>JABBOT010000039.1:0-600000 GCA_016165875.1 Acanthopleura granulata
CTTATATACCTGCTTGAGAGCAGCTTCTTAAGTATACTTCCAAGGTTATCTGTCCGCATTCCTCCCACCATGATGTTGTCCGCCGTCGTATAGGTGAAACACCACTCAAAATCAATAAAGTTTAAGTACGGGTGAATGGGTAGACTAAGAACGAAGAAGTCAATATGTTTGTGGATGTATTACAGTTGACAAGTCCATGACCACGAGATCGCAAAGCTGTCTTAGACACAAGCCAGATTTAAGCTTAACTTAGAGTGTTATTAACGTTTCTTGGTTAGCTTTAATTGGAATATGATAAGATGTGTTGGCTCGTGAGTTTAAAAATCAGTAGAAATTAGAGCACATTTTTATGTTGTTACGGATCTTGCGTTCAGAAGTGCAGTGTGACCGGCTAGGAAGATGAAACATAAGGATGTTCCTGTGAGAGAACCTGCGCATGCGTGTACCATTGTAATTGGTGTTATCCGGACCTCTACTATGGTATGTGATACTCTTTTTCCCGCCATGAAAATATCAGGTTGTCTGCCATTTGTTTATTTATTTAGATGTCTGTGAATATGATGTTGCATTAACTACAACAAGCATATGTTTGCAGTATCTCGCGCAAAGACCACTAGTAGGCTCATTGGTCCTTTATGAAGGACAGAATGTAAAACATTTATAGGATCGACCGATCAAATGACACCGACAGGGCGATGTACTACCTCATAGACACGTACACTTATACAAAGCAATCTTTAAATGCAGCCTACAAATAAATTAATAAACAGAAAAAAATAAATGAATGAATAAGTAAATAAATAAATAAAATGTTGACAGCACAAATATACCTACTTGAGAACAGTTTCTTACTTGCCCTAACAATGAATAATTATGGCTTAGAGAAGACGAAGAACGAATAAGTCTACTTGCTTGAGGATGGAAAACCTCCGACCAATCGCTGGCGACGAGTTTGCAAAGCTGTCTTAGGCTCAGGCAGATGAAGAACTTTGTTTTGATGTTAAACGAAAAAAACTTAACCGCAAATAAACAATAAAAAGACAAAAAAATGACCGATACTTCTCGTAAAGGCTGTGAAAAGTTATTTGTAAAATATGATCTTGAAGAGTTTTTTAAGTTGTAAATGACATTTGAAAACAATATTTGATTGTTATGAAATTGTGATATAATGTTTGTATCTGGAGTACTGCAATTGGTTATGAAAACATTTCAGGATAAATATGCTGAAATAAGGATGTTATGCATGTCAGCAAGTAAAGATTTTATGCCATAAGTACACAGACTAACATATATACACCAGTTCATGGTTTCGTTGTTGTGTTGTAAATAATGCCACGTTGTCTTGTTTCAACAGACGGCGGTTTGATTACGGGGACCCTCGGTTTTGCCCTAACAATAACCAATTCTAGCTCCTTTGGGCTGGCTGGCTGGCTGTCTCACCATCTTGTAGTCTCTATCCTCTATGCTATTATATTCTATGTGATATAAAATCTCCGTATCAGCCACAACTGCGACTTGTGTATCAATACTTCACGAAAAGCGGAAATGATAATAGAACTCTGGTTCCGATTGGTTTCGAAATGTTGTAATCCAGGGTCACTTTTGCACCATTAGTAAACCTAGCGAAATCTCAACGTCACTTGAGGCTGCGCTGACTGTCTATTAGACACCAACTAGTCCTACTAAAGACGGCATTATGAGAGAACAAATTTCCCCGGTAGATCGCTGGCTATTGGTAGCTTGTCGTATCAAGTCCAGATTAACGGAAATGGTAATTAAGGAGGCCTCCAATCATATATTAGGACGACCTGAGATCAGGTCTTCAAAACTATTGGAGTTAATCCTGACCTAAAGACCGATATGGTCATCTGAGACAGTCAAATGACTTTGAATGCGAAAAGACAGTTCAAAATTGCTCAAACTTTGTTTTATTTGTGGCGAGGCTAACGGCTTAGCATACTAGTGGGACGCGTTTTAGGTAATAATGTGTTAATGTGTTTGACGAAAGCAAATAAATGAAAGCAAAATGAGAAGTATGAAGAGAACAAACACAAAAAACCACTGTTGCCTTACATTCGAGCCCTTCGTTAAAATATGTTGCCGTGTTCTAAAATACAGCATGTCCAACATCTGACTGACCGACAGACAGAGTGAGGCGGGAACCTCACTGTGCGCTTGCCAGCGTTATCGTGTAACGACCCTCCCAGCATTTCCCCTTTGTTTCAGCTCCATTAGTCTGTGAAAATATGGTTTGATATATTCGCCTTAAAATGAACACTTCAGATTTACATGGTGTCAGTACTGACATTCAGACAGTTGGTGGCATTTAATTCAGTTTTCAGGCTTCTGTTGAACTGACGCTCACTTTGTTCGCTCCTTTCAGTCCAAATAAATATACAAGGATGTGATAGGTACATCTAACAAAGTTCTTGATAGGTGCATACCTGTTATTCACGGAGGTACACTGATAAAGAGGCCATGAAAAATTCTCCAAATTGAACACATTTCGGTTCTCACTTAAATAATAAAATCGGAAATCTTGAATCTGACAGAAATGATATTTCCGGTTTTTTCATTTCAGTATACCCGCCGTTGATGAGTATTAAAGACACAAGTGGTAAAACACTTCTCTGCTCAGGACAACCCGGATGTCATAAGCATGCTCGACGTAAATAGCTTTTGGTGTAATGGGCCGACGTAGTTAAGGACAAAAATCCATTATCGCGGAAAGAGAGGCAAGCATGGGCGGGAGTATTGCGCCCTTCAAGGCACTCCTGTAGTGCCCGAAGTTAACACCATTTATTTAGTACGCCGAGCGCCTTGGAGAAACTGTCCCTTGTCCGAGACAGAGCGGATCAATTGTATGATGCCAGACAGCGAGGTAACGGTGTTCAGTCGTCCCTTGAGTGAGTTCAGGAGGCAAGACTGTCCATAATAAGTCGTAACATAACAATGTTTAGAAAAGAAGGTCATTAGAGAAACACACTCCTAAGTGAAAGTTTACCCATTTAAAGTAAAGATTATTTCAGGAAATACTCTAAATAAGAACAGATACATTACAGCAGCAAAGACAGCTTTCAACTGGCGCCTTTTTGAGTCCCATAATTTGGGCTAAAATTGAAAAATTGTGGTACTATATACATTAGGCTTAATATGTAACTTATAACAAGGATATTGATTGTGTAAAAATAATTTTCAATCACATCATTTTCAACACTGGATTAATCAAAATAAACAGTTCTATCAAATAAATTTCTGACTTCTCTTGCCTTAATTTTGGTATTTTTAGCCTCTGGCGCCAACAAGTCCCACAAGAAGGCATCCATTGCTTGCACCGGCCATTTAATCTTCCATGAAGCACATACATGTTTAAATGTATTGATAAGACCGAGACAGTGCGAGTGAAAGAGAGTGTGTAGTAGGAGAAATTTGGCTTTACTTGTGCTGTGATAAACATTTTACACAGTGTGATGTGTGTTACACTTGTGCTTTCGGCTGTCCATCTCGATTAACAGTTGCTGTATTGTGAAAGCGAGGTAGTGAGATAGCGGAGCGAGGCAGCAAGGCAGCGAGGCAGGGAGACATCCCCCATTTCCCTCCATATCTTTCCCCTGTCTTCGCCTTTGTGACATATGCAGACTTCATCGGAATTCCAGCCACGTAGGCGTCATTCAAAGCCGGTGCTGTGCATGCGAAGAATGACCACCGCGTGACTTCAATCGGCTGCCCATCTCCAACAACCGCTAGTTTACGCCATTGCTGCTTGTTCATGGAACGTAGACACACCCAAGGTCCACAAAACTGTCACTTACCGATGCCCGAAATCAATTTATTAATGGAATTTCCCCCAGCTTTGTATTAACGGTGACCGCTTGTTGTTGAATGAATGAATGATTAAATGCTTATTGTTTAACGCCCTACTCAAGGATATTTCACTTATACGAAGGCGGTGTCTCCTTGGTGCAGGACGGATTTCCACCGTATCTTTTATCTGGTGCTTCCTCACCGAGACGACTTGCCGATGACACCCAACAAGCCCCTTCACCCAGTCACACTACACTGACACCGGGCCGACCAGTCCACCTTCTATCCTCATTGCTGAGCGCCTGGCGAGGAAGCAGGATGTACCATTTTTTAAAGTCTTTGGTATGATCCCACCCAGGTTGGAATCCAGATCTCTCCGTCCGAAAGCGGACGCTCTTGTTGTTGAACCGTTAGGATATATTGGCTAAGTGAATGACAGTTGTGCTTCAGAACGTTTGCGGCTCTTGTAAAGCGGCATCTCTCTTTGGCTATTTTTGTTTTACACCGTACGCAAGTTTATTTCACCTATACATGTACGACGGTGGCCAGCATTATAGTGGGAGAAAACTAGGTGAAGGAGAAGCGAAAATGGTATAATTCAAATGGGTGGTAAATAAAGAAAACCAGATGTCTTCAATTTTCTATGTGCATTCACTTATTCGACCGCTGCTTATAACACACTCATAAAATTTCTAATTTACATATATGAAAATATGATATATATCAGGGCCGGGAAGGAAATCCCACCTGAGGTATTCTAACAACTGACCTGACTGAGCTGATGACAAGCGTTTTAATCCTCTCGATCAAAGCTTTCTTAGGAAAGTACATGTGAGATGTGTACTATAATTACTGCTGTGTAAATAAAGTTCAAACAATATTATCTGAACGCAAATATGCAACTTATACAGAGTTTTCGGTTTTCTATCCCACTGAGTAAACATTTAGGCTAAGCATTTTCTTCTGAAATATAGCTATGCCGAATAACAGGACACTTAGCGAAATCATGGATGTTTTGAGGAGTAAGGAAATGATTAAAAAGCTACTTTTAATGATATCACAGAGAAAGCCGATACACTTGAAGGCATATCAAGTGAGGCGGTAAGCGATTCCAAACCACCGGAACAGGATTATCCGTGTGGAAACCCAACCCACGAAGTCGAGGTTATTACGCAAGAACGAAAGTTTTGTCAATCCCGTTATCTATATCGCTTGGTGTAGGAGGCGACTCAGTTCTACCGTCACAGCCAGAATAATTACCTTATTGTGATTGCACTTTAGCATACTCATCTAATTCTGTTGGTTAGTGTTGGCATATAGGCTTGTGAGTAACAGAATGTTTGGAGGAGGGCTTTAGATATCGAGGGCAAGTCTCATGTCATGCGTTGGCTGATTTGTACGTGGAATATTTTGGGGAGAAAACGTTAAAGACGACGTGTTCTGTTTAATATGTAATTCCTGATGCCTGTTATGGGTTAAGTTCATTTCACGCACTTCAGCGAGTCCAAAACAAGGGCCGACGTTTTGAAAAATGTGTCCGATTTGAAAACAGTTCATTCCGAAATGTTGGCTCACTGATGTTGGTTTCACTTGGCTTAAGCACTTCTCAACGTTTGCAGGTGCGCGTGTGATCTTCTAATCAGGTGTTATTTGTCTCCTGTACTTAACGTGTAAGAGACATCTCCTTTAAAATTTCACACCTCCAAAACTGAAAATGCCAAAATCAATTAAATATAATATATACGCCAGCATGTATAGAAACTTACATAGTCCGAAATTTTGTGCCAAATTTTTTATAACACTTGAAAGTGTGCACATTGTAAATGCAGAATTTGCGAAAGTAAATTCATGTAATAATCAGAAAAACGTGCCAGCATTTAATACTCTTTGCTTGTTTAAAAGTAATGTACTTTATCCACTAACTTGAAAGACACAAATTACCGTTTTTTTTTTTTTATAAAATAGTCGACATAATGAAACTTTCTTATTCAAAGTTTCATTCTCAAGTTCCATTAACACACGTTAATTATTTTCTAGCAATGTCAAGTTCCTAATATAGCGATTCGACTCCTTAAGTAAGGATTGTGTCGTTTCTATTCTCCTCAGCCAAAGCCAGCTTCAGTAGCCGTAATTGTATTTCACCACAGTCAAGCCCGTTCCTGGCAAGATTAAAGTGCCAAAACCCAGAGTTCAAGACATAGCTATAGTGTGTTTAGAAATCCCGAAAACAGGTCTTTCTTAATCCGTTTTCCTGTAATTGTCATTTGTAGGTGTATGGACACCAACATTCCGGTCATTTTGGCCATTTTTCGAGACTGTGTGGTGAAACACTTTTATTTCTGGATTATTCTTCAACAACGTGCAACGAGACTTGGCAAATATGTAAGTAAATACTTAAGCAAAAGAAGTGTGCCAGAAATAATTGACATCTTTTCTACATTTAAAGATAGTAAAAGCTTTCAAAGCTTCAAAAACGTTTAAACGCTGCAACTTTAGTTGATCACTGAGAACAATACAATATGAATACAAAAATCTGTGGGACCATTTTTATTCATATAGCGAACTATCCACATGGGCTGTAAACATTTGAAAATTTTGGAAAAAGGCGAAAAAATATCATTTTGAATAGAAGCTGTGGTCTTTTTCTTCAAATTGTCCATATGTTTCATTAATATTAAATTTGGCTAAATTTTAAACGTTTTGGAAAATCAGCAGTTGTTTAGCATTTAGAATATTATAAGTTATGTGATGGCCTTCTGGGAATAAACGGGTAGATATTTGTCTGAGGCCGACAATATTTTTCCTAGACGAAGCCGAGGAAAAGTATTAACGCCGGAATGTTCTTCACCACGAAGAACATTTTTAGATGTAAAACTCAGAGAACTATCCACGCTTTCCAGGCCCGGCGATATAACTGACGTTGGGAAGTTGTCTCTCTTGGTAAAGATCGTTGAATCTTTACTGTCCGTGTCGGTAAGGGCAGTGTGTCTTCCAAAGCTGAAAGAAGGTTGTACAAGGTCTTGTTTTCAAATAACATTTATGTTCATTGACTGTATCGTCCTCTTATTAAACGCCAGACATGTTAATATGGTTTAATGCCATGCCTTTCCCGTGCACAGACTTGCTATCATCATAGTTGAAGAACAGCTGATTTAGGTCAAAGTCAAGGTCATGGTTAGCGGCAGTCAAATGAAAGGAATGAAATGAAGAAAGTGGGATGAGGGCAGATCGTTATGGCTGTGACTTTTGCTGATTTCGTTTTCGAAAGATAACTTGTCGATATGAATGACGATATGCATAGATGGTACTTCAGGAGAAATCTCGGCACTTTCAGTTTCCGCACATGCCAACTTTGCCACCTTCACCAACACATATGCAGACAATCATGCCAAATATGCGACTGATCTTCTCCGCTGACAACTATATCCGAGCACACAAGCTATCAGATGGTGATTTAACTCTGTATGACCCAACCATTGAAAGGATGAAGAGTTACACAGCGTTATAACTTGTTTTCGGACCAATAAGATAAAGGAAGATAAGTGTTTTAGGATTTCATTCGATCTTTCTGGAAAATCCGAAACTGGAAAGTCTTCTGATTGCACATTTCAGTGCCGTAGGACCGAACTGGTTCTGTAACATGCTCATATGATTCTTTCGTATTTTCCGGAATAACACTTATAGTTTTTGTCAGATCCTTTTATTAGTGTGAGACGCGAAAAACTTTTGTTCGACACGATCAAAGCAGACGAGAAGAGGTTGTTATTGCTTACGCAAAATTTTCTCTCATTTTGCGTCGGCACGTTTTGCCTTGACTTCGAGGATATATTCACGCACCAGAATCCTGTTACATTCGGCCTGTTATGTGGAGCATTTCAAAAAAGCAAATCACCAGAATTTTCTCTGGTCTCTGAATGGTGACAACTATACATATGATCGAGTAGATTAAATATTTTGGGCTACACATGGCAAAATGTGGAAGTTTGCTTTCGAGGGGCTCCAGCATCCTCGAGTGCAAGTTTACAGAAATGAAAACATACATGTGTCTTAAATTTGAGGTTATTTTTATGCTTGTATACACTTAAGTGTCTGTGAGTTTAATTTTATCATATTTAAATTTTTAAAAATTTTACTACACTTTTTACATTTTACCTGTCCCGTTTATTTTATATATCTTCAGTTTCTGTATATTTTATAGTTTATTTCTCATGTTTGTTTTACTTAATTTGTATTTTTATGTTAGTTTCTGTAGCAACTGTCAACTTATTTAATCACAGCATATATACCTCGAGTTAACTAAATATCATTGTGATTGTTTTGTAGTCTCTCGTGGTATGTTATGCAGAGCAGAATCAAACATTGCCATACATGAATATCTGGACATATAATGTGAAGTGAATGATTCAGGAACAATTATGGGAAATATTAAGAGGGGAAAAATACTGTATGCGAATATAGTATGCTTAGAAAGGTTAGAAGCTGGTCTTTCCAAATCCGATCACCTTGGTACAATTGAAGCAGTAGTTTTCGCGTAATCGCCATTTGTAATATCTGGATACCCCTTTTCCGGGTTTTCCTCTATTCTGGGTTTTGATTCTGATCATTAGGCTGTCCCCTCGTTGAGACTGTCGCCGACTCACGTCCTTATTCAAGCTTAGAATACAATTTTGGAAAGCCTTCATCTAGACTTTGTTAATCGCTGTGGAATACTCGGGTTTAGTCTGGTATGTCTGGGGAAAATCTTAAGGAGCTTAGATTAAGCCTTTGTAGTCGACCTCAAATGAGAAGCCTTTCATGAAAAAGCCAAGCTGTGGCTATCGGTGACAGAACGTTGTCGTCTTCATGAGAATCGGAGAACATTTCTACTTTTTGTCCAAGCGATCATCTTCTCTAATGTAACCCCTTTTTTATTTATTTCACATTTGGTATGGCCTTTGTGGGCGGTGACTGATGAGGTAGCTGGACGTTTGAGAGCCGGACTGACTTCCGATAAGGGGTATCCCCACTGGAATCCCTGCTGTTGGTTGTCAAGTCAACATCATGTTTGTTCTGGAATAATGTCATAGTTCTTTGTCTTTGGCTTAGTGACGCTTAGCTGGAGGATATCTAAGTGACTAAAAACTTCCACCTTCGAAAAATATTTTTAAAGTATAGCTCAAATATGCATAAATGATTTTTAAATATATTTTAGTGATTCCACGTGTATCAAAATTATATTCCAATTGAAGACTAATAATCAGGTCAGGCAACAATTATATAGTGTTAGGTCTAGTTCAAGACTTGGAAATCTTACACTGTAAGAAAATAAAGCGCGGTGCTGGTCTGCGCAGTGACACTGAGAAACGATCGTCATCACTGGGATGGGTCTGCATCTTGCAATGATGAGATCCATATGCCAGTTGTTTACCAGACGAGCGTGTTTCATGTCAAAAGTCTGACGAACCGTCCTCAAAGCAAATCTGATCAGCAACACACCTCATTTTAAACTACTCAAGTCCGAGAAAGCACCTTGATGTGCATACCTCCGATCTCACTCTCATGATACCTAAGCCTTGCTCTAGTGTAGCGTATACAATGACCTCCATGGGAGGAAGAAATAAGAGGTGATCAGATGTCAATTAGTAAGACGAAGTAAAAAACACCACGTAAAAAATGGAAAGAAAAGGAAAAAAACACTGGCCGCCCGAGTAGCAATAGTTGACATGGTTGTCTTCTTGGCGTAGACACGTTTTAGCTGCTGTTAGCCGAGGCTTAAGCAAAATTGCGCCTATACAGACAGGAATCAAAGTGTCGAAGGAAACATTCGTATACCTGTCGGGCTCCCTGGGTTAAGGAAACAAGACAATGAATATTTAGTTTTCTCTCGATTTCCAAATTTTTCAAGCAAATAACAGTTTATACCTATTAAAAACCAATTGGTGGGAATTAAAAAAAGATATTTGTTAGAGATATCCTTAAAACTGTTCATCAAATCATCCATCAAATGAAGGACCTCATGTTGAAAACGACGATCAGTTCAGACACAACAAAGACAACAAAGCCTCATCTATGACTTCCTGTTGTGGATTCCGGGGATGCGGTTCAAAGACTAGAAGATAGTTGTCTTTCAATTAGAAAATTTGTATGTTATCAGAACATATGCATTAATCTCAATCTCAGTGCGCAGGTTAAACCCACGAACATGTGCATTTAGCTGGCAGACCTTCCCATGTCCGACCGTAGAGGAATCCAATGGAAATCTGTGGGTGACACCTCGGAAAATTCGTCATTTCATTACCAAAATCTGGTCGTTTACTTTACGTACTCCGATTGCCTCCACCCATGACAGTTACCATTACCGGATGAGTGAATACGTCTAAAGAAACTTCCAATCAATTTAGACTGTTTGGTGACCACTATCTTACAGATCGTGTGGGCAAATACATAGAAAGTGTGGCCATGGCAGACAATAGAAGCACTGCACCATCTGAGTAAACACTCACCGTCCCCCCCCCCGCCCCTAGTCCACCCCCTCCGCCCCTTCTTTAAACTCCTGTCCTCCGTCAGGATATGTTATTCCTACGCGTTACAGTGGCAGTAGTAAGGAGGTATCGATCCGCTTGTGTTGGCGTTAAGAGGACGCTGCAGGCGGCGGCTGGCCCTTCATCACCTTTCCTAATGTGCAACTCTGACCGATATTCAATATTACGTCCAAGCTTGTCGCTCTCCGATCATCACTTGGGCAAGTTACACTGCAAAGCTGGTGAAAGCTTTACGACACGCTCTAACTGATAGCTTGGAGGGATTTGAAATGGAATGTAGTCCCCAGAGAATCTATGAGGTTACCAGACAAATTTGCGATAATAACCTTTTGTATTTATAATTTCATGTACCTCAAAAAGTAGCCGCACAAGAGCAAACTCGGAAAAGTTCCTAGGTCCGGCAAAAAATTCAGTCATTTATCACTCCTGTATCTTGCTAAACGAAGGTCAATATTAAAAGGTTGGATATGAAGAAACAGACCGGCGGGCGGACCAAACCACCGACCCAACGACAGAACGACAAACAGATTGACAATCATATCGACAGACAGGCGGACCAACCTACAGGCCGATCATCAGACACACCGACCTATCGAACAACAGGCGGACCAACAGAGCGGCAGGCATGCCGACCGAGAGAGCGACAGACCCACAGACATACCGACCGACAGACCGACAGACCGGCCAACTGACTAAAAGACCGAACCACAGAGCGGCCGCTCCCCTTTAAATTGAAGTTCTTGACTACTTTTTATTTTGGTGGCACAATGTTTGTTATGTTATTGGTGGGAAGAAAATCTGTAACCATTTATTTACGAATTTATTCAGCCTTATAATGAACCAGGAATAGGTTGTCTTTTAACCTGAAAAATGACTCATACCTTCAGTTTGATTGTTTTTAACCGGTTCATATAGTTTAACTGAACACTTGTTCGATGAACGAAATGAAAACAAGCATTGGAAATGGACGTTATACCTGAATCAAACAAACATCAAAAACAAAGAAAGCAAAATGTCCGCTACTATTTTCTATCTCTTTCCTTTGTTATCTCGGGGTATGACGCATGCCCTGCTTATAGTGTGAAAAATATTTCTAAAATTTGAATAGACATAGTCATAAAGCGAGCAGGAAAAATACGTTCACGAATTTAACTGCTGATTTTGAGCGGTAACACATAACGCTGATATTTTATGAATTTTGTGAAACGTAATTATGAGGGCTATTCTAAAAAAATACCAAAATTGTTGAATAAAATTAATGACAGATATTTTTGCCAAAAATCTTCAGTACAGTCTCTTTAACTCTGGACCCCAAAAGTGCAGTGAGTGTCCGACTCTGACTTAAGTTCACCTGCACATGATCAGTCCTGTTGTTTCGCGCGAGGCGGGGGGGGGGGGGGGGTGCACCTCAGAGCAAGGGTTGAATTCCAACTGGGCCCCTCCTGGTTTATTTGCTGCTTATCTTGCTGACTTGGCTATGAGGGTCATAACACAGGTGGGTAAATGGGAAACAGTTTCCCAATCTGTGATTATCCAAACAGTGACCGTCAACCGTGTGTGTGTGTGTCCAGCGAGGAGACGGACTTGCTGAATTGTTTGGATCACAAATACAATATTAATATGCCTTTTGGAGAGTTTGTCTTCCCTGTTTCAACTCCAGTTCTGATGCTGTATTCCTTGTCGTCCAAGATCCAGTTGGCATCATGTAGATTCTGTTGACATTAGTATCCATTTTGTTGAAAATGACCACCCTATCGCCATCACAGAAAATAAGAGGTATATCCCTTTTGTTCAAATAAATATTTATCTATTTATTTGATTGGTGTTTTACGCCGTACGCAAGAATATTTCACTTCTACGACAGCGGTCAGAGCCAGGAGGAAAGCGGGCAGAGCCCGGGGGAAGCCCACGACCCTCCGCAGGTTACTGGCAGACCTTCCCACGTACGGATGGAGAGGTCAAATAAATATGCTTGGAGTGCTTTTCTTTTGAGAACAAGCAAAACAGAAAAGATGACCTAGGGATTACAAATGGAGAATGTCCAAAACATATCCAGTATCCACTGTGATACGGAGCGGTCTGGGAGACATGAAGATGGTAAGGTCGACATATCAACGGGGTAATCTCACACGGATATATTTGATGTTAACGTTTTACTTCTTTATCTAATAAACATCCAGTTTTATATTTACTTGATGGCAGGCACAGCTGGTCGGTAGTCTCACCGCTAATGCCATGGATATGCCCCTGCGTCAAAAGCAAGACGCCAGAAGGCCTCTTTTCATTACTTTGGTTTAACCACTCCTTGAAGAGCGGAAGACGTACATCATAATTGATATTTTAGGTTATTTTGGACATAGATCTTGGGATTGTCGACTTGTTTCATGCATTTACAGTGTGTGAGTGGTATATCAATGTCGGAGTTTTCTCCTGGATTTAAACCTATATACCAAAGTGAATGCTTGACAAACTTGGAATTTTTAGTGCTCTATACACTGTAAAAACCAATCTGCTAAGTGTAACATAATATCATGCTTTCTGAATAATGGTAGAACAGAGTATGGGATTTTAGCATAACATTATGTTATGTTGAACACAAAATTGTATTACACCAACAAGTCTGTCATATGTGTCATAATGTTGTAAGAATGACAAAATCAATTCTGCCATCGTTCAGTAAAAGTACCATTCTCTTAATTTAACACACATGAGCGTACCTCTTGCAGAGCGAATACTTTCCCCACCATCGAAATGACTGTTAGCACCTGTTAGTCTCTCTTATACCAGCCTGTCTGGTGTTACTGGTTTCCTACCATGAAACGGGCTGCTGATGTTTGAGCGCAGTATTTGACAGTGAAACGACGAACAGTCACTCAGTGAATTAGTTTAATAATCAATGGATGGAACTGGGACTTGGTTTACCAACCTAGGCCTCGAAACCTACATTCATATACCAGCCGTCATCCAAAATAGTCGCTCCACGCCCAACATGCAGTCTGCCAGTGGAAACTTTAAAAGTTCAATGTTTTACCAGACTTCTGGGGACGTCAACATCTATTGCTACAGCACACAGAGCAAATCGGAACCACTGACCGGTGAAATCCGACCTCCTGTTAATTTACCACAATGGACCAGTTCGGGTTAACAACCAAGAAGTATGACGTTGTTCTATTTTGGGTGGCATTAACGTCACTTCATTGTTGTGTTGCGCAATGACGCGGGTCTCAGTCGTAACGTCACGGTGGACAGAACCGTTACTTTGATAGCTGCCTCGACAACGGTAGGAAAATTAATACTGGCTATTGTTGTCATCTTTTGCCATTCAACGTTATGCACTGCGCATGCCTTAGAACCTCTGCCAAAACGGTCTGTTAGGTTTTCATTCTACTTGTTTGTAAAATTCTTGAACATTGGCAGCTTGCATGCCCAATGGCACCATAGTTTGAGCAGAATAGGGTAAAAATAAAAACAGTAATGTCTATTACAGTTTATTAGAAGTCACTGGTGTATAATGGAAGAGTTCAATACTATAATATGGCTACATGTGTTGAGGATTGCCCTGTCGGGCTGAATCTGGTACATCGCTTTTCTCACGGAACAGCAACAGGTGATATTCAGGTCTGCCCTTCTGAATCAGCCACAGAGGGTCTAATGCTTCCCCAATGTTCACAAACATCAATCTCGCGAGCAATATACGGCGTCTTATCTTGGGCTCGACAACCAGAACGCGGTCACCTGGCAGGCATTTTCCACATGATCGGGCAAACGTAAGGACAGATTCAGAGACAGGTTTGTGAGAACAGATAGCCCTGTTGACCCTCGCAGCTCTCATTCAGGTCCGAAATTCCATCACCGATCAACTATCACACATGACGGGATAATTCAAAGACCAGCGTAGAACACCAATCGTATATGAAGCATTAATGACAGATTTTTTCCAGCTTTTGTCTTTGTAGCTTTTGGCTTTTTCTTAGTGTTGTGTGTACTATGATGGATTATTGGTGGAAATGAGGTAACGCCAACGCAGTACGATGTCGGGGGTAAATGTGAGGTTGTGTGAGTTTTGCACGGCTGCCTCTCTGCTTCAGTCACTGCGTTAGGTTACAGCAATATGTCTTCGTTGAGATATTCTTCAATATCCATTGTAGGATTGATCCACATTTAATCTTCTCTCTTCTTTAATCTGTGCAGCAAGACAGGCAATTCCCAACCACGCAATTTAAAAGCGAGGATTTAATTGTTCCTTTCATTGGTATTTAACACCGCAATCAGGGATATTTCACTTATACGACGGAGATCAGTATTATACACAGTGGTAGCAACAGTTGTGCCATATAGGCCCCGAGATTAATGAAGGCGAGGAATAGCGGTGGTCAAGGAACCGGGAATTACTACAGCAATTATTTGCATATACAGCGAATCAGTGACGCGATTTTACTGAGGGACAAAATAAATACCATGCTTAACGGCGATATTATATGTCAAGCTGCTCTACTGATATCTGTTTTTTAAAGGTTATGCTAGGAAAAATTTCTGAACTGTTTGCTTAAATTCCGTGGTTGAATGTCCATGTTATATTTAAGGAATCTTTCAAAACTGCATCTTTTTCAGAGTAGGTAAATGTCAACAGGCAACTGTACGAATAGGTTTATACTTACTTATCTGTCGAAGAGGAAGAGATAAGCAAGAAAATAAACAAATGGTTCCATTAATGGTTGCCTTTAATAGTATGTTTAGCTAATATGTTGCTATCCGTCGATGAGAACAAAGGCAGTGTGTCCGCCTCCGTGATGATTTGTACAGCAAGGTAAATATGTGTACACCCACTGGACTGACAACTGCGCTTTGAGCAGCAGATTTGTTGTCATGGATAGCTGTACTGCGAGAGCATTTTTCCGGCAGACGATCTTGTAGTTACATCTATGCGGATGTACAAACCGTGCCATATGACGACAGGCGAGGATTAGGATATTATTTACTTGTCGTCAGAGCACGGAACTAACATTCAAAATAAAGTAAAGCTGTTTTAACTTATTTTAGTCTCGGGAGAGGAGGGTGAGGGTGCATGCGTGGAATTTTTCATCGTTGGGTTTTATATATGTATACAAAAGCGACAATCATTTCTTATGACATTGTTTTTAACGCAAGAGACAAAAATTGTTCCTTATGAAATTCATTATCTATTTTAAGGCAAACATTCATAGAGAAACATAAAAATATACAAATGTACATATCACCTTTACTGTGTGTTGTAAGAGAGTGGGCCAAGACAATGCTGAAATGCTTGCTTTATATCTTAAAGACAAGTTGGGAATTCAATCTCGGCCTTGGACAAGGAATTTGTGGATTTCCCCGCTTTCATGCCCGATACAGTCTTGGTGACCACAATAGTCTGTTTGTAAAACCCAAGGTTCAATGATGACCACTTCTGTTCTAGAAAATATTGTGTAAATACCTGTATGTCAAATGTGGAATAGATCGTAAAGAACTTGTCAAAGGTCTGTGGTTTATTCAGAATGCTCCAGGTATATATACCCCCCAACCGACCGGTATCGAACAAGGCAAATCATGAGTATGACGTTAAATAACAATAAAATAGATAAACAAGTAAATAACAACAAGTATGGCAGTATTTGTGTTCATCACTGGTGTAAAATCACCCGTGCCTTTGAATGTTCCGCTTGAACTTAAAAATGTAGGAGTATGATGGGGGGGGGGCAGTACAGATTTGTGTTCAGTCTTTGTGTGTCTATTGCAACCAGCTGTAATTTGTGTCAACAGGATACATCATCTCAGGTGAGTGTGCAAGTTTGTGACACGACAACTATCATGTCTTCTGACGTGCCATATGCCCATGAGTCACATGGCTAGCTATCATCTGAGTTCAGAAAGAGCAGATCTCCGCTTAAATCCTTGTTCGTTGACGCAGTTCTTTAATGGATGGAAATTGGCGTGAATATTGTTCCTTTATTGTAGTTCAGTGTAGACTGTAAATATGCAGCCCTGTGTTTACAATAACAAAGCCAGCGTTTGTTAATTCGCAGTCTTCTTCCAAATACGTCACTGGTCTTCCGTACCCATGACTAGTTTATGTGCAGACATGCTTTACTGTCCCAGCAATGTTGTCCTTTTCTGACCATTTTCAGGAAATGTCTCATTAGCGTATCGGGGAAATTAAACAGCTTTAGTTAACAAAACACGGAGTGAACTAAGCCTGGTATTGTAAAATTTTCTATTTGCTATCGGTGTAGGGGGAGGGGTAAAGAAGATAATTAGAAGCTTTGAATTCTGCACGTTAGCATAACGATTTTGTCTTCACCGTTTTCTGTTCATTTCTGTGTCGTCTGACACAAAATAACTAGTACAATCGTGACTGTACTTTTTTAAAACTATAATAGGTGCATTAAATTTCACTTGAGCACTGTTCAATGTTTAACGTGGTAAGGAGTTGCAAACCTAACAGGTGTATGCCATTTGAATGCACGAGAAACTTTGTAAACGATTATTTCGCAGTTTCCCGAGTACATCCTTCTGTGTTTATAAGACAAGTTTGAGGGCTCATTTCAATTTAATGTCTGTTTAGATGACAACTGGCATAGGATTTAAAATATTTGTTTTTTTCTTACTAATACTGAAAAATACAGACGTTACGTTTCGCGAAAACTGTTCCTTCAGTGCTAGTGAACAAATCTTTCCGAAATTCAATTTCTTTTCCCGTAATATATTTACGTTTTGCTAAAACAAAAATAGATCTTCACAGCGACAGTATATTCGAAATTCCTAACCTATAAAATATCTCGTGCTGGAATGTAAAAATGTGATTGACTTGGATGTTTCAACTCGATATTTTGAGAACTGGCATTGTGAGTGTGCCTGAAGGTAAAAGGCTACTTTGTCCATCAATACTAAAGAGATTACCGAAAAGCGTTCCTAGTTTTCTCACTCATGAGGTAATTTGGTGCTGTAAGTTGCAGGAAAAATAACAATTGTTCGACCAAGGAAAAACCCGTCAGTCCGTCAGTAAAGTCGGTCAAGGTTTTCAGTCCAAGAGCATGGTGTGCTTTGGTCAAACGTATAGACCCGTGACTGGGCTACATTTTCCCGCGCAATGGACAGTCGTTCCCAAGCTGACTCGATCATTATCCTCTTGCACTGCACGAGCAATAATCTATCACAATGCCCACACAAACAACGTAAAGCCGAACTACCTTTGGCGGGAAAGGTTCCCCATTATTCATACATTAGCTGTTCTGTTGAGGTCTGATCTTTATGCTTAGTTTCCCTGATGTCATGTATGGTGAAACAATGTAACATTCCGACATGACTCGAAGTTCCGAAACTTGGTGTTACGAATAACAAGAAATGTCGGTGTCGCCTTCAGCGTCACGTAAATGGGGGGCAGAAAGATTTGTTTAAGCGACTTTTAACCCGAATGTATTAAAACCTCAATCAAGGTAGAGTGCTACAAAGTGCTCTGATTTTGTCGTTAAAAGATTATTCCAGAAAGTTTAATTTTATTTTAAATGCTGTCAATGCTGATGTGATATATTATGCTCATTCACCTCGAGTTTGTACACAGTGAAACCAGGTCTTTTCTCAGTGTCATTTGGGCTACCGGAAATTGAACATCAACTGACCACGCGACAGTGAAAACCGTTGAGAGCCACAGAGAAACCAACCCGACTTCATTTAGTGGCTGACTATCGTCTAGCGATAACGCGGTACGTGCCCGACGGGAACTTGAAAATCTTCCACTGATTCTATTTCATTGTCTAGTGCTTATTACTGTTCAGAAAGAATGTTTTACGTTCTACAAGAACCTAGTTTGCCCTTAGAAAACCACCGGCCTCAGGTAAGTCGTTGATGAACTGTCCCATGTGCCACGCAGATGTTTTCAAACATAATACAAAAGTAAACGAACTTTACGCAAGACAACATAAAAAGCCCGTCTGTCGAAATATCCAAGTAAGCTGATGTGTAATTGTAGATGTTATAGCGTAAATACACACGGTTAAGTTTCAGGGAAAACATTCTGGATATTATCCTAACCCAATTGCATTTATCCTGTGTTTAATGTAGGTTATAGTTCAATGTTTTACGAAGGCTTATTTCATGACACGATGCACCCATAACTACACGTGGTTAATGTAGTCCGCGGGACGAAGCCCGTTGAGAACTTCACCTGACCTGTGCATGGGTACCGCCAACCTGGGTTATGTAAGAAAGCTGGTGGACTCCTGAGAAATAAATGACATTCGCTGGAAGCCATTAACAATAACACGCATAAACAAAACTTGAAGTCTTTATTTAAGGTTGCTCGTTGATGAATGGAAACTGTACAATTTTCCCCACGAGTCAAGATGGGTTTCACGTGGTAGTAAGGCTCGAGATGACAAATCTGTCTTACTTCAATGTAAGACGATTTCTTTTCTTTCTTTCTAAATTATTCTTTTAGGGAACCTACTTTTCCTTTTCGTTATATCTTACAAGTAAAGTTGAAATATCCCACCACCGAGAGTGTGATCAAAGTACCATCAATTGTGGGTGGAGGCAGGTGGAAAATGGATGTTATTAAGTTTTCTTTGTCCCCAGTGTTATAGCTCGACTTGGACTAAAAATGAAAACTGTCAACATCTCGTCAAAACTGTCTGACCTGACAATCGTCAATGTCCCAGTTGGACAGAACCCAACCTTGGTGTCTTTAGCGAAACAAGTTATTTAAAATGTAAGAAAAAAATCACTTCTTTTGTCAGTTTAAAAAATACGTTTTTCATCTCGTTGTTTCTCGTCGTAACTATGCCAATATGTTACTTGTCATTATGTGAATTGAGTGTTAAATGTTAAATTATCCTCATCTTGTACAACTTGCAGCTATGTTTCTAGAAATAAGTCTGCCTTTGTTAACATTTCCCGTTAATGTGTATTAACTGTGCAATTAGTTACGGGAGCACTTCATCGATGTGTCTCCCTTTAATTATTTTCCAACCGGAGGCGAAGTGGAAACAATACACACTATTTTGGGGTAACCGTTCACATTAGGTCAAAGGCATTAGCGAATGTTCATGTCCTGTGAAACGCTGGATTTGGCTAAACTCTATTGTGTCTTTTATCTCCAAATCAACAATTTTACAAACCAGGACACAGCTATATCCCGGACCAACTTCACAATGCATCTGTAAGCAATACGACAAGTACATGTAGCACTACACAGAAGGACCAGGGCTCAATCCCAATTATGTCGACGGCACTCAAAGTCAGGATATACTTTTCGAACACATAAAGATGTAGAGCTATATCGTACCTAATTGTTCGGGGACATTACAAGCTGTATGATTTGACGTGGCAGTGATTTGCGCCTGTATAATGACTAGCAATCATAAGGGTTGTATGAATGACGATGTTGATGTACCTGGACCCCAATATACATACACAAATTGGTTTACGTGGCGACTCCGTTCCGTAGAATGATTTGCACCAAGGCTGTAAGATGTGTGTTAGGAATTCAGTCTGTTTTAATCAATAATGTCCAATCCATAGAGAACTATTGCCACAATGTCGTGGCTCAAAATGTGTGGATACTACATAAATATTCTCGATAGCTTTAAAAACTGAACTTGCATACCTCGGTGGACAAAGCATGGCTGTCAGATTTGGGTTAATGGTTCCAGCGTCTACAAGGTCAGAAAACAATATTTGCAAAGTGTACCAGGGACACACGAGTAAAACATGCTGGAGGGTCTCCTCGGCATAGCAAACATTACACAGGTCTGAATCGCTTATCTTGAATCTTTTTAAGTAGCTATTAACTGGGAGATGCCTTGCCCGAAGCTGGAAATACAAGATTTCTGCTTTTCTGCAAGAAAATGGAAAACAGGGACTGTTATAAAAAGTTGATAATAGGATTGAAGGATTGATAAAAACGATCCTAATTTGAACCGTCCTACTCGGTTTGAGAGAGTTAAAATGGTGATGATTTCGCTTCATTTACTACCTCGGATATGGACAGTTTAATACTAGAAGTCCAGAACACAGAAGTACCGATTATAGGTATCTGAATTAACGAAGAATCTGCTGTGTGTGATAATGCCATGTCCATTACGGGGATTACCAACCAATATCCTGGTAGATTTAAGGTTGAAAAAAAAATGCGAACTCAAGACGGAAAGGTAGGGGTGGGGTTGGGTTGATTGATCGGTGATACGTGCGAAGCCCTGCCAGCAACCTGCGGATGACCGGTTTCCTCTCACCGTAATGCTATCCGCAGTCGTGCAAATGGAATATTCTTGAGTACAGAATAAAACACCCATCAAAGAAATAAAAATCAAACGGACGGATGAGGCGAATTCTGCTTGTCGCATTGATTACCGCACGTAAGATTGTTTACAATGAAGATACTGGAAACGCCTGCGCAGCCAATCAGTGTTCATTTACTGCATAGTACACTTATGTTGTTGTTGTACTCGGAGCTTTCTGATCTGTCACAAGCTTAGGCGCTGCTCACCAGTTCAGACATCACAATGCTATGTTCTGGGGGACTGTACAAAGTTAATTACTCTCGAAGTTACAAGTGTCATTTGAACAACCTGCTAATTGGACTGTGTAATTTTAACATGCAACAAGAACTAGAAACATGAAAACGCAGGAGAATTCTGATGACATATCATACTTTGCATACAGGTACCCTAAGTTGTTTCTGTACTAATCCTGTTCCCTGTGGGCGAATTAACACAGCAATGTACGATATGTTTTTCTTTTCTCAACAGTAGATAACAATTCATTCTCGGATCTACACATTCAAGTATAACAACTTGAAATGCAACAGATACCCCATTAGGTTATAGGTCATGACGTATGCGAATTTTGATTGGTTTAAGCCACCATTCTAAGTCTCAGGTGAAATGGTGAACAGATCCGGTTTTACACAGAGCGGATCAGGCTTGTGTACTTTGTCACTATGATCGATATGATGTAGTACACAAACGTCGTTGAGTAACAACACAGAACGACTTATCTTGCCACAGTTCGGGACCATCCACTTCATTTTGGCCTATTCTCTGTAAAAGAAGCTGATACGTTCTTGAAGCATATATAAAATCAGCCAAGTGAGTGATGGATTTAAACATAGTTAGCATTATTGCAATGTTACAGTCGTTAGGTTCCAAGCCCATGTCAAAAACAAATCATTTTTCACCCGATCTCGGGTACATCTGGAAATTAATTCACCAAGAACCAGCACTAAAAAATGACAGTTTAAGTGAATTTCCTCTTCAAAAAAGGGTATAAATCACTGAGCCTTCGCCTAAATTTTTTCGCGCCCTTATGAAGATTCGGCTAGAGGAAAACTTCATCTCTCCATGAACCACGGGCTGCTGAGTGTTGTCAACCTTCGATGCTGGTACCCATTATAGCACATCGGTGACGGATTTTTGTTAGGAAGTTTCCAAGGTACCTGGTTTAGGGTGGTGGTTTCTCTCTGTCTTGACCAGGTTTCCTTCTCCTATCAGCCTTCGTACAGGGAAAATGTTCTGCATGCTGACCAAGAGAGTACACCGCTAGGATCGACCATACTAAGGTGGTTTGTGTCTGTCTTCAGTCTTCTAATCTAACCACCTAACCTTTCTGACGTCATTGTTGCATGTTGACCAATCGTAAAAGTGCAGCTGGGCTAATTAAAAAGCCACTCAACGGGGAGCTCTAGATGTCTACATATACGAACAGTAGATCTACGTCCATGCAGATTGTGACGCTATCATTTGATTTCAATACGTCACAGTGTGGTTTTGGCCTTTTTCTTGGAAAAGATAGCTTATATTTACTCTACTGAGTAGGTGACAAAACTGTCAACTTATTATCGTTGGTTCGCATTTGCACACGAAGTAATCCTGGCGTAGTTAGCTAAGCGTATTTTTTCAACTTTGGCAATAGTGAAATACATTCCTTTGTTGATGAAGAAAAGGTACCGTTTTCCTACCCGAGTTAGTAAACGTAACTGCTATTTTTCATAAAATGAATTGCGTGTGAAACAACAGAAAAAAGGGCCAATCGTCTCAGAGCCCACAGGTATTTTTGTTCAAACAAATATGTCTTCCTTTATTGCCATTTTCAGTTAATGTGGTTGTATTAACAGTGTAATTAGTTACGAAAACTATCCATCGATGTATCTCTCTTTAATTATTATCCAACCGCAGGCGAATCGGAACCAGAAATTCCATTTTGGGATGACGGGCTTCACTGCCTTTGGCAAATTGGCTAATTTTCATCTCTTCTGGAACACGTAATCTTGTTAAAACTTACTTGGTCATTTATAATCAATTAAACAGTTTTGCAAACAAAGACAGAGCTATATCACGAACCAGCTTTACAGTGCGTCTATAATCAATATGTCATTAAGTACATGCAGTATAAAACGAGTCCATGTACATTTTGTATGTTCATGCTAAAATAATTTTGTGAAACAGTTTCGGAGCTAGTATTTCGAGGACCTTACTTAGCTGTACGGCTACAACAAGAACAACATGTGATTGTGTTAATAGTGGCTAAACTTAAGCTTATTTACAATGGAGAACCGGGAATGGTCTGACCGCATGTCATGATGCGGAGAGCCAATCCGAGTTTATTTACCTTAAGATGTGACCCTACATTGTGTTGTTGTTGTACCTGGAGCACTCTGGTCTCTTACAAGGCTGTGCTTTGTTTTGGGGACAATACATTACTCTGGCAGGTATAAGTGTCATTCGGAGCATGTTAATCACTTTTCTGTGCACTAGACCAAAACCCATAGGGAGTACTCACGTATATGATACTTGCCACTTTTTCTGACTTATTCTTTTCTGACTTTCTAACAAAAACTAGTTAGGTTTTAATATCATCTTACGTATTCAGTTTGCAATAGGCCTCTGGGATGGCAGACTTCAATCCATCCATTAAAAACAACTGTACGTAATGGCCAGACCAACACCATCTATCAAGGCGAAATTTTAGACGCCTGCCTCCGACGATACAGACCACTGTGGCGATTTCATTATACAAAGAACAATAAAACTCCACGTATTTTTTTTATTACTTTTCATCACAACAACAACCAAGCTTTTCCAGCCATGATCCGTTTAAAATCTTACGAGAATGAGCGTGATTTACGAGGGTTGCAATTCGAATTATTTATGTTATTCTTTTTGAGAAATTAGAATGAATGGTTCTCTTGTGGTCGTGGGAAGTGTGAACAACTAGACTCGTGTTGTGCCTTCACTCGTGATGTAAGATTAAAGGGCAACACATTACGTAAACGTAAACAGCGTTTATGACACGTTTGTCGATGGCAATGGCGGGCCATGTTGTGTTCAAAGGAAATATACTAGGTTTTGAGCAATGCATGATAAAATACTTGAGCGACTAATGCATTTAAACATATATGTCTTTATTGCAATCTTACACTTGTTAAGTTCTTAGTCCAGGTTAAAAACACATTATTTTTCAACACGATATCCGATACGTCAGGTAAGTAATTCGCCAAATCGAATAAGTATCTTTACGCATTTAAGCCTTTGTTTACGACCTCCATTCTAAGTTCTGTGACGTCCTAATTGGACGCTGACCAATCGCATAGGTTCAGCTAAAGTAATGTGAAAACCATTCAGCCTGGAGTGTCAAATGTCTGTAGATAAGAAAGTTAACAAGAACCCAGTTTATCATTTTATATCTGCATCAACACTCACGAGTTGTGCCTGTGCACGGACTTAAATGTAAAACGATTGTTTTTTTTTCTGCCACACAGTTTGACAGGTGTCAGATTCTCGTTTCCTCAAAAATTCTTTCCAATGAAAAGTGTTGCTTTTTATCGACCGCTGATAAAAAAAATAACTGTAATTTTCTCAGTGAAACTTTACTCAAAATTCTAGGTGGTGTTTGATCTCGTTTGATATGTGTGCGGTTAAAAAAAAATCATCGGAAAAGGAAAGCGCGCAAACGACAAATCTCAGCTAAAATCAATGACGCTAAGTCTGCTGTTTTCACAGGGTAATCGGACACTCGGAGCACTGTAGCGAAAAATGTCCAAAATGTTGACAAGAAAAAGCGGACAGTTGTACAGGGAGTTGTCTGGATTTGTAAGGCTTTCATGTGATGAAGAGAAAATAGGCTTCAACATGTCACTAAAAGTAATTGTAGATATTGAAATGAAACACCAACGGGTACAAGAAAGGTTTTTAATACTGGTAAACAAAAATTTCTAAAGAGAAAAAACTGAACAATGCATACTCAACACAGTTTTAAGCCTTGTCAGTCAATCTAAGCCAAATGACAATCTGAATCAAGGAAAGGTAATTCACATTTCTACGTTTTGTTTTAGCGCGAAAGGGGTAAGAATTTTAATGGCTGACACATGTCGCTATCCTTAGAGTGAGTTTTATTTAACAAACCATGACCGAGTGGCTAGCGTGCAAGCGCAGTACGATGACTCAGGAGCGTGAGTTAAAGTCCAGGTCATGCTGACTTCTTTTCCATCTGACACTTATTTCTTAGCATTTCGCTTTGTATGACGTGAATACAACATTAAGGGCTTGTTCAAAAAGAACCAACACATTTGGGACCAGAATCACTTTACAGGGAAATGGTTGTTCATTTAATGTGGTTGGAACATTGGCTCTAAAGAGAGTGTCTGTTTTGTTGATTAGGAAAGCGTCTGGGTGCAGGTATACTAGTTAACAGGGTTACATTGCATACAAGTCTGCCCGATGGACGACCGTACATTCAACACAGTCTAAGGGTTTGTAGGACCGCATGTCTTACAGGTATAAAACACTACAAAATAGCCTTAGTATTTATGTAGTAATTTCACAAAGAAAACCCTCCTTAAACTGTATTCCCAAATTTTCGTTGGCCCAAATGACACATTCTGTCAAATTACTAGATGCTGGCGTATAACATATTCAAATATCATCAGTGGTTGACCACGACTTTCTCAAAATGACACATTCTGTCAAATTACTAGATGCTGGCGTATAACATATTCAAATATCATCAGTGGTTGACCACGACTTTCTCAAAATAAATCGGCTGGAATGCAGGTACTAGAGTCCTATCGCCGCAGAAACAGGGTGTGGGGGGCACTTGCTCATTTGATGACATTTTTCTCTCTTTAATTGTAGCCACAAATAATAGACTTTTTTCAACCATTTTCTGTCATAGTTTACACCTGCAAAATTACCTGGCAGTACTACAACATACCTCAGAGATACAGCCAATCCCTACCCATCCCCACCAATTTCTGTGCGCCTGAATCTTGGATACAAAATCGAATTAGAATTTTTATACCTGTAGTCTAACGGCGTCGAGATGAGTAAACTGCAAAGTTCTGGCATCCAAAGCCGCTACCCTGTCGTTATTTGCAATTATGATGCGGGACAGTTCCATGTTTGTATATGTATGATATAACAGCGTAAAGTTAGAGAGTACTGGCAGACTAAGGCATCAAGATCAGTACAAAGAGTAGCCCAGCTCATCACCGGTGGCCAGCGGCTCTCATTATTGTAGTGACGTTTGACGGCTATCAGGCGTGTAGACAGATAATAAGTCGCTGTGTTAGAGGGTCACCCACAGCCCTTAGCGGCGACAATATCTTGTCCAGTGGGGTCAGTTGTTGGTAATTAACTGGTGAGTACAGCCGTATTGGTCCTCCCTCCTCCTCACTTGGGACCCGGTCCAGATGTCTCGCGCAGATGATTAGTAAAGCGAATGGAGAACGTGTTGATGTCGACTGCTGCCATTTCGAGACAGGCCACTGGTGCTGACTAGAATTCCAGAAAGCATAAATGCAATATAAAAACACTTGAGGGACAACAGTAATCTCCGTATATAGAAACAGGACTGGACACAGGACTAGAAATAAATAACTAACAAATAACATCTGCATATGGAATGAAATAAATAAATAACAAAAAAAAAGTAAAACTGTACACCAGAATACTTTTTTCATGTGTAATTTTTATACCAGGAACGTACAGTCGAACGAGGTTGTAACGACCGAACCCAGCTCTGGGGAGAGCACTGCAGGATTTTGATGTAGCCTTACTGTTTATATAGGCGGCGTCTAAATGCCTCCACGTTATGGCCATAATTAATGAGTCGGAGTTGTCAAGCTACTATAGGAGTGTTTCTGCGTACCACAGTGGAGATTTAGTCCCTTGACCTGAATCAATCAATCAGTCAATCAACACAGCTATCCTTCTATCCATACTGTCATTGTCGTTTTAACGAATGTAAGTTGATCTGTAAACTGAATGAAGCACAAGAGGTTGACGGGAATTTTCCATTAATGGACGTTCTCTTTAATACTGCCAGAAATAACGTAAAAATATCCCAGCGTATTATAAAGTACATCTTTACTTAATACTAGTAGTCGATAAAAGAAAAATCCTGGAACAGAGTACCACAGATAAATATAACCATGAGGATATGGTGTTAGAAAGTCGCCGTAAAGGAAAGATAACAGTATCTGATTTCAAGGCACTCGTCTCATTCACAGTTCGTATCTTGCTTTGTAGTGTTACTGACAGCTAAGAAAGACTGCTAGGAGAGATATAAGAAATTTTTTCTGCATTTTTTTATTTTCCGTATAGATTGCTTGTGACAGCTCGAGTGGATGAGATTTGCCACAAAAACGGTATTGCTAAAACCATTTTATCTAAGTGACAAATCCGCGTTACAGTTCAATTTTCTTAATGGGAATTTAAGACAACAAGGAAAAGCTCATATGAATAAAATAAAACGCGTTGATCAGTTTACGCTTTTTTTACAGGGCTTCTCTTGTTCTCAAATCTCAATCGTATTTGAGTTATAGTTAATGTGGCGTTTTTGTCCGTAAAATCCGGCTTGATTCGGACATTCATCCGAGTGGGCACGTTCTCAGATCGATATCAAAATCATTTCGTGTCGCATTCCACCTAATCTCAAATATTGTGACGAGTTTCAAACCGATACTGGCTTCTTAACCCCATAAAAACTCTCTTCCATCAGCTGGAGTGTTTTTTCTTTGATCAAGACTAATAATGAACAAGCCTATCTGTTACGCAGTTCCTGTGATTCTCAAAGAGGGTTATTTGTAAGTGGCGTTCTCTTAATATCAAAAAATTGTTATATTAAACCTAATTACATCAAAAATAAAGGTTTTGACATCTGGATAATCGAACTCGGCTTCAAGAACTTTTTCTGGGGATATAATCCTAATATGAAAGTCGGATAGAACTAGAGTCGATGAGGTAATAATTGGCTGCCAAAATGCTTCACAAACCATGTATGTTTCAATGTATTTGTCATATAAAGACGGTCCATTTTACGTGCGGAGGTAAACATCGTGCCTGGAGTAAATTAGCGCCCCACATTAGATATACCAGACAAATCCCCTGACTTAAAGCCACAGCCGAACTGGCAAGAACTGGAGTTGAACTCACGGCTTTTGTGGTGAAAAGCTTAACGGTGGCAACGAGCCAAAACTCTACCCCTCTGAAACAGAAAACGTATATTAGCCTTTGAGTCCTTGTAGACATTTTACATTTTTATATCCGATAATCTCATGTCATCTTCTTGTAAAACTTACAGTATACTTCAAAAACAGCCTCCATTTTGTTGGAATGTGTTTTGGTGCACCGAGTATGGGATTTGAGACGACTGAAAAACGTACCAGTTAAACTCGGAGGTAACCCATAACCAGTCGAAACTAGCACCTCTGAAATCGACTCCGCACAGAAAGTGGTGTATCCGGTATTCGAAATAGAAATAAATTCGACTCAACAAGTAACGGTTCCTGACGTCAGAAACAGAAGCTTTATTTTATTCGGAGACAACACAAACAACTGACATTTTCTTTAATGAGTTCTGTAGCTAATTGAAACCTGATGAAAATGTATCAGCGAACAGATGGCAACAGAGGCTTAACTTTTCTAATTCTAATAAATTATTAAAACGATCTTTCTTCACAAGGGAAATAAGTGAGTCGCTTACCAAATACAATTTGTTTCGTAAGCGACAGTAACTGACATGACCTACAAAAGATATTAATTCCGTATGCAGCATTTTCACCAGTTAAAGCCTCCTCATGCATAAATGAAGGAATTCGAGGCGATGCAATTTCACTAACAGCGTTGCTAATTCTTAAGTTATTTATCGGCCCGTTACGATGCCTGAGACAGACTACATATTTTATCCAGTGGGTTTCTATTTCCAGCATTCAATCTTCTTTCCAAACAATCATCAATAAGTAAAGGGTGTGGCCGGAGTAATAGGTTTGGTATCCAGTCGTTTTGCTTGCATCGACATTTTCACAGCTCATGCACATTTTTTTTTTTTGCAGTCATTATTGTCAAACGCTTTGATGGGACTCTTTTCGTCATGATAAGCAATGTAATTGTGTATTGGCGAGCTTTTAGCAGCTTGCAAGGATTTATTCATTTACTTATTTATTTATTTATATATTTATTTATTTCATTGCAGTTAAATACCGATTCAAAAATATTTCCCTCATGCAACGACAGCCAGAATTATGGTGGGAAGAAACCGGGCAAAGCCTGGGGGATTCCCACGACCATCCGCAGCCTTCTAGCGGACCTTCAAACGCATGGCCGTAGAAAAAGCCAGGGTGATTTGGATTTGAACTCGACTTTTTTAGTAAGTACAAAAATTATAATAAAAGCAGTCACTTCTACTTTTTGAAATTTAAGTCTAGGCGTTGAATTGAAAGTGAGAGTATTCTAAAATGTGTGATGCTCTGTTGTTTCATCTGTTAAAAGAACTGCAGAATATGACATCCCAATGGTCAGAAGCTGGGAATCATACGTAGTTCAAAAGTGCTACATCAACGAATCTCGCAGAACAACAACAGTTAAATTAGCGAAATCATGCTTTTATGTCAGGTAAAACGGACACGGTTGAAATTGCAACAAACCCTATAGTCTGAAGATACCGACAAGAACTGTGTGTCACCTATCATGGTTATATGGGAAGAGTTGCTATAGTTATAATTTTGGATACATTACTTTCTCCGATCTCTCGGTTGTGGAGATAGTGACAGATAAGGAGGATAAGCCCGAAACCAGCACCGTCACAGAATCAAGACTTATTCCTCAATCTATTATCTCACAAAATCTCGCACTCTCTCGCGTTATCCATTGTCCACTTGACACTCATGTATCCTAACACATAGCCACGCGTTACCCCATTGACTTTTGATCATCCACAAAAATAGCATTCTTGGCCGAAATAACGACTCGTATAATGCTGGTAATACCATTCTGGCAAAGCAAACATCCATACTGAGACAAGGTACGAGTTATCGACTGTCAAAAGTGCATTTGCTTTTCTACAGAGCAATCTAGTCTCCCTCCTCCAGCGAATAGTACCGCCCGAGCGTGAAACAAAAGGGGATGACATTTCGCAAACTAAGTCAGTTGTGCAAACGGCCAGTATATCGTGGTATAAAAAAAAACATGTGGTAGGCACAGTGGCTTATACTAGTCTAGTGTAAGAGCGAAGGGGCAGGGTGGTCTTTGAGTGGGGATGAGGATAAAATCCAACGTCGGTGTAGTTGACGTAATAACAGTAAAAAGTTGAAAGTAAAAAGATTCCTCCGCCAGCCGTTTAAATTCCGTTCACAGTTGAAAGCGCATTAATATAGCCATTTGTCTGTGTATAGCGTCAGCTCGTAAAACGAAGCTCCCAGATATGTGATAACGAGACCGGCGTCGTCACTGGCCTGGTTTTACTCTCTATGTTGAAGCCTTTCATATCATATCCTTGCACAAACCAGTATTGAACGAGTGAACTACGAGTTACAGAGCGTTGGTCAATTTGCATTGTTTTCACGTTATTATTTATTAAATGTGGTTATAGCACAGCATTCCTTGTTCACAAATGGCCATTAACATCACTGCAGTTTTGCAGCCCTATCCTACTCCGGCTTCGGCGATAGGGGAGTTCAAATTTCTACTCCTATCCTATCTATGAGCAGTTGAAAAAAAAGTCCAAACTAAAATACATATGAATTGAAAGGAGACCGAAATTTACCTGTTAAATGTAACAAATTGCCAGATATCAAACTATCGTAGCAGCTCTGGTTTTACTCTCCTTACACTGTCGACTGCTATATTCCCAAAGTCACCTTTAGAAGACATCATTGGAGAGTAATATGATAGATGTTATGGCGACAATGACTTGGCAGAGACTAGAAATATTTCGTCAGTCCTGTAAGAACGGTTTTGTGGTCATGTGATGGAAAATTGGAAGACACAATCGGCTTGATACAGCAGAGAAATATTAACTAACAAATAAAGCCAGAGCCAGATGTTCGAACGAATCCAGCGACAGATTAGAAAAGGAAAGCGATATGTGCACTTGTGACCTGCTGCCTGGCTTCCGGTCAGGTCGAGATGTTGCTTGTGTTTACAATTTTGTTGTTTATCTGCGTAAAATTTTCATCTCACTGTTACTGAAGTCCTTTAATCACGAAGGTGGGTTTCTTGTGTGTGGCCCTATGTTCAGCACACATTCTTGTTATAATCGTTAGCTGTTGAAATGGAAGGTCTTCTCATTTGAACCGATGCACCTCCAAATTTCAACAGTACTAAACATTCAGTGTAACAGACACCTGTGGTTTTAAAAGCTGGTAATAACTTGACTTGGCGTAAAGAAGTAATCTTGGTTCACGGCGATTTCAATATCCAAGCGCTTTTGATTATATTTTCCATGAAAACTGAAGGGGTCTCCGAAGTGGATGTAGAACCTGTCAAAAATGTCGGACATCCCTTTCTATTCCGCCTCCCTTTATTGTTACGATGGAGGAGGGCTAGGGCATAATATCGATCCAGTTCTTCAACAGGCCCGATTTCCATCGCAGGGTGAATCGCATTGCACAATTTCATAGGGCAAAAAGTGAAACAGATCGGAAAATGGTTTCATTTAGCGTCAGGTCCAGATCATTCTTATGGGAAAGGACGGACAGTTAAGGAGAGTAATCAACACAGCGTGAAATGTAACACAACAGAAGTGCGTTTGTGAAGAGACAAGCTCCAGGTTGTTCTCGGTATTGTCGGCTAAGGGGCTTGTCCAAGATGATAAATGACTACCTTGATTTATTAGTTTTGCATACATCAGATTGTGGATGTAAAATTGCATTTGACCACTGCTGGAGTGTATATACCCTTCTAGAGATGGTTCTGTATGTCTCGAATATAGCGACATCATCAAAGAAAAATTTCATGTTTAGAAACCTGGTACCCTCTTAGCAGTGTGTATTTTTTGAACACAACATTTCTTCCTGGAGCAGTTTATAAGATTGTGTCACACTTGATGCACACTTTCGAGCATTGTAATATTGATTAATTGCTCATCTGACGTACTGTTATGAAAGTTTCTCCCCATCATCCATTGGTAAAGCAAAGTGTAGTAATTTCACACTCGTCTTGTTCTTTTTGGGTTATAATGCAGTCCCAAACTACGTAGTGTTCTGATAACACATTGGATCACTGATGACGAGAGTTCGAATCTAAGTGCTGCTTCATCAACTCGGTTATAAGTCAGAAGGTTTCTCATGGTTTACTCAGAGCTCTCGGATTTCCATAAGCCAGATTACGGTCGCATAAGCGAAAGTTTTTTTGATCAATGGTGTAAAGAAAAAAGTTGCAATACTTTAATATCACATTGCTAATGAGGAGTAGTTATCTTGAAGAGTAGTGGTATTAGCGTGTAGCTCTCATGTACTGTCGCAAAGTGCTGCACGTGCGACTACGCCATAGCCATTTAATATTTTAACGTTATTACATGGTTACGAACAAATATGAGTACGTTGGTTTAAAGTGAACACCAGTTAACTTTTTGTACATCTCTGTTAGAAAGATAGCTTTTTCCGGAAGTTATAACTCTCATAGTTGGATCTAACCAAGAATCCCACGGACTACTTACAAACGCTGTAGTGCAGCCAGAAATAAAGCACTGGATCCTGACTATCATGGCAAACGGTCTGCTGTAATCTGTGAACTGCTGACCACTTCATCGACGCTATAAGAACTGATCAGCTTGACACATCGTGGACAAGAGCAGCTAATCAAACACCAGACTGGAAAACAAACATCCAAAGATGGCCCCTGTAACTAATGCGATGAATGGTTCCGATGGAATGTTTGAGCGTGAAGCAGGCTTGGACCAGACAGTTAACATGTCGTTGAATTTTTCCAAAACAAATGGTAAATTAAAGGGCATTGCGACTTTTGAGAAGTTTGTTTGTGGCTTCATCCGGCTAAAGATTTGACCACATCCAGTCCGTGCTTGACCGATAAGGTTTGTCATGTACATAACGAGGGGCGATGGCGTTCTCCACAGAGACCCTGATGTCCACCACTCATAAACCTCATTGTCGTCATATATGGGAAATGTTGATAAGTACGACATCAAAAAAATAAATTAAAAGTTGCTTTTGTTTAGATGTCATGTACTTAAAACGACGAAATCTGTTTTTGCAAATAAAATACAACTTTTATTTGTCAAGAATTATTCATTAATTATTTAGAATTTGTCCACAGACGTTTCTAGAGAGAAAGCAATATGTTAAAAAATATAGCAGCAACTGGAAAATGCCTCTACCAACAAATGAACTGACAAAAGCCTAAGACGTTGAATGAGAGGGGGCATTGATAGGGTCAAATTCTTCGATGAGGCAGTTTATACAGCACAAAAAGTCAACTAACTATTTGTGCAGTAAGTTATCCAAAAATATCCTCCCAATACTATACCTCCTAATAATTGTTAGCTAAAATGCTGTCAGAAAGCTATTGTTTTTCACTCCAGCATACCCCAAAGTCACCACTCAACGCCCAATGTATTCTCAAAAAATGGCAGCTAGAATCCAACAGTATCAACTGTCAATTACCGTCCCTTAATTAAGAATAGGGATAATAAATACAGTTTACAGAGTTTAGTATCACCAAGCCACTGTTATTTTGTACCACAATCATTATTTACTTCAGTTTTCATCTCTAGACTTTAATGGGGATTTCGACCTCATACCTCTTATGTAATGCCCAACGAATGTCTGGACAAAAGACTTTACATGGACTGCCAAGCCTTTAGGAGACGAATCTGACATTGGCGACATATCCGGGAGCGTTTCTATAGTGCACGTTCACTGATTCATGGTGCTGTAAACACAGATTCATGATCTCCTAGGCTCCTAGGAATACCCCTTCAGAGCCTGAACGGAGCCAATATGAGACGGTCCCCAACAGGGCACTAGGTATGCATTACATTCCATCCTTTTGTAGACAATGTGTAGTTTGGCGTGTCCTGAACGGATAAGGTGTATACTTGTTTTCCAACCCGTTGGTAACAACAGAGATCAATCCGGTTTTTTTTTTCCAGCCAGCTGGTAATTCTCATTAACACTCGTTACAGACCATCAGTGTAGGGTGTCTTACTGCTGCGGTGTCTTACCAATTAATAAGTCCATTGGTGAGCCAGACGCACCAGGGAGTTCTTGGCAAGATGGACACACTTCTTGATGAAGTCTGGATTGGAGCGCCGAATTCAATGAATGCTCATCCTGATTCCCATTTTTACGATAAACAGTGAAGTGTCAGCGTAGCTAATTTCCAGCTATCAGTGTTAGTGGCTTCATTCCGAGCTGTAATCATGGTCCAGATCTCGCATTATCTAAGTCAGGGTAAGACAGCCAGGTTGTTAATTATTCTCACATTGAAACTGGACAAAGACACGAACGCTTTGACTATGTCCAGAGGTAAGGAGACTGAGGGTTAAAGTGTTGGGGAGTGCGAAACTACGGTTCCTTTAACGTCCCATTCAGCATCTCCTTCGCACGTATCTCTGGCACAAGGTGACACATCAAGAAGTCCACCTGTTGCTGATTTGTCTTGTTTTCAAATCCGTGCTTTGAGCACAAAACCATTCTGCAGTTTTGTGTCACACATGGGCGTACACATGAATACTGGCGTCCTGCTGAAAAGCTTTTCATGAAGGTATGTTGTTTGTCTGCTATGGTGACTCAGCTATAATACAACAAAGAAAAGTTTTTTCGCCAAAATTCTCAATGGAAAATCAGCAGCATGGGACATTTTACATGTTTGAAGGCAATGCACAATGCGCTAAATTCTTGGGAAATAGTACATCAACCTATGTAGACCGGAAGAATTCTTCTGTGATGTTAGAGTTATCTAACTGTCGTTTAAACTGAACATACCTGATACTCATTTGCCTAGAGAACAAATGTATTACCTTTCGTGAGACTGAATGCCTGTGAATTAAACATTACATAGCCGTTGGTACTATGCTGTAAACATTGAAGTTTTTCGCATTAGTCATGCATTGTTTGACATCACTGAATGGTTTTATGCTGTTGACTAGAGTATTTCACATAGCCAACCACTGCCATATTTACGGATGGGTGGGTGATGTCCCCTTCATATTCAGTTCGGGTTCTAGCATTATGAAGTTAGGCAAAAGCCCTACTGGGCACGGGACAGACCAAAGTCTCAGACACCCACGTTGGAAATGGATAGACTTTAAGACAACATAATATGAGCTCTTCTAATGTGCAGGCAAATGTTTCGGTTATTTTGTTATTTTGCTTTACGCTGCACGTAAGGATATTTCAATTATACGACGTCGGCGAACATTATGGTGGGAGAAAACTGGAAGCAGAGGTAACTAAGATGGGTTGATTCAAATATGTGGCAAATAAAGAAAACCAACTGTGTTGATATTTCTCTGTATATTTATTTTTTTTTTTCCCTGCTGTTTGAACTCATGCTCGAGATTTTTCACCATTATATATAAGAAGGCGGCCAGCATTAATCTACAGATTCCCATTCCAAGTGCGGGTTTGAAATCCGACTTTATGTATCCTAACAACTGGCATTGCTGAACTGATGACAAGCGTTTTAAACCACTCGATCAAGGCTCGCTCCAGATGTGTGCCATAAAGTCATGCCATATAACTAAAGTTGAAAGGAATATTAACTGAACACAAAGAGGGAGCTTATACTGAGTTTTGGGTGTTCAATACCCTTGAGTAAACAGGTATCTTTCTGAAATATGCCTATACTGAATAATAGGATATTTGGCGAAATAATGGATGTTATGAAGGTAAAAAAACATCATGATTAAAGGCTACTTATCTGTTTTAATGATCTCACAGAGAAAGGCGATACACTTCAAGACATATCAAGTAACGAAAGGAAGAGGGTTATATGAGTGGAAATCCAACCCACCGGGCTTCAATTATCATGCAATAATGAAGGTTTTATCTATGTTGATGTCTCCATACCTTGGGGTTGTCACGACCCAGACGTACCGTCAAAACTACAATAATTATCTTAATGTGGTGGCAAATTAGAATATTCTTCTAATTTTGCAAGCTAGTGTTGAAATATATCACCGATTGGCATTCTAATTGAAGCTTAGAAATTAATTTTGGAAAGTAGTCATCTAGACTTTGTTAAGCAGTGTTGCTCGACCGTTATGTGGGCTGTACCGGTTACCTGTAAGATGCGTAGATTTCCGCGCATGTGAAATGCTCGAGTTTAGTCTGGCATGTCTCGAAACATTAAGGAGTTTAGGCTAAGCTTCCATGCTGTATCTCAGATGAAGGGTGAGAAGGCTTGCGTGGAAAAGCCAAGCTGAGGCTATCGGTGAAAGAGCATTGTCGTTTGAAGAGAATCGGAGAGCATTTCTACCTTTTGTCCGAACGATCAGTCTTCTCATTTTAACGACTGTTTTCATCATTTGGCATATGGTTTGGACTTTGTTTTCGGAGTCTGAATTCCTTGTCTTGGTTGTCAGGTCAACAACATGGCTGTCCTGGAATAATGTCATAGTTCATTGTCGCTGGTTTAGTGCCTCTTAACTGGGAGATAAATGGTGACTAAAAACCTAGCTTCAGAGAAAGGAAAACTCCTTAGGTTAAATATACATACATTTTTTTCAAAAATATTTCAGTTATTAAACGTTTATTTAAATTATATGAGAACTGAGGACTAATGATAAGGTCAGCAAAGAATTATATATCCTCAGGCCTAGTTCAAAAATTGGAAATCCCTAAGCGTAAGAGAATAAGCTGAAGTGCTGGTTTGCCAGTGACATGGTGAGGGGGCCATCATCAGTGGGATGAGCCTGCATCTAGGAGTGATAAGATCCATGTGCCAGTTGTTTACCAGACGAGGGTGTTTCATATCGAAAACCTGTAGAACCATCCTTGAAGCAACCCTAATGATTCGCATCTGACCACATGTCAGTCTTAATTCTTCAATCAGGTAATGTTATCGGTGTGGCAGCAGCCTGGTGTGTGTACCGCCAACTCAATGGCCTTAACATCCGAATCTTTCTCTAGGTCTTAACATGTACTTTTGCTTTGAAAACTGACCTCGTTTGCAAAAAAAGTAAGCAGCGGTCAGATTTCAGTTAACAAGAGGAAGTAACAAATCCCAGGCAAAAACAAGACCCAGTTGCTAGTCCGAGGGGATATGATCTTCGTCTTGATGTAGACACGTTGAAACTCCTGCTTAGAGGGCTAAGCAAACGGGGATATATTTAGGCAAGAATCTAGACGTCGAGTCGCCTTCATATAACTGACGTCAACCAAAATGGGCCCTCCGGGCTCAGGAAACTCTTGAATTCCAGATTTTACCAGCAAAAAAACTTTTTATACCAATACTGTTAATAATGATAATTAAAAAGAAGATATATGATAGAGATATCCTTGTAACTGGTCATCAGATCATCTGTGAAATGAAGGATCTCATTTTAAAAAACGGCGTTCAGCCTCAGACAGAACAGACAACAAACTATCGTGTGTGCGTGGCTTCGTGTTGTGGGTTCTGGGGCTCAAAGACTAAAAGGTGATCGTCTATCAATAGCTAGGAAAAACAAAACTATTTAATCTATGTCATGGACACAGAAATTTGGAGCATTCCGTACATGAGACATTCTTTTAAACTTGACGACAATTTTCAGTCAACAAGGCTCACGGAGGCATATAGGTGATCTAACGTCAAACCCGTTAAACATGACTTTGAGACCCAATAAACAAGTCATGCGCATTAATCTCCCTTTGCAGGTGGAACTGTCAGTCACACGTGGGGAAGTCCTTCAGTTTTATGCCCAAAAGCTGGTGGTTTACTTCAGTTATTCCGGTGTTCTTTTTTCCTTACCAGTGACAGTTGCCGGATAAAAAAATAAGTTTTGGCAAAATACCGACCGACGGAGTGATGAATCTCTCAACCCTTTGAGCTTGGTAGGTGACTACTATTTGTGCGACCAAATACAATAAAATTGAGATCATGGATGAGGGGCGAATAAAATATTGCCCCATCTGAGTAAACAGAAGTCCCCGCCCATACAGCTGTACCATGTTCCCAATCCTTCTTCAAAACTCTTCTCCTCAGTAACGATGGGTTATTCTTACACGTTGCAGTGACAGTAGTAAGGACGTATCGGTCGGCTTGTGTTGGCGGTAAGAGGGCGCTGCAGGCGGCGGCTGTCTCCTCATCACCCCTCCTAATGTGCAACTCTAACCGATATTCAATATTACGTGCAAACCTGTCGCTCTCCGATCATCCCTTAGGCAAGTTAGATGGGGGGTTTAAGGAAGCATCAAATACGTTATGGTTGATTGTTCCGAAGCGCACAATTCGAAGTGGACAGCTGTCCCCAGTGACTCTTAGTGGTTGTCAATTACATTTGCCATAATAATCTGTTGTTTGTGTGCTGGCTTGTATCTGAAAATTTGGCAGAACAAGAACAACTTCGCAAAAACTGTTAGGTTCGTCTAAAAGTTGGAGTCCTCATTCATGCCTGTCGCTAAGTGGACGGTCCGTGCTACATGTAATAGCTAGGAAGGTTAAGGAACTGACCGTCCGATCGGCTGATATATGGACAGACTTACCAACGACTGATCCACAGACAGAACAACTTCAGCAAAGAGCTCCTTGTCGCACATCCAAAGAAGAGAGCAAAACTAAGTCCTTAGCTACATAGGTTTTGGTCAGACAGTGTTGGGAATATTATCGGTGCTTGGAACCATTTTTTTACATATTTATTCAGCCTCAAAATGCCTAAGGAATTGGTTTTATCTCACCTTGAGAGAAATGGCTTATAACAGAACTGTATTCGGTATCAATCCTTGTTACCGGATAATATAGTTTAGCTGAATAATTGCTTGCTTAGTTAGTGATAGAGTTACTTAACCTAAACGCATCTTCAAGTCCCAGATGTCCCAGACTGGATAAACTGTGACGTCTCATTTCGCCTACTTCTTTTGTTTCGAATTAAAAAGTCGGAGTGGGCGAATTGACACTGGGCAAGGTGTGAATAAGTAGGGAACAATACGGGGATTAAAAGATTAACAAGACTTAACACCCATGTTGCACCATTTGATCTTTATTTAGGTAAGTAATATTTGCAACATTTGAAAACCGGAAAGATAAAATGGGAAAGAATACACAAAAATTAAATTATAGATACAGAAAAGCCTATTCACTATCAAGATGTGGGAAATATGACACCTGATCAGCAAATTCAATGGATGAAATGTTCCCAATGGTTAATCGGTCTCTCAGTTGCATTAGACGCTCATTCAGCTTCCTGTATTTCCTGCACTTTGGGGCAAATCTAGCACCACACTCTATCTGAGATATTTTAGCCTCTGTTGCTGATTGCTCACGCTTCACAACGAATAACGTTGTTATTCGTTCTGTATGAGTCAGCCATGTGGTGGTTCCATACCTTACTCCATCCCCCTTCTATCCAATATTCGATTGCATAGTCCATAAGCTTGGTACATTGTTCCGTTGACGGCGATTCCTCTATGGCATTAACCCAAACATCTCCAACGTCTTCTAAGGGAACAAGTGGAAGGGCGGCAGCGCGGCGGACCAATTTCTGAACTGAGGTGTCACTTTTGTACAATGTTTATAATGCGAACTTTTGACAATTTCGCCAGATGGACTGCGTGTCTGCGCTTCATTGTGAAAGGCTTTTTCGTAGTCTGCCTGGACAACTGATGGAGCAAATTGGAGGTCGTGGCAACCAAAAACATCGAGTATATGTGTGAAATGGATAAAGAGAAAAGCATTCGCCGTCATCCATATGTCTATATTTGAAATAAAATGACTAGCCCTAGTCATTTTATTTCAAATATAGATATATGGATGTTTGTGAATGTAATTATCAATAAGTACTGTAACAACAGAAACGAGAAATACATAAGACAAAACAACTCACCTTAGCAATCTTTCGTATATGTGTTGCTTTCTATTCGGCAATAAAGCGTATACTAGGGGAAACGTTTTATCGGATACACTTCCATGTATTGTATATAACTGGTCGAATACTGCAGGGCAAATGGAAAACGTACCGTCACAAAGTATTGTCCACGACTGGCTTAGGGTAACTTGCTGTGAACAGCAGTATTTTTTTCGTCTTCATCATCACTGGCGTATATAAACTGCTCGCCTGTATTGGTCTCAGTCTATTCTCCTTCCAGAGCAATTTCTCCTCTGCCAGAGGGAACTTCTGGGATCACCTTTCGCCGTTGTCGATGTAGAGTAGATCACAGCGAATAAAATGATGGAAACTGGCCAGCTACCTCTGGATTGTCAGTGTGCAGTTTTGTCAGTTCATCGTCATAAATTGTTGGAATAGGTTTCAGCTCTTCTCTGGCTCTTTTGCGTACCATTTCCAGATAACAGAGGAAGATTAATTATAATCTTCGTGATGGTTAAGTAGGCCAGGTACCAGATATATGTCTCGGTATTAGTTCGTTGAGGTTACCCCTTGTCGCAAGGTCAACTGCTGTTGTCAGTGTGAAGTATGTGCGGTAGGAGTGTCCAGTATTCTCGAGGGACTGATGAGAAACAACTGACGTGCTTTCAGCATTGAAATCCATTAACTTCAAAATATACAACAGACCTAGCTTTCCACAAAAGTTTAAAAATCTATATTGGATTCAGACAGTTCTTTGATCACAGGACATCATACAGCATTCATCGCAGTCAGTGATGGGTATCACGTGGTAGGAAGGCTCGTGACAGCAAATCTGTCTTACTTCAATGTCAGGCGATTTCTTTGATCTAAATTGTTCTTTTAGGAAACCCGTTTTTCATTTCTTTTATATCTTACAAGTGAAGTAGAAATATCACCCCATAATGAGTGTGATCAAAGTGTCTTCAATTGTGAAAGAGGCAAAGCATTTTGTACAACAAGTGGAAAATGGATGTCATTAAGTTCTGTTTGTCCATAATTTTATTATATGAGTCTTTGCTGAAAATACCGCAAATATTTCGTCAAAACTTTACAGGAATGCAAACACAGAAAATCCACTTTTCCATACCCAAATTTGCAGGCAGGATAACTACTAGTAGCGTTTTCAACGCCAGGAATGTCCAGAGGCCTAAAATGCGCGCAACCAGTGAACCTGAGGTTGTGGGCTCGAATGCTATAGCTCCTTCAAGGCTCCACTTATTTGCCAATACCCATTAACCTGACAGTCGCCAAATAAGAAAAGTGTGTCTATGCGGCGTTGAAAACGATAATTCAGTACACCGATTACATCATAAAGTCACATCTACGTGGCTTGTCCTTCATCAATCCCTCCCATGACTTCCGATGTTAATAGCGAAAAGTGGATATTTAGCAATCGAATTAGAGACGCCATGCATTAGGACAGTGGAAAAGGACTCTCTCGGGAACTAATTACTATGTTACTTGTACCACGAGTGTCAGTTTGGGGGTTGAGGAAACCAGAGTGCATGACGTAAACCACAGACCTTTGGTAAGCTGATGATGAACGTTTTCACACTTAACGAACAAATATGAACCCGTACTTGTGGAATACAAGTGGCCTGCAACGAACTGTAGACTGCGCAAACGGACATACCTTCGTCGCTGACGGCTTGTTGTTACCTAAAACCCGACAGCAATGGGAGCTAGGAAATTTAAGTCCAAGGAAGTTTAATGTACTGAGAACCATATTACCCTCTCCTCTAACGACAATTCGGATGTCTCGAGTAGATGGTAGGTTTACAGGCCTCTGTGCATATGAAGGGAACGGCAACATATATTAACCCAGCATTTGTGTCTGGTGCGGAAGCGTGTTCGTATAGACAGGCCTCAATCTGTATAAATGTGCAGAAGTCAATAGATGTGAAAACTTAAACCACTAATTTAATCAAGCCTGGGTCAAAGGTGTGTCAGAGGCACTTGAGACTGCTCACCTTGCGCCTATCCTTACCAGATTAGGACACAAGTCTGTTGGCTTGCGGGTCAAAGTTCTTCCCGCCTGACAATTGCCGAACTACGCTAAGTAGCTTCGCAGACTTTTCCGCATAACGCCTTGGGCGAGGAAGGTGTGGAGGGAGAAGGAGAGAGGGAAGGGTTGGGACGGTGGGGGCTGGGGTTAAGACGCGAGGTAAGAGATTGGACCTCCTGTGGTCGGATACACTCTCATAACCCCTATTTTCCGCTGCAAATCACGCTGGAGGTAAAGTGGGCGGTGGAGTACGTCGAGCTCCTCCATTTTCCTCCACTCAGAAAACTGACTGCCATCCTAAAGTGAAAAATTATTCAGTGTTGCATTAAACAGCCTTAAAAAATGCATTCATGGTTGAGCCAGCCAGGTGCAACCAGGAATAAAGTGGGAATATCGCTAAAACAGAATCATGCAGACTCGCAGCTATAGATAGGAGATTTCTAAATAATATTACATCGCCCTTGTTCATCGTGTGAGTAGTTTCCTCCTAGGACATCGGTTTCTTTGAGCTTGCTGCAGGGTTCTTTTGAGCTCCGCACGCGCAGTGAGAGCGACGGCTTGCAGAGCGCAAACATGCGTGGAGCTCGTGTCTCTGTATTCAAGCTGGTGTATTATCGTCTATCAATAAACGGTTTTCCGGCACAAAAGGCTCTGACATTTGAAGGTCTCAGGCCCATCATAATAGTGATAATTATTTACAATTAATGTGTGGACATAACCTACTTTAGCTCTAAAACATCTTTGAGATCAAGCGGAATTGATGTCATGTAAATGTACGCAATAGTAAATAAAATTGGCACAATACAAGACGATCTTATTTTGTAAAGTAAACTTAGAATACAAAAACCTTACCATGAACAAATGGGAACAATTTGTGTCTTCCTCCATAAATGAAAAGAGTGTTGTCGCAGCTCCTCTGAGTGTAAACATGTTAAATATTCCTTGCAGAACTTGTTATAATTTCCTGGCAATTGCCAATAAAAACGTGGAGGATGTTAAAATGAAGTACAAGAAACAGTCAAATTAAAAAAGTCTCAATGAAGAGCAAACGAAATAGAGCGGAAATTTCTGTTGTTATATCTTAAGACCTAGGAGCCTCACCAATGATTGAATCGTACGTATATGGCACTAGCTCAACACTGTATCTGATTTTTGGACGCTGAACGAAGATTAGATGTGTAATTTATTACCGTAGATATACAATTTGGGACAGGTCTGTGGAATGTGAGACTTCAATCCGCTTTATGAACGACTGTGCGGAATGGCCAGAGGCGGAATTTTACACGCATGCCTCCTACGATACAGCTCACTGTAATGATTTCAAAATGTAAAATCCATTAAAACTTCACGGTAACCTCCGCTTAGGTTTTCGTTTAACAATCTGCTTAAAATCTTATCAGTCATTTATGGCAGGTGAAGTACGTCTTATCTCAAAAGAGGGTCTCGTCGCAAGCCCGTTCAGTGGATCGGGGAAATTAATTTACTGAGAGGCAAGCAAAAATTAAACTTTAAATTCTCAACTTCCTCTTCCTACAAAAGGGTATAAATCATCCAGCTTGTCTTCACCTATAGATAGTCTGCTATTGAGAACCGTCTATATACATGGACCCCTGCTCGGTGTTGTAAATTTTTGATGCTGAGTCAGGAGGATTCCCAGGTACCTGGATGAGGGTGGTGCTTTCTCCCAGGTCTCTATCACTTACACCCCCCTCGCAGCCATATAAGGGAAATGCTCTTCAGTACACGGCACTCTATGGGGAACATTTCCCGCTTAAAAAATCCTTCCCTGAAGTTAGGCCCTTGTGTTCCAGAACTATCTCTTGCTGTTCGTATATAACTACCGGTCCCCGCAGCCTAGTGCACAGGGAATCTGTAAAAGAGGAAGAAACCAAGTTCTAGTCAACCCGGTCAGTATAATCCGAGTTGATGGTGTATCGTATCTGGTGTTTCCGGCATGGCAGCAATGTATATATGTATCGACGTTCGTTCCCGGTTTCCTAAAAGGACGTGTGATCGAAACAAGGTTGACGGCGGTAAAAGGCACCAGACAAACAGAAAAACAAACAGGACAACAAAACACAAATAAAAAAACAAACAAACAAACAACCCCCCACTCCAAAAGCAAAATAACAAAGCTATATACAAAGTGTGACGTTTTATATATCATACAATACACCGATTGAGGGGACTTGTTTTCGACGGATTCTGTTCCTCATCACTTCGCTATTTTGTCGCGGCCAGGTGAGTATTTTAATTTGGTTTCCGCTAACAATCTCTCAGATGCGAATTGCCCCTTTGCACGAAATAAAATGCAAAACCAATGTGTTTTCCATTCCTGTAGTTTGTGTTTTATTCAAAAAGTCGTTTTGATAACAATAATAGCCTCTAACTGTCACTTATTATTCGAGACATACTACTCCAGATTGCTCGTCTGGTTTCCTCTCGTCTACAGTTAAAAAAACTTCATCGGAAAAGGAATACAAATCTGCACTGAAACCAATGGCGTTAAGTCTCTTGTTTTCCCAGTGTGACCGGACAGTCGGAGCACTTTAGCGAGCTATGGTGTCCGAAATGTTGACATGGGTAAAGAAACAGCGGACGCTTGCAGAGGAAGTTGTCAAAACTTTTGCAAAACTTTTCATGTTATAAAGTGAAAATAGCCATCAACATGTCACTTAGACTAACTCAAGGCAGATATTGAAACGAAAACACCACAAAAAACAGGTACAATAAAAGTTTCTTACACATTTCACCAAAATGTTCAAACAAAATAATCAATGAATTAGAGAATACTAGTGGACCAAGGCATTTAGATCTGTACAAAGCCCAGCCCAGCCCAGCACATCACCGGCGGCCAGCGGCACTCATTATTGTAGTGACGTTTGAAGGCTATCAGGTGTGTGGACAGAAAATAAGGCCCTGTGTTAGGGGGTCATCAAAAGCTCTCAGATGCGACAAGATCTTGTCCAGTAAGGTCAGTTTTGGTATTTAACAGGTGGATACAGCTGCATTTGTCACCCTTCTCTACTCTGACCATACGGTCTCTGTGTCTCGCGCATTTGATTAGTAAAGGTAAGCGGTGTTCTAAGTCGATACTCGAAATACAAAAATATTTTTGGTATAAGATACTAATTATGGTAGATGGAAACAAAACAACTTTGTAAATTTCGATGTTTAATTTATATACACTTTTATCCGTCAGGTATACAAGTATTTGGAGATTATAAGATTAGAGTATAAGTTTATATACACGTTTAGATACTTATGTTTAAAATTTAAATATATGTGAATGTTTATTACACACGTTTCTTTGATGTTCGATTATCCACTAAACGCGTTTGGCGTTGGCCATTTTACATTGCAGAAAATAAAAATTTAAAAACAAATGCTTATACAATGAAACAAGTAAATAAACAAAATAGAAAAGAAAAAACTGAACACCTGACTGCGTTTTTCATATTTTTGGCCACCTTTTAGAGAAGTTACCAAAGGCGTCAGGAAAATTTGTACCAATTTGGGTTCCAAGAACACACAGTTGAACGAGGTGTAGGGCTCTGGTAATACCTCTGCAGGCTTTTGGTGTAACACTGGAATATCTGTAACCGGCATGTAAATGGCTCCAGGTTATGCCTTTGATTAAAGAGTCGGAGGTGACAACCTATCACAGGTGTGTTTCTTCGTGCGATAATGGACATTAAGAGTGGGAGGTGACAACCTATCACAGGTGTGTTTCTTCGTGCGATAATGGACATTAAGAGTCGGAGGTGACAACCTATCACAGGTGTGTTTCTTCGTGCGATAATGGACATTAAGAGTGGGAGGTGACAACCTATCACAGGTGTGTTTCTTCGTGCGATAATGGACATTAAGAGTGGGAGGTGACAACCTATCACAGGTGTGTTTCTTCTTGCGATAATGGACATTCAGGCCCTTGACCTCAATCAATCAGTTAGACAATCATTCCACCTATTCTTCCATATATAAATCCATTGTGGGTTTCCACCAACCAAGCTAAGGTGATCTGTAAACGGAATGAATATCACAAGGGTTTAAAAGAATGCAACGCTATAGTTGACATTAAACTGCCAATTACCGGGCGTTTACTTTAATATTACGAACAGTAACGTAAAAATATTTCTGTATATTATAAATTTTTTTACAAATTCAACAGTCGACATCCAGTATAAAAATTTAACAGACTACAGTGTTTGGTGGTCACCGCTTAGGAATGATCATAGGATATGGTTTCCAAGGGCAATCAAAGTGCTCGTCTCATTCACAGCTCGTATCTTGTTTCGGAGTGTTACTATACGCTAAGAAACACATTACCCCTGATTTCCTTTTTTTCATTTTTTCATTTTTCCTTTAGAGAGCTTGTGACAGCTCAAGTTAGCGAGATCTGCGAAAAATCAGCGTTACAATTCAATTTTATTAATGAAAAAAAAGACAAGGAAAAGATTTCCTATAAATAAAATAAAACGGGCTCAACTGCTTACGGTTTTCTTCAGGAGGCTTCTTTTGTTCTCAAATCTAGATGTATTTGAGTGATAGTTAATTGGGCGTTTTTCTCCGTAAAACCCTGGCTAGATTCGAACATTCATCCGAGCCTCCACGTTCTCAGAATCATTTACTTGTCGCATTCCGCAAAATCCCAAATTTTATGACCAGATTCAAGCCAATAATGGCTTCCAAACCCCATAAAACTCTTTTGCATCAGCCAGAGTGTTTTTGAATTTTTATATCCAATAATCTCACGTGAAGTTTTTGTATAACATGCGGCATAATTAGAAAACAGCCTTAATTTTGTGGAATAGTACACCTAGCATGGGATTTGAGATGACTCAGAAATCCGCGGGTTAAGCTCGAGGGTAACCCATAAAACTGCTAAAATAGGAACCCTTGAGGCTGACTAATGTTTGATGGGACTCTTTTCCTCATTAACAGAAATAAATTTGGGTATTGGTGAACTATTAACAACTTGCAAGGATCTGCTGATTTATTTACTTGTTTCATTGCAGTTAAACACCGTACTCAAGAATATTTCACCTTGCAACATCGGCCAGAGTTATGGTGCTGACTGACCTTTGTACGTACGGCCGTAGAGGAAGCCAGCATAATTTGTACTTGAACTCGACATTTTTTGGTAAGTCCCCCCAAAAAAGACAATAAAACTAGTCACTTGTGCGTTGTCATTGTCTAACGGGTCGAATTCTTTAAAATTTATGCATAGGTGGTTAATTGAAAGTGAACGTATTCTAAAATGTATGATGGTCTGTTGTTTCATCTGTTAAAATCACTAGAAAATGTGACGTCCCAACGGTCAGAAGCATATGCGTAGTTCAGATGTGCTACAGCAATAAATCTCCAGGAACAGCAACTGTTGAATTAGCTAGATCATGATGGTATATAAGGTGTTTTACAGACCGGTTTGCAATAGCGACAAATCCTGTAGTCTGAAGAAAACGACAAGAAATGCGGGTCACCTAGTATTTTGGTTATATGAGAAGAATTCGTGTACAAAACTTTCTCCGGGATGGTTCATATGTATACGGTTGGACGTTAAAGAAATGAAGTTTAAAAATACATCGTGACCATGGATGCAAAGATCTTTTGAGCTCTTTATGTTCTGAAGAAAAGAAAGAATGACGGTTTCAGAAATCTCATAAAGTATTTTAGCGCTTGGACAAATTAGTCTAGCTTCACCGGGGGTAGGTGAATGGTTCTGTTTGATTCTGATTCGCCAGCCATTTGGCTCTGAGGTGGAGGATAGCAGGTTGGATACATTTGCAATTAGCCTGGGATCCCACCTTGGTGATGCAGAGTCCATTGCGAGTAACAGTGCTCAGAACTCTAAGCACAACCTGCCAAATGTTCTGATAATATATAGTGTTCAATTTCCGTACAAATTAGATCTCTTGGTGATATGCACTAGATCAAACTGGCTTCGCTCCACATAGCGTGGCTAGTGTTTGCCACTGCAAAGCGGAAAGTTGTATGGTAATATAGTAAAATAAATTCTCTTTTTCTTCTTACTTGAGGGACAAACGTATTTCGTACGTGCGTAACTACATTATTGTAGATAATCAACTCTGTAGGTATTCCTGATTTCCAAAGACGATGTGGGGAAATGTTCAATTGTCACGGAACCAGGTCTTTGTGGGCCATTGTGAAACTATGATCGCGATGTGTTTGTCGTGTTTGGAAACTTCTCTTAAGATTATTGACCCGGATCAGCTGGTATACGAGTATCGGTTTCTACGCCTAGATTTAAAGGTTTAGTGGAGTTTAATTAAGGTTCTTTTTAGTTTTGGAGCGGTGTTTTTCCTCATGTTGTTGCATCAACGCGGTAGATTGTTTAACCCTTGGGGCATCAAGTCTTCACATGAATCAATCACTGTAGCCCTGTAAAACATATTTTACATAGTTTTGACCAAAAAAGATGATTAATTAAATAAAAAGAAAGAGAGACAGAGAAACAGAGAAAACGAGCCATTATATGTGTATTTTATGTTTCAAGCCATTTTAATGAAATTATAATAATTACAGCAAGAAGCTATATGCATTTGCTTAATGATTTAGATTTTTACGCCGTGCTCAAGAAAATTTTACTTACATGACGACGGGCAGCATTATGGTAGTAATAAAACGGACAGAGCCCGGGGGAAGCGCAGGGCCATCCGCAGATTGCTGGCAGGCCCTCTAGACTTTGTAAGAAAGATGGATGAATTCTCTAGACTTTTATGGAATACCCGGGGGCGTTCTCCCAGACCGTGGTTTATGGCAGGCCAGAGTTATTTCAGTGATTAAAACTCGTCTTTAAAAGCCAATCGCCGAAGGACAAATACTGTCATCAATGTGTGAGACCGTCTGGAAGGGTTGTTATCGTCGTAACTCACCAAACTACGTAACGCACGTAGGTCTGGATTTATTGAATGGCTGAATGGATGAACGGAATGATTATGGCTTGATGCCACATGTGTAAATCAGTCTGAATTACAAGGTTAGCCGTCTTATTGTAGCTTAAGAGAAAAATAAATAGTAGCGTTAGCTGGTTAGAGACTAAAGCAGGAATTGGCACGGCACAAGCTTTGGTTAGTAATAGGCACATGTATTAGATGCGACAGATGTAGTAAAGTGGGGTGTGCTGTCTACATGTATGCAGACGGGGCAGAACAATTTGGTTGGCTTCTGTGCATAACGCTGTCACCATGTGTGTGGACAGAGCAGTACAGATAAAGCAAAGGCTACCAAAGAAAGGGTTGAGCTATTGTCAAGGAAAACGTAAATTCTACAAAAAAATATGCAACTAAAAGAAAAGTAACTGGCTGAAGAACTCGAATTAGTTATGATTGTAAAAATTGTGTGGTGGGCACGTAAATGTGTAGCGGAGATATGATAAATCGGTTAAAAAAATGTGGTTGGGGAGTCAAAGTCCAAATTTGTATCATTGGTCTCTGACCCGAAAAGAGAAACAAATGCCAATAAAAATATAACCTAATTGTAGGAGCCAACGACTCGTACAATGCAGGTGATATCAAGCTGTTCAATCCGGGACCGACACTGAGTCAAAATGCGAGTGACCCATTGTAAAAAATACACTTCCCTTTATCGCGAGAAATTTGTTTTATATCCTCGGCCGAATAGTCCCACCGAAGCTTCAAACAACTGGCAAAGATGTTCGGCAAATTAATGTTTTTTTCTTTTCCGGAAAAGTGCGTGCGAACGGCCTATATGCCGTGTTATAAAAAAAATCCATCATTACAGAGCGCCTTACACACATATCGCGTAAGACCGGCAAGACAGTGTTGCTTGAGAGGCTCACTGGGAACAAGGATAAAATCACACTTTGGCGTAGATGACGTAATAACATTGACTAGTTAAAAATAAAGCGATTACTCCGCCAGATTAATAAAATTCTTTAAATTCCGTTGAGGATCTTTAGCTTCCAACCCAGATTATTATTATGGAAAGGAGGGGCAGCCAAAGAGAGAAACCAACATAGCGTGAAATGTCACACATCAAAAGTGCGTCTGCGAAGAGACAAGGCCCAGGTTGTTCTGCGAATCTCGGAATTGTCGGTCAGGTCGCTTGTCCTGGATGATAAATGAGGCGAACCATGATTTATTAGTTCTGTGCACCTTAGACTGTGGATGTCAAATTGTGTTTGATCACTGCTGGAGTGTCTATCCTTTAATAGATATGCCTGCATGTCTCGATAATAGCGACATAATCAAAGCACAAAGGTCTACATTACGTTTAGAAAACTGGTAACCTCTTAGCGGTGAGTATGTTTTTAACATGACATTTCTTCCTAGCTCAGTTTATTAGATTGTATCACAGTTGAAGCAAGCTTTCAAGCATTGTGGTATTGATAAAGTGTTCAGCTGATGTAGTGTTATTAAATTTTGTCTTTCTCATACGTTGCCAAATCAAAGTGTACTACTTCCACACTCATCTTGTTCTTTCTGGATTATAACGTAATTCCAAAATACGTTGTGCTCTAATTACGCATTAGATCATTGAGGGCGAGGGTTCAAATCTAAGGGCTGTTGCAACAGCCGAGGCCAGAAGTAAAGAGGTTTGTCATGGTCTAATCTGGACTCTTTGGTCCCCAACAGCCATAAACCAGATAAGTGAACTATAAGTGAACCAGATAATCTGCACTATTGGTAAAGGAAAGTTGTTATACTTTTACTTTTCATTGGAATATTTGTGGGGAGTAGTGATTTTTTTTTATTTGATTGATCTATAAAGCCGTACTCATGCGACGGCAGCGAGCATTATGGTGGGAGGAAACCGGGCAGTGCCCGATGGAAATTGAAGACCAGCTGCAAATAATTCCTGCCAGGCCTAACCACGTACATCCGGACAGGAAGGCAACATGAGCTGGGCTTGAATTCTCAACGACCGCCCTGACGAGAGGCTCCTGGATAATTACGCCGCACTAGAACCTTTACAAACTTATCCACGGAAGCCCCACTGGAGAGTAGTTTGGACGTTCTGTCACAAAGTACTACACCTGACAATAAACTATGGGTTTAGAAACTTTGTCCTACTCGTCCCCAGCCAAAGGAAAGTGCAACGCTTCCACACGTGTGTTTCTCCTTTAGAATAATAATGCATTAACAATCATTGTCGTTACTCATGTGAAAAATTGACCAGTACAAAGCTAAACAACTATCAAATAAATAAATAATTTAAAATTTGCTTTCATTAAAACTTGATGGCATTTAAAACGTTGATTTCCAAATTCAATAATATAACCGGAATATTGCACCACAAAAATATGGCAACAAATGATTGGACTTGAACTCGTGCTTACAGCAGCCTACTCACCACAGTGTGTGAGTTTCAAGAAGAGGAACACTGATCAGGGACTGAATCATCGATGGGAAACACAATATCGCGTGTGTTTAAGCTAACTATTTATGCAGTAATTTGTCAGGTGGATTTCAAGATGATCAGTTGTCAATCACCCTGGAAGTAAGGGTCATCATCATGATTACTGACAACAATTATGGTTTACCAAGTTTAATAATACCAAGCAAGTGTTATTTTGTCCCAGCATTGTTTGCTTTCGTTTTCATCTCTAGACTGTAGTTGGGAATTCCATCACACACCTGTTATGTTATACCCAGCAAATGTCTGGACAAAGAGTTTACATTGTCTGCTGCCCTTTAGGCGAGGAATCTGACTGTGGAGAAATAACCGAGAGCGTTTCTAATGTGCGTGTGCATTCATACATGGTACCAAGTGAACTGCGTTGTAAAAACAGATCCGCGATATCCTAGGCTTGGTGAATACCCTTCTAAGCGTTAAGAGAAGCCATTATAAGCGGGTTCTGAAGACGACACTAGTAATCCATTACAGTCCATCCTTTTGAAGATAATGTGCGGGTGCAGTTTGGCGCGTCCTGAAGGGATAAGGTGTATCCTTCATTCTAAACCTTTGGTAACAACAGAGACCAATCCCGCTTTCTTCCAGTCGCCCGGCTGTGCTCATTAACCCACGTTACAGGCCATCCTTACACAATATAGGGCGTCTTACTGCGGCGGTAGCGTACCAATTTAGAAGTCTATTAGCGCGCCAGACGCTAGATGCTTTCCGGAGTTTTACACCAGGGAGTCAGACGATATCTTGGGGAGACGGACACACATCTTGATAAAGTTCAGATTAGAGCTCGCACTCCAAACGAAAACTCTTCGTGTATCCCAGCTTAACGATAAACAGTAGGTTGTCCGCGTAGCTAATTTTCAGCTGTCACTATTAGCGGCTTCATACTCAGGCTCTAATCGAGATTCAGATTTCGCATTGTCTAAAGACAGCCGGTGTCTTTAATTATTCTCAAGCTGTGACTGAACACAGACTTGAATGATTTGGTTGTCTTCAGCGGTAAGGAGTACCTCCGTGTGGAGGCTGAAAAGATAAAGTGTTGGGGAGTGCGAAACTACGGGTCAATTACATTTGTATTTGTATTTTTTCCCTTATTTTGTATTTTTAAAATTTGCATTTTTTTTTCAATCAGTGGTTTGAGCACGAAGTCATTGTGCAGTTTTGTATCACATATTCGCCAATACATGGTTACTAGCATCTTTGTGGGAAGATTTTCATCAACCTATGTTGTTTGTCTCCTTTCGTGGCTCAACCATCTTAGTAGCTTTCGATATCATTCTTCCCCGAATATTATCGAGTGACATTTCAACGCAACCCATAGTACTCATGTCAACGCTATCCAAAGTGCTCTATTGCAGATCCCCTCAAAGAAACAAAACAGTTTCATAAATTAACGGACAACAGTCCTTAACCCATCTCGATACGACGAATCCTTCTGCAATGTGTTATGTAATTTTGCCGCACACCTGATACTTACATCTGATACTCAGTTGTCTGGAGGGGTAATGTGATACCTTTCTTTGAGATTCAATGTCTGGGACTTAGACATTCCATTGCTGTTGGCCCTGTAATCAGAAAATTTTAGTTTTTGGCAATGGTCATGTACTGGTTGATGGGTGGGGGGGAGGGTGTTTACGTCACAGTCCAGAATGTTTCACATAGCTATAAGTAACTACTGTCGGATTTATGGATGAGAGGAGAATGTACCATTCATGTTCGGCCAAGGGTCCAGCATTACGAAGGCCAATTAGGCAAGAGCCATACTATGATATCTATGTTCTCCATATTGGGTCCTGCTAAAACTTCAATAAATATTTTCCAAAGTTCGACACTGTATTTGTAACGTTTGTGAAGAATAATACTTCAAACTCTAGATCCGTGTAAACATTAAGAAAGGTATTTGTGTGCTTTTAGCTTGCGATAAACAGCTTGTCTGCAAGGAATATTTATTAAATTGTTTTCCGTAAAGTCTCAGATGCCCTGAAGACTCGTAGAACACGCATAAAAAGTTGGCTAAATTCTTTTGTCGATGCCTATAATACTTTGACATAGGCGCGTGGAATTGTATAATCCAGAAGGAAATACATCTTGTGCATATGCACTTGAAACAGTTATCTTTTTTATTCTAGTTCCTCTGAGACAACTGGTTGGTCCAACAGCTTGTACATGTTCCAGGGAAAGCTCATCCCTGACCGCTGTGTGTTCCTGATTCTCAAGTGTCCCTAGTCCCGTTTGAAAATTTGATAAAGCGAGGGAAATTTTTGCGCCCTTAATAATTCCAGTGACATTTCAATGTCGCTCGAAATTGATCTGTTTGTTCATTGGACTCAAGCTAATCCTACTAAATACCGGATTGTGAGTCAGTTGGTAACTCCTCGAATAAAGCCCAGATTAACGGCAATGGTAATTAAGGAGGCCTCCTTTTGGAGGTCATCGAAAGTAAGGGAGTCTTTCATGACCTAGAAATCCAACATGGTCAGCTGATGGTGTCTAAAGTACTGTATTGTACTGTACTAAATCCGAAAGAAAGGTTCTAAATGTAGTTGAGAGCTCAAAACCACACGTAGCAAGTTTGTTTTTAGATTTTTTTACGTTTTGGCTAATTGATTGTTAATATCTTCGAACAGAGGTAGAGTAGATTGACCGTGAAAAAATGCAAAGGCAAAAAGTCGCTGTTGCCTTGCTTACAGTCCCCTGATTTGGTGACTGGCATATCTTAAAATACAGGATCTCAGAAACATTTCCACGAGTGCCCGAGAGACAGAGGGACAGACAGATTTGAGTGACTAAAGTCGAGTGCCAAACTGTAGGACTTCAAATTATTATTATTATTATTATTATTTAACAGCTGTCGACCAACACCGTTGGAAATATCTCGTTACACTGAATGCTGTTGTGTTATACCCTTAGATTCTTATAGGACAAATTCCATGGAAACTGAAGGAATTCACACATGTCAAAGTTAACGGAATATGACTATACATAGTGTGGTTTCATATGAAAATGATTTTATCAATTTTTCTAAATTTTATCAATAAAATCAACACTCTAAGAACATTGAGGGTCAGTACTCATCGTAAAATTCAATCATTTGGCTGCATTTGTTTCAGCATTAAGCTTTTTCCATTACCGATGATCATTACAATCGCTTCTTTAAGTCTAAGTAAATATAGAAGGACAGGTTTCTTGCCTCTGAGAGAGTTCTTCATATTCGCATGGATCCTTCTTATGACCGAGGTACGTTAATCAGAGACCATTCAAAAATCTCCAAGTGGAGAGTTTTTTGGATCATACTGACAATGTGGTTCCCCAGTTACGTTACACAACTCTTTGTCCATCTTTGTGCCCAGATCTGTATTTAGTTCTTAGTACTCCAGTAATGCTTGCCTGTGTATGAAATCACTTATACCACATGAATTTTGGTTTAAAGACCATAGAAAATTCAGTGTGATGTCACTGGTAAACCATATCATCAATATGGTCCATAAACGCTACCATGCCATCAAAACATTTGACAGCATTTAATTTAATGAAGAAAAAAACAAAAAAAATCTAAAGAATCAGTGAAGGTATTTTGAGATACAACTTTTAGCGCCTTTTTCATCTAATTTAACTTCATTTTTTGTAGTCTTTCCCTTTAAAGCATAAAATCTGAAGGTTTCTTGCAGAAAAGCCCTTCTATTTCCGGTATTATCCTTTCAGTAAACACGCCGTCGATCAGTGTTAAAGACACAAGGGAACGCTTCCCTCCTCAAGCCAAGCCTGGTGCCATAAGCATCCTCGACGTAAATAGCTTTTGGTGTAATGGGCCGATGTAGTTGAGAAAAAGATCCATTACTGTGGTTGGATAGGTGAGCATCGACAGGAATATTGCACCGTTTAAACCAATGTCGTCGAGCCCAAAGGGCCGGATTTATATTTAGAACACCGTAGCGGCTTGGTGAAACTGTCCATTGTCCGAGTCAGAGCGGATCAATTGCATAATATGCGCCGTCGTCTCTTAAGCCAGCTTAGAAGAGCAGTCTATCGATAATAAGTGTTAATGTAACATTACTTACTGGAGAAGGCCTTTAAAAAAGTCATTGGTCGCTTGCCGGGCTCCGTCAACCGCTGTGTCGTTTGTCGAGCAGTAGGTGCACAGTCATGGTTATTTCCGGTAAGGGCCCCGTTCGGAAGCCACAGATATATTACGGGGTCAAAGAAAGCTTTTAAATTCCAGTGTTTTTTGAAACAACGAATTTTGGGCAAAAACTGAGAAATTGTGAAATTATATCTAATATTAGGTTAAAGATCATAGACATTGACTGAGTACAAATTAATATTAAATCTCACGCTGTCAACATGAGATTACTTACATTCAACATATAAAAACAATTCCAAATTGAACTGTAGTTTGGCAATTCTTTTATGCGTATAAACTGATTAATTAAGTGTCGGAGATAGGTTAATCTATCAATAATCAGATTTGCCAATATTTGAATAAAGCTTTAGGAAACAGACAAAATGAAGTGTTCAATAGATAACGCACTTGAATGGACATGACAAAACAGGTTGATGGAGATCGGGAAATATGGAGAGAATGGCATGAAATATATTTGCATATTAAAAATATTTGTGAAACATTTTCCTGCAAAAAAAGTAAACGCAGGTAAGACCCACGGGAGAACGCCGTTTACCGCTCCTTTTCGCTAAGGCTTCGAGAGCAATAGAGCTGGAAAAATCTCGACAATTCTCTGTCCAAAATTGGTCCTAAATCCGCATCTCCTGTGATCCCTCGGTTCATTGGCAAACAGTTTGTCAAGTTCTTAAGCACGATTATAAGGAAACATATTCTTCAATTTCTGGAGTTCTTTATGGAGACCGGCAGTGAACGTCTCGTTACCTGGCTACCTTCGCCTTGGTACGACCTTGTGAGGTAGCAAGGCACACAGGAATTGAGGAAGCGACTTAGCGACACAGCGAAGCGAGGCAGCGAGGTAGCAAGAGTTCCTCTCTCCCCTTCCATATCTTCCTTTCCTCTTCGCATTTATGTTGTAACTCGACCGTACAGACTTCATCGGAATTCCGGCCACGTAGGTTTCATGCAAACACGGTGCTATACATGACGGGAATGACCACTACATGACATCTGTCGCCTGTCCATCTCCTGTAACAACTTAGAGTTTACGCAGTCGTTGCTTGTTAATGGAACAGAGATGCACTTAAGGTCCAAAACTGTCATTTGCCGCTGACCGAAATCAATTTATAAATGGAATTTTGCCAAGTTTTGTATTAACGGTGACCGCTTGTTGTTGAATCGTTAGAATATATTGACTAAGTGAATAGCAGTTGTGCTTTACAACGAGCATTGCTCTTGTGAAGTGGCATCAGTCATGGGCTTGGCACTTTCAGGGAAAATTCGGTGTCTCTTTGCCCAAATGCATAATACAAACATCAACTCGATAAGAGGATCAGTTGGAGTTTATCTGTGGATTAATAGAATCGTTAAGGAATTGTAATATGGTTATATGTCTGGAAACTTAGTGGTATTGTGTAATTTGATCCCAGGCCAGAAAGGCTGTGCTCCCCAGATTTCACCATAACATTGATTCTTTGTACTATTTATATAGTAAATTTTTCAACTTCAATCACCAAACTTTCTCGTGTTGGGATGCCATACCATCACACACAACTTGGACTTTTCTCTACAATTCCCAAAACATGTATCCCCAAACTTTCTCGTGGTGGGATGCCGTACAGCTTGGACTTTTCTCTACAATTCCCAAAACATGTATCCCCAAACTTTCTCGTGGTGGGATGCCACACAGCTTGGACTTTTCTCTATATCAAGACCACCACTTTTTTCAGCTGTTGCTCCTGGAAGTGATGTATTAGCATTTTGTCACCTTGGTAACCCCTGGAGGCCTGGAAGAGGGGGGGTGTTCCCGCAGCGAAAAGTTTTCAGTTGTATCCAAAGCAGATGAATTTGATTTATTAATTTACTGGATTGGTGTTGTACGCCGTACTCAAAAATATTTCACTTATAGGACGGCGGCCAGTATAATGGTGGCAGGAAACCGGGTAGAACTCGGGGAAACCTACGACCATCCGCAGGCTGCTGGACCTTCCAACGTACGGCCGGAGAGGAAACCATCATAAGCTGGACATGAACTCACAACGACGGCATTGTTGAGAGGCTTACAGCTCATTGCGCTGCGCTAGAGCACTCAAATTGGATAAAATTCTGATATCTTTTAGCTGGGTTCAAATGATAGCATAGAAATATTCTAGTTTATCGACAACCTTGACTACCTGTGTGACAGTATTATCCAGTCGGTGCTCCAGCACTCATCAATTCCTAGGCAAACCTTGAACTCAGCTGGTCAAATTGCGCCTGTGTGTAATGTATACGACAGACCAGAGCCTCAAACGGCCACGTTACAGGCGGATGGATCTTGGGACAACATAAAGCCCTTCTATTTACCTCCCTCTGCAAATAGAGTGCAGGTGAGTTTCTCAGTTGTTTTCTAATTTTGTTCGACGTGGTACACAAGGAATTTTAGCAATACGACGGCGGCCAGCATTAGAGTGGGATAAAACTGGGAGAACGCGAAGGAAATGGGGAAGGAAAAATGGGATGATTCAAATACACGTAAAATTGAAAACCAGCCGTTTTGAATTTTCTGTGTTTATTTCACTGCTATTTAATCCCACGGTTAAACATTTTCACTTGATTGTTAAGGCTGTGAGTTTTATGGGCGACAGAAGCCGAAAACAAGTCTTCAAAGAACGTCGGACAGCACAAAGGGCCATACGGAGGTTGTCTTACTGTCAGTAAGACCAACAATGGAGTGGGAAGAGGGGAATAATTTACAAAATCGTATTCCAAGACCGGATTGGAAATCCCGCATTTGGCATTCTAACAATACCGAACTGATGACAACTTTTTTAATCCTCTCGATCAAAGGCTCGCTCCAGAAAGCACACGTGGGATGTGCGCAATAATTCAAGCCACGTAAGTAAAGTTCAGAGGAATATTAACTGACCACAACCATACAGCTTTTCCTTGGTTTGAGGTTTTCAATACTTTTGAGTAAACAAGTAGGTTAGGCAGATCGTTCTGAAACCTGCCTACACCGAATAATGAGACATTTAGCGGAATGATGGATGTTTCAAAAGAAAATATATGAAGAATGAAAGGTTATTTATCTGTTTTAATGATCTCACAGAGAAAGGCGATACACTTGGAGACATATCATGTACGGCTTTAAACGATATGAACCAACCGGAACAGGATTATATGTGCGGAAATCCAACCCACGAAGCCTTGGTTATTATCAATAACGGAGGCTTTATGCAGTTGTTGTCCACATCCCTTGGGGAAAGAGCGGCTCAGACATTAATGACCTAATAATGCGATGGAAAATTAACATATTCATCTAGTTATGCGAGCTAGTGTTGGAATACATGCATATATGTACCATAACGTTTGGAGAAGGACTTTATATGTCGACGGCAATTCTTATGTCACATTTTGTCTGATTTGTCCCTTGAATGGTTTAGCAAGGAAATGGTAAAATATTAATATGAATTCTTCTATTTCGTATTTAATTCCGGATGTCTACAAATGGATTATGATTTTTTCAGGCACTTCCACTTCACTTCAAAGAATGCGACTCGTAAAAGGTTCACTCCTGAATGTTTGCTTGAAGAGGCCTTCTCCAATTCGCTTTCTAACTCAAGCTCGGTGTATAGTTTTGGAAGCCGTTAAGTGCTAACCAGTGCTGCTATCCCGTTGAATAGGCTGAACCGGTCACCATTCGGACGTGAACATTTCATCTCGTATGAAATGCTCGAGTTCAGTCTGGCGTGTCTAGAGAAAGTCTTCGGCTAAACCTTTAGGTTTTAGGTGAATGGCGAGAAGGCTTTCCTAACAATGCCAAGTTGAGGCTATCGGTGACAGAGAACTGTCGTCTTAATGAGAATTGGAGCGATTTCTACTGTTTGCTCGAACGATCAAGTTTTGTTTTCTTTACTACGCTTATTTTTTCAACTGGCATTTAGTATCTGTGTTCGGTGAAGGCTGAGGTACCTGGACGTTTGAGAACATGGCTGGCTCCCGGTGATTGGATCTCCACTGGAATCTCTGGTGCTGGTTCTTAAGTCGACAACATGGTTGCCTTACAATAATGTCATAGCTCTTTTTCGTTGGGTTAGTGGCGCTTAACCGGGGAATAAATGAATGCATCAAAACGTACCAGCCTGGAGACAAAAGAAAGTGATGAGGTTAAATATACGTACGTGTTTTTCAAAAAATATTTCGGTAATTCCTCGTTCATCGAAATTATTTTAAAATTGACTTCTAATGGTGAGGCCAGGGAGCAATCAGACAGTCTTGGGTCTGGTGCAAAAGTTGGAAATCTTGAGGCCTACGAGATCAAAGTGAAGCGCTGGCCGGCCCTGTGACATGTAGAGGTGGCCATTATCAATGGGATTGGTCTGCATCTAACACTAAGAAGATCCATGTGCCATTTCATTACCGGAAGAAAATCTGAAGAACTGCCCATGAAGCAATCCTGACTATTTAAATTTGATCAGCAAGACACAAATTTCTTAAGTGAGATAGTAATGTCACCGAGACAACAGTTTGACCTGTGTACTGCCCATCTAACAGTCTCAACGCCAGAACACTATTATGGAGCTCAACATATACTTACTTTCAAAACTGACCTCGTTACTGGGAGAAAGGAAGAAGTGGTGAGAATGAAATTATTAAGACTAAGTGAGACAAATCCCTAGTAAAAAGCCAAAGGAGACGAAACAGTTGCCAGTCTGAGATGTAATGGTTGACATAATCCTCATCTTGGCGTAGGGGCGTTGAAGCTGGTGCTGGATGAGCGCTGAGCAAATTTGTACATATTTAGACACGAATATATGTCAAAATCACCTTAATATTCCAGCCGTCAGACAAAATGGGCACTCAGATTTCAAGACACAAGACACTGAAGGATTTTTATTTTATCTTGACTTCCCGATTTGGCAAGAAAATAATAGCTTATGCCAATTTAAACTAAAACGAATTCAATGATGAGAATTCAAAAGAACATACATGATAAAGACATTTTAAAATCTTTTCATCAGATCATCCATGAATTGACAAAACCCATGAGAGAAACGGCTTTCAGACTCAGACAGAATAAAAACAACAAATTCTCGTGCGTCCTGTTGTAGGTTTTGGTGTCGTGCTTGACAGGGTAAAAGGACACTGAAGTTTCGGGCTTTCCCTGTTCCCATTGTTCTTCCAACCTTGGTGGCAATTTTCGGTCGACAGGGCTCGTACAGGCATTTAGGTGATCCAACGTAGAATTCGTTGGGGATAACTTTGACACGCCATCATACAGGAATTAATCTCCCTTTGGATGTGGAAATCTGTGTTTTATTGATTTATTTGATTGGTGTTTAACGCCGTACTCAATAATATCTCACATATTCGGCGGAGGCCACCATTATGATTCGGGGTGGGACGTTCGGAGTCCAGGAGAAACCCATGACCATCGGCAGGTGGCTGGCGGACCTTCCCACGTACGGCCACGATGAAGCCAGTGGAAGATGTGAGTGAGACCTGGTAAAGTTCATCAGTTGATTGCCAAAATTTGGTGGTTTACTTCACGTACACTGGTTTCTTTCACCCACCCCAGTAACCCTCATCGGGTCAGAGAAATTGTTTTCAGTAAATTCCGATAAGTTTAGTCTACAAGGTGACGATTATCTCACAGATCCTGTGAGCAAAGACAAGTGCACAGAACTGTGGTCAGGAAAAAACATAGAAACATTGCACCATCTGAGTAAACAGAAGTTCCTGTCCCAACACTTATCCCGTAATCCACACCTCCCCTGTCCCTCCTCCTTCTTCAAAACTTCCCTCCCCTCCCCCCAGTCATGACATGTTATTTCTCCACCTTGCAGTAGCAGTAGTAAAGAGGAATCGATCGGCTTGTGTTGGCGGTAAGAGGGCGCTGCAGGCGGCGGCTGTCTCCTCATCACCCCTCCTAATGTGCAGCTCTGACCGAGATTCAATATTACATGCAAACCTTTCCCTCTCGGAACATTCCTTTAGCAAGTTACACCGCAAATCTGTTGAAAGCTTTTTGATACGTTATGATTGATTGCTCGGTAGGACACAATTTGAAGTGGACAATTGGCGCAGGCCGTCAGTTACATTAGCCATTAGAACCTGCTGCGTTTATAGTGTCATGTATCTCAAAATTTAGTCGAAAAATAGCTACTTCGGCAAAAATCCGATGCCCTTTTGCATAAGTGTATCTTGTTATATGAACGTCCTATGGTAAACCAACCCACGCACAGAAAAACTATGACTAAGTGTCAGTATTACATCACACCATTTCTCCGCTGACTATGTACAAGCTATTCTGCTAAAGCCATGCTATTTGTTAGGACATTTTTGTCTCACACAATAACCTAGGCAACGTTATAATAGTGGTTGAAACGAAGAGAAACCTTGGAAACGCAAGTTATACCCAAATCAAGCAAACCAACACTGCAAACAAGGAGAGAGCAAAATTTCTCTAACCAGAACCCACCTCTATGCTCTGTTGTGTAGAGGTACATGTACACATTTTACACTAAAACTCCAACTGAAAGTTATTTGTTTGCTGTTTTAACATCCCTTTAACATCGCAGTACTTACATGTACTGTATGAATCGCGATGTTCTGTGCCAAACACCGCTTCTGTTAAAGAGGCTATACGGGAGGTTATTCACAAAGAAACCCCATTCATGAATCACACAAAATTTTCTCTATCAAGATAAACTCAAAATATAGACTTTCAAAATTTACCAAATTTGTTCCAATGCGCCTTTTCGTGTTAAAGTTGTTCTAAAGTTTGAAAAAAAGCCATAAAGCGACCAGGAATGAAAATTTTACCACCCTGATAAAGGATTTTGAGGTGACCCTTGAGAGTAATATTTCGTGAAAAAGAATTATTCTGGGCTATTCTAACACAAGACAAAAATTGGATTGAATAATCTTGGAGAAAAGTTCTCGCTATAGTCTCTTTAACTCTAGGCCCAGGAATCACAGAATGTATCTGATTCTGAATTAAGATCACCTGCACGCCTTTGGTCAGTCTTGTTGATCAACAAAGTGAAGGTGGAAACACCGCAATTCCAAGCTGGAACAGAATTCCAACTAGAATCATCCATGCTTGTCTGCTTCTGATCTGGCGGACTCGGCTATGGTGGATCATAACACAGGTAAGTAAATGGGAAACAGTTCATCATAAAAACAGTGACCATCCACCGCGTGTGTGTCCGGAGACTAGACCATCTCTTTGAATTATTTCGATCACAATTGCAATATTAATATCCTTAACCGAGGCTTTTTATTCGACTGCTTCTTTGTTATACAAGATCGAGTCCAAGGCAGACGCATGTAGATTCTGAAGATTTTAAAAGCCAAACGATTGAGAAATCCCGGTTTGCAGTCTATACGATTTCTGCCCCTTATGCCCCATGGTGACCACTTATTTAGCGTGGGATGCATCTCTCTGAGAGGAACCTGTACGAGGCCTATGGTTAGGCCGTCATCGAGAGGGTTATCTCAACAACAGGAATCCCTCAGCATTTTCACTTTGATATTTACGTGCTGGCCGACTCAGCTGATCGGGATTCTAAATGCTAAGCCAGACATATCATGAATAAGCTCCGGGATCAAAAGCATAATGAAAGAAATTCAACTTCGTTTGCTTTAAAATAATTGTTGCCCGAACAAACCTGGATCATATGTGTTTTAGGTTGTTTTGAAAAAAAAACCTTGTGACTATCGACTTTAAACGCCAATTCATGGTTTACGAAAGCCGGACATAATGCCTGCAATTAAATTTGTCCCATTGGCTTCTTGTTGTCTTCTACAACATACAACCGAACCTGTTGAGTATAACATAATGTGTGATGTGATGGCGCTTAACACGAGAATGTGGCCATGTTTTCAGGTCTGCTTTGTCGGGCTGAATCTGCTACATCATCATAAGACAGCCACAGTTTGTGTCCGGCTCTTCCATCTGGTACATCGTCATCACAAGACAGCCTCAGTTTATGTCCACCTCTTCCATCTGGTACATCGTCATCACAAGACAGCCACAGTTCGTGTCCAGCTCTTCCATCTGGTACATTATCTTTTTTCACAAGACAGCCACAGTTTGTGTCCAGCTCTTCCATCTGGTACATTATCTTTTTTCACAAGACAGCCACAGTTTGTGTCCGGTTCTTCCATCTGGTACATTATATTTTTTCACAAGACAGCCACAGTTTGTGTCCAGCTCTTCCATCTGGTACATTATCTTTTTTCACAAGACAGCCACAGTTTGTGTCCGGTTCTTCCATCTGGTACGTCGTCATCACAAGACAGCCACAGTTTGTGTCCAGCTCTTCCATCTGGTACATCGTCATCACAAGACAGCCAAAGTTGGCGTCCGGCTCTTCCATCTGGTACATCGTCATCACAAGACAGCCACAGTTTGTGTCCAGCTCTTCCATCTGGTACATCGTCATCACAAGACAGCCACAGTGTGTGTCCAGCTCTTCCATCTGGTACATCGTCATCACAAGACAGCCACAGTTCGTGTCCAGCTCTTCCATCTGGTACATCGTCATCACAAGACAGCCACAGTTTGTGTCCAGCTCTTCCATCTGGTACATTGTCATCACAAGACAGCCACAGTTTGTGTCCGGTTCTTCCATCTGGTACATCGTCATCACAGGACAGCCACAGTTTGTGTGCAGATCTTCCATCTGGTACATCGTCATCACAAGACAGCCACAGTTTGTGTCCAGCTCTTCCATCTGGTACATCGTCATCACAAGACAACCACAGTTTGTGTCCAGCTCTTCCATCTGGTACATCGTCATCACAAGACAGCCACAGTTTGTGTCCAGCTCTTCCATCTGGTACATCGTCATCACAAGACAGCCACAGTTCGTGTCCAGCTTTTCCATCTGGTACATCGTCATCACAAGACAACCACAGTTTGTGTCCAGCTCTTCCATCTGGTACATCGTCATAACAAGACAGCCACAGTTTGTGTCCGGTTCTTCCATCTGGTACATCGTCATCACATCGTCATCACAGGACAGCCACAGTTTGTGTCCGGTTCTTCCATCTGGTACATCGTCATCACAGGACAGCCACAGTTTGTGTCCAGCTCTTCCATCTGGTACATCGTCATCACAAGACAGCCACAGTTTGTGTCCGGTTCTTCCATCTGGTACATCGTCATCACAGGACAGCCACAGTTTGTGTCCGGTTCTTCCATCTGGTACATCGTCATCACAGGACAGCCACAGTTTGTGTCCAGCTCTTCCATCTGGTACATCGTCATCACAAGACAACCACAGTTTGTGTCCAGCTCTTCCATCTGGTACATCGTCATCACAAGACAGCCACAGTTTGTGTCCGGTTCTTCCATCTGGTACATCGTCATCACAAGACAGCCACAGTTTGTGTCCAGCTCTTCCATCTACATTAACAAGCCTCGGGGGTTCTTGTGCTTCCTAAATGTTCAGTAACATTATTTCCCCAGCAAATATACGAACTGTTATTGCAGGCTCTTAGCTGAGAACGCGGTACATTCCAGGCATCTTCCGCATGACCAGGCAGATATAACGACCTAGAGAGAAAGAGCTTCTTGACAACAGATACCGCTGTAGTAGCTTTTGTCCGAAACAGAAACGGCATCGACGCTCTCACACGTGCAGTGAGAGTTTAACGACCAGTGTAGAACACCATTTGTGTATTAAGCATTATCTGGCTGACTTTTTCAGCTGTTGTGCTCTGACTTGGGCTTCCTTTTTGTATTATGCGTACTATAATATATAACTAGTGGAAGTGAGGTAACGGCAAAGTAGTTTGGGTTCGGGCTCAGGGGGTGGGGGGCAAATGTTTGACAGCTGGCTATTTGTAATTCTTCGCTCAGTGGGTGAACAGATTTTGTTTCAGTCCAGTTTTGATTCCAAGCAGTAGTAAATATGACATTATCCCCACGCAGGCGTATTATTCACTATTCACTGTAGGATGGAATTATGTCAAATCCACAGCTCAATGTTATGCCATTAATCTGTCCAGCGCGACTGACAATGAGTAACTCTACAAAGCTTAAAATGAATACTTATTTCATTGATTGACTGATATTTAACTGTACAATCAGGAATATTTCAAATATACGCCAGGGGATCGGGGAAGGGCGTCAATTTTATTCAGGGCAGACGAGCGTTGTAAAGGGAATAAACCTTTTTCGGAGTAACTGTCAGTGTGTACACAATGAGCAGCACAGATTTTGACTAACAGAGGCCGCTCTGTGTATTTCGGGCAGTATAGCACGGTACAGTATTCCCGCCTTTTTGATGATGCTTCGTGGAAAAACTGGTATAGCGTTGCTCATTTTCCTGACGAAAGCAATGGTTAGTTCGGAAAAAGCCCAATGGTAGGAAATCCGTGCACCTCCATGAGTTTTGTGCAACAACTAATGGAAAATGGTAATGATAGGTGCAGAGGGCTTACTGCCACAAAGGTCCAGAGATGAATGGAGGCGGCGAAATTGTGGTTGACAACGAACGGGAGTAATTTGCAACGATTATTAGTATATACAGCGAACCACTGACGCGTTTTTATATGCGAATGCAGTTTTACTGATATCGTAACAGTCGTTTGTACCCAGTAAAACCTTCCGTGGCTGATTGTCCAAGTTATATTTAAGGAAACTTTCAAAGCTGCTTTGCTCAGAGGCAATAATTGCAAAGTCACAAGTCAGTGTTTAAGAATAGGTATATAATTACCTTTGAATGGGAATACATTAGCAAGTGAATTGGCTTGGAACGAGAAATTTTAGCTAATATCTCTTTGTTGACGATTAGAACAAAGGCATTGCGGTCGCATCTGTGGTGATTTGTACAGCAAAGTAAATGTGTGTACGCTCACTGGAATGACAACTGTGAGCAGCCGATTTGTTGTCATGGAGAGCTTTTTAGCGAAGCCATTTCCTGTGATTACACACTTAAGGACACACAAAGCATACGACCCGACGCTGGAAGGGGATCAGTGTCGTCAGAATATAGAATCAAAATGAAAACAAATGTTAAGCTAGTCTTTTAGCAGATTTTTGTCCCCTACAAACGGGTGGGGTTGGTTGCTTTACGCCGTTGGACTTAATCTATTTATACAGAAGTGACGGTCGACTTCTATATGACATCACCCATACAGGAGGGATAATTTCAGTGGTCATAGAAATGCTACGTTTGCCTGTTCTAAAGAAAAGTCTTATGGCTTGAATTATATGGATGTACATATTATCCAGAGTATGGCCTGTGGCAGAGTGGGCCACAATCCTGTTTTTAAGAAGCTTGCTTTAAATCAAACAGACAAGTTGGGAGTTCAATCCATAGGCAAGAGATTCGTGGACTTGCCCTCCAATAATCTTAGTGTTCTACCAATGTTGTGTGCACAACTGTAAGTCAAGTGTAGAAAAGTCTGTGAGAAACTTTGCTAAAAATCGGCTGTTCTTTTTTCAGAGTACTCCAGTTTCCTCCATGCAGAAAATAGAGGGATAGTCTAAATGTAAAAGTCAAGAGTATGGCGTTAAACAGCAATCAAGTAAATAAAAAAGTAAATGATTACAAGTATGGAAGTGTTATAATTGCTATAAATTCACACTGGACTTAAAAATTTGGCAATATGGTGGTCGTGTTTGGAGGGGCACGGTGCGGTGGGGAGCTGGGGCGATAGAGATTTGTGTTCAGTGATGATTTGTCTGTCGTGTGCAAACGGTTGTAATGTGAGTGTGGAAAGATCTGATGCTTCAGCTAATGGTAGCGATTGTGCCACAAGCACCAGAGCAACATGGTAGTCTATCATCTGAGATTAGAAAGAGCAGAGCTCCTTTTAACGTTTACATGCATGACTCGGTTCTTTAATGGATGATCCTCCATTGCAGTTCAGTGTAGTATTTATGTAAATATGTAGTCCTGTGTTAACACTGAAAACTGCAGCGTTTGTTAATTTGGTAATCTTTATTCTAAATACCTGCCTGGTCTGTCATACCTGGCTGTTTTATGTAGGCACATGCTTTACTGTTCTTGTGTTGTTCTCTTTTACTGGTTATTTCCAGCAAGGATTTCAGTGGAATACGGGATGATTTAAACAGGTTTAGTCAACAAAACACGCACATAATTAAACTTGGAATTGTAGACTTTTCTTCTGTTGGTGTACGGGACGAGATAGGGAAGCCAATTATCAGATTTGAATTCCGTGCGGTAATGTAACGATTTGGCTTTCGCAGTTGTCTGTTCGTTTCCATGAATATTGATAACGGAAAAGAAATATTACAATCATAACAGTACTCTTTATTACACTATACATGTGATGCACACAATAAATTCTGTTTAAGTCCTTTACAAATGTTTGCTGAGCTGAGCTGAGCAATGGCAAAATATAGTATGAATACCACTTGAAATGCAGTAAAGCAGACAGAGTTTAGAACCAACGTTGACAAAATTTTATCAACCATTTTTCGTATTTTCTTCTTAGACTGTGCTAGACACAACGTCATTTGCAAGCAAGGGTGCTGGAGCAATGGGCTCTTTTTTGTGCTCTCTAGTAGTTGTTAGAGCAAGCGATCTGATAAGTACACCAGCAGCAAATCCTGTGCTTTGAGCACAGCTGAGATCAAGTTATATTGTTATACCCCTCTGTTTTAATTCTAATATAGATCACGATTGTGCGGTATGAGACTGAACATATTATTTGTGGTATTTTTCTGTCAGATGGTCAGGGATAATATAACATACTGACGGTCATGCGCACATTGTAAAAGTGCACCTTAAGATCAAAAGCACGAAGCACAAGATCTCAATAAGAACAACGAGGTTCTCCTGCCACAGAGCTACCCATCGTGCTTGAGGTACTTTGAAATGTAATGTATTTTGCTCATAAGGAGGCAATGCGCTCTAAAGGAATGGGCATATGTGGTGTGTTGCTAGGGCTTTTGGACGCATTACTCTTTCGGTGATCTAAGTGTGGGGTTAGTTCATATGTGAGCAATTTGCTCTAAACTGTAGAAACTGCAGAGATTTCAAAAATTTATCCGGAAGCTGGAGGCAAAATTACAAGATGGAAAAACTCCATTCTAGTTTATGGACTGCCTTTATGCTCTTAAAACAGAACGTAACAGTTTAAGTGGTTGTCACCTGTTCACGAATTCCCATAGTACATTTAAGTGTCAGGAGGAAGCGTGCTCCGTGCTAAAGTCCTAACGAATTAATCACCTTGTACATGTACTGAGAAAAAAATATGAAAAATGGAAGATTCAAATGAAAATTTTAAGATCTGCCCTTGAATGTGTGCTTGCAGTCCAAAGAACATTTTGATCGTCGTTGCTAAGGAGGTTTTCGGAAAAAAAGATCCTTGTTGTTACACCCACGAGAGATATTTGATCTGTAACTTGAAGGAAAATGACAATTTTACCACAGGGAAAAGTGCACTTTTGTGATTTGAGCTGGTGATTTAAAGGTTTTCGGTCCAGGAGCAGTTGGACTCAGAACTTACTCACAAAGTATCTGTTCTGTTAAGGCTTGATCTTTATGCTTGTAATTAAAAAAAATGATTTTGTAGGGACGTAAGCTACCGGTAAAGGCGCATGAACTGTTCACGTCACTGATGGTTTACGCCACGCCCAGATGTGTTTCCCATGAACAACGTCCACCTAGGTCTGCTCCAGGAGGAAACCCGAGAGAACCACAGGGAAACCAACCCGACATCCTCAAGGAAGAGGTAACCTACTCCAGAAAAGGCGCCAGCTATGCCCGTGGGATCTAAAAGCGCGACATCCTCGATACATTTGATTTTATCCAATAATTGTTAACGTTGTAGCCAAATATATTTTACTTATACATGAGGAGACTGGTATGCCCGGAGAAAACCATTCACCTTTTGCAAGTCACTGATGAATCCTCTCACATATGCTTGCATTTATGTTAATGATAGGGAATTCGTATTATTGAAAAGTAAATCACTGAGAAACGAACGTGTAAGATAACAACTGATGAACCTTGCCACATTTCACACCCATGTTTCCATTCATGTTAATGATAAGGCAATTAAGGCAATTCATATGAATGAAAAGTAAATCATTGCGAAACGAACTCCGTGTAAGATATAACAAATTGGGCTGTCTAGAAAGATTCGCGATATCTGTCGGTAAAGAGATACTAAAGTGTAAACACACACTTACATTCTATGGAAACACACTCCACACTGAATTAACCACATTCAACTGACAATGCGTTGAAGCCAGTGCACTTTTCCTCTGCATATAATTAACATCAACGGTAGGTTCTTCTTCCAGTAGCAGATTTGAGGAGACCTTTGTAAAAGCATGACCTTCAAGTGAATGTGGTGAGGAAAGCATATCGTCGACATTGTAGTCAAGTTCGAGCACTTCGTCATACCGGGATATGGATGGTCGCCAATCTGGTTATGTAAGAAAACTGGGTCATCCAACGAAATCTCCAAGCACGTTCAACTTTGTTTTTCAATTGGTACAGCGTCATCATGTGAGCTGAATTCTGCCTTGTACTCTCAAGATGGCCAAGCCGATGGGTCAGGACTCCTTTGCTCTGGCACTTTATTCGTACAAACGAGTTACTTGTATTTGAAGTGAACTGGAACTGCCCACCAAAGATCACAGAGTCATCCCTGTAGGAAAATCGATGGACCCAGGTGAAACAGTCGACATACTGCAATTAGCTTTGTGAATCGTGAGGAATAACAATGTTAGCATCCTTAGCTTTCTTACGAACCTTCAAGTGTCCATTTTGGGCTATAAACCTTATTTAGAAGGTGACGATTTTGCTGTAAAGGACACCTAAGCGGTCAAATGATGGGCATGACAAGCATCACTTTTTTGTGCGCAGATTTCTTTGGTCTAAATTTCTGTATTTCGGAATGCCGCTTTAGAGTGTGGTGAGAATGTGATCAAAGTGCCATCAATTGTGAAAGAGGCAAATCGATTGTGAAAATCGAAGTTGAAAATGGATGAAAAACCTCTTTGTCCACAACGTTATTATATCTTGACCTTTACATGTGACAAAACTGTAAAAATCCCTCGCCAAAACTTCAAAGGACTATAATGACAAAGCCGTTTTCGCCACGCAAATTTCCAAGCAGGATAAAAGTAGTAGTGGTCTGAACGCTTGAAGTGTCGAAAGGCTTAGAATGTACGTAATCGGTGGTCAAATTCTTCAAGAGGCCTGGCTTTTGCAATGGTTTAGGCTATTTCAGTTAGATTATTAGCTCCCTCCCAATGAGGACACGGGTTCTGATCCTGCCCGTGTTGATTGAGGGTCGATATTTTGACGGCAGGTGGGTTAATATGATATCTTCAACACACCGTCCCATTTGTCCGTATCTACCAACCTGATAGACGCCATTTAAGAGCGGTAGATTTGTGTTGGACATATACAAAACGATCCTATTGTGCTGTTTGCGAAATGTCCCATCGACATGGCTTGCCTCTGAGTATTGAATCTTGGTATTGCCTCCTTGGGTGTCAGTTGGAGTCGTTCTTTTCAAGTAGTCTGACTCTCTTCATGCATGTTAACTCCACTTAGGGAGAACAGAAAAGATATGCTTCCAAGTACCATTTATTTAGGATTTCACTCCAACACAGCTCACGTAAGACCATCTTGTTTATAAGTCTTGATCATGTATTGCCATACATGAAAGAGGAGAGAGAATCGGCGGAGTCTGTGTTCCCAGACTAGGGTTTATTTTGTTGTCATTCCTGACGAACTTTCTGCAAGTAACGCAGAAATATTTAACTCTCCCAACCCCAAAGACGGGTCCAGGACCCGCATTGGGAAAGACATTTATTCTTTGTCACACCCTAACTTATTCGTGGGCCCTTCGTCGAGGGCGGTCCTATGCCTCTTTTCGCCGCCTTGCGCTCACTGAAGATCAACTGTTTTCCACCAAAATGTTGTGGATATCTTTGCTTCACTTGGATAAATGTTAGTCAATAATTTTCCACAAGTCGGTGGTTTAAGCCGGCCACATACGTTTCTTCCACCCATACAACTGACAGCCATCCTATAAGTGAAAAGTACTAGAGCACGGCATTAAACAGCAACCAAATAAAGAAATCAATCCATAAACAGCCAGGAAAAAACTGGAAGCATCCCCTGGAACGCAGCACAGGTAAATAATCTTTATGAAGATTTCCATACGAATCTTATCTTGGTGCGCTCATTTGAAAACGTTCGGTTCCCATTTGGACAAAACAAGAGATTTGGGGGGGGGGGGATAACTGTTCTCGCTGACTCAAAGGTATTGACTGATTTCCATCGCGATCTTGTTATACTTTACTGCCGCTTTTATACCCGATTAAACACTTTAACAAACCAACAAAGAGCTATGTGACAGGCCAATGCGTCTATAACAAATAAGTCAACGACAGCATGTAGAATACTACGGGAGATGACCCGGGCTCAATTCCACGTATGTCTGACGGCGTGTTCGAGACCCTCCTCTTCATTTCGGTCTTTTCATTCCAAAAGAAGGTGAAAAATTCATGAATTATGAAATATATATATATATAAAAAACACAACTGTGTGACTGATGGATTTAAGCGTGGTTCACGGTATTGCAATCTTACAGTCGTTATGTTCCTAGCCCCTGTCAAAATCAGGCAGTTGGAAAAACGCATTATTTTTCAACCCGGTTTTTGATAGGGCGAGGTGATAAATCACCAAGATTCAGCAGCAAAAAACTCACAGCCTAAGTTGTCCATTTCCTCTTGTTTACAAAGGGTATAAAGCAATCAGTTTTTCTTCACCTAAATACTTTAGCCCTGTTATGAAGCATTGGCTGTATCGCTCCATTGACCGCGGCCTGGTGAGTGTTGTGATCCGTTGATGCCTGTCTCATTGATAGTACGTTCGGCCAGGGCTTTGTGTCAGGAGGTTTTCTGGTATCTGGAGGAGAACGATGGTTTCCCAGAGATTTCCGTCACTTAGGCACTTCCCCTTTGCCGTATCAGGCAATGTTCTTCAATACACGTTGCCCAATGGAGATCATTTCCCGCCAAAACATATCTCTCTGGTCTATTACGCTGTTGTGCTCGTGAACTATCTCTTGTTCACACAACTACCTGCTCCTATGTCCTAAGAAACAGGGTGTCTGTAAACGAGGAATAAACCACATATTGGTCGACCCAGTGTCAGTATAATGAGGCTTGGTGGTATATCGTATCTGGTGTCTACTGCATGGCGTCCAAGTGAGGCAGCACTGTCAATATATCGGCTTGGGTCCGGCTTCCGCCAGGTCTCCACCACTTACACACCTGCTAGCCGCCATATAAGGGAAATGCTCTTCAGTGCACTGTACTCTATGAGGAGCATTTCTCGCCAAAAAAAAAATCCCTCCCGGGTGGTACGCTGCTTTGCTCGTGAATTATCTCTTGCCATTCTTGCAGCACTACAGTTTCCGGTAGCCTAGTGCACAGAGAGTCTGTGAACGTGGAAGAAACCTAGTTTACCCGGGGTCAGTATAAAGCGACTTGGTGGAGTATCTGGTGTCTTCGACATGCTGCTGCAGTGAAGCAGCACTGTCAATACATCGATGAGTGTGCCCGGCTTCCTACAAGGACGTGTGATCGTAACAATGTTGACTGTGGTGTTAAACACCAGACAGGCAAACAAACAAACCAAAAAGAAACAAAAAGTGTGACACATTTTGTATCATAAAGTAATACACCAAATGAGAACAATTCTTTTCCACGGATTCTGCTCGATATTTCTCATCACTATGGTAGGAAGGCGTCCCGTCATTTTGTCGCTGCCGGCTGAGTGTTTTAATTTCGGTTCCGCTAACCCTCTCTGAGATGCTCTTGTTATTGTTGCAGCGACCTTAGCGAATTGCGCCTGCGCACAAAATGAAATGTAAAACCATTTGACAGCAACAGTGGAATCCAATTGTGTTTTCCTCAAAAAATCATTTTGATGAAAAGAGTACCCTCTAACTGTTAGTTTTTATTCGGGACATACTACTCCAGATTGCTCATCTTGTTTCCTCTCGTCTGAAGTTAGCTGCTTAAAAGATTTCATCGGAAAAGGAAGACAAATCTCTGCTAATGTCAATGACCTTAAGTCTGTTGTTTTTCCCAGGGTAATCGGGCAGTCGGAGCACTGTGGCGAGCTTTGATGTCCGAAATATTGACAAGGGCAAAAAAAAAGCGCACGGTTATAGAGGAAATTGTCTGAATTTGCAAAACTTTTTATGTTATAAAGAGAAAATAGCCATCCACAACGTTAATTAGACTAACTGAAACGACTAACTGATATTGAAACGAAAACACCACAATTAGCTTGAAATAAACAACGGGTTTAAAAGGTGATACGTCTCGCTTAAAACAGTTAGATTTATTCAATAAACCCTGGCCGAGTGTTTAGCCTGCTAGCGTGGTACGAAAACACAGGAATTTCTTACTAAGGCCTTCCCCTTGAGTTGAAATCTACATCATCCTGTCTTCCCCAGACACCGTTTTCTATGCACACCAGGTTGTTCTTTTGTGAGAAATTAATACTTCGTTATCAGTTTCTGTACAAATATTGGCCACAAAATCAAGAAATAACTAGTACCAATACATTTTCCACCAGGATTTCTTGAGGAAGATACAGTTGTTCGCTTAATTGTGGTTGTGACATTGGCTGTTATGAGCTTGTCTGTTTTGTGGATCAGAAAGACGTCTGGGTGCAGATAAACCAGCTTTAAGTCAATCAGCAATTACGTAGAACCCTTTTCGTTGGTGTTATCTTAATTGTTGCGAACTTTAGCAGGGTTCCATTTGATACAAGTCTGTCCAGTGGATAATCGGAAAGTCAACCAAGTCTCAAGGTTTGCAGGACCACAAGTCCCTTATGCAGGAGTAGACTAAGGCATCTAGATGAGTGGCCCACAAAGACAGGCACCCCAGGGCCGCCGTCTTCTGGCTTTTCGAAATGATTAGGCGGTCTAGATCTGTACAAAGGCCAGCCCAGCCCATCACCGGCGGCCAGCGGCACTCATTACTGTAGTGACGTTTGACGGCTATCAGGCGTGTAGACAGATGATAAGTCCCTGTGCGTAGTGGGTCTTCTATACCTCTTAGCAGCAACAAGATCTTGCCCAGTAAGGACAGTTGTTTGTAATTTACTGGTGGGTACAGCCGCGTTTGTCCTCCTTTCTCTCCTCTGGCGACATGGTCTCTGTGTCTCTCACATTTGATTGGTAAAGGCAAACGATGTATTAAGTCGATATACACACAATACTAAAACATTTTGGTTATAATATACTAATCATGGTGCAAGGAAACCAAACTACACCGTAAATTTCAATGTTTAATTTATAAACGCTTTTATCCGTCAGGTATTAAACATTTGGAGATTACAAAATTAGAGTATAGGACAATATACATATTTAGACACTTATGTTTAATATTTAAATATATGAGAATATATCAGACACACTTCTTCGATGCTTAATTTTCCCTTTAAACGCGCTTGGCGTTGGTCATTTACATTGCAGAAAAACTGAAAATATAAATGTAAAGTTAAATGCTTGTGCAATAAAATCAGTAACTGAACAAAATACAAAACAAATAAACTGTACAATGGTCTGCATTTTTCATACTTATGGTCAACTTTCAGAGAAGTTACCAAAAGGCGCAAGTGAGAGCTTGTGACAGGTGGAGTCAGCGAGTTTTGAAAAAACAATTTAATTTAGGTGACAAATCCGGGTTGAAATTCAATTTTATTAAAGGAAAATTAAGACAACAAGGAAAAGAATTCCTATAAATAAAATAAAACAGGCTCAGCTGCTTACGTTTTTCTTCACGAGGACTGTTTTGTTCTCAAATCTAAATCGTATTTGAGTGATTGTTAATTCAGCGTTTTTCTCCGTAAAACCCTGTCTTGATTGGGACATCCATCCAGGACGACACGTTCTCAGATCGATACCAAAAGCATTCACTTGTAATTCATTCCGCATAATCCCAAATTTTATGACCAGTTTCAAGCCGATAATGGTTTCCTAACCCCATAAAAACCCTCTTGCATCAGTCATGGTGTTTTTCCTATTTGGACAAATGATGAACTAGGCCTATCTGCTACTCAGTTCGTGAGATTCCCAAAGAGAGACTGAAAGTGAACGTATTCTAAAATGTATGATGGTCTGTTGTTTCATCTGTTAAAATCACTAGAAAATGTGACGTCCCAACAGTCAGAAGCATATGCGTAGTTCAGATGTGCTACAGCAATAAATCCCCAGGAACAGCAACTGTTGAATTAGCTAGATCATGATGGTATATAAGGTATTTTACAGACCGGTTTGTAATAGCGACAAATCCTGTAGTCTGAAGAAAACGACAAGAACTTCGGCTCCTCTTGTATTTTGGTTATATGAGAGGAATTCGTGTACAAGACTTTCTCCGGGATGTTTCATATGTATACGATTGGACATTAAAAGAATGAAGTTTAAAAATACATCGTGACCATGGATGCAAAGATCTTTTGAGCTCTTTATGTTCTGAAGAAGAGAAAGAATGACGGCTTCAGAAATCTCATAAAGTATTTTAGCGCTTGGACAAATTAGTCTAGCTTCACCGGGGGTAGGTGAATGGTTCTGTTTGAATCTGATTCGCCAGCCATTTGGCTCTGAGGTGGAGGATAGCAGGTTGGATACATTTGCAATTAGCCTGGGATCCCCCCCCCCCTTCGTGATGCAGACTCCATTGCAAGCAACAGTGCTCAGAACTCTGAGGAAAACTGATACCTGACAAATGTTCTGATAATATGTAGTGTTCATTTTCCTTACAGATTAGATCTTTTAGTGATATGCACTAAATCAAACTGGCTTCGCTCCACATAGCGTAACGAGTGTTTGCCACTGCAAAGCGGAAAGTTGTATGATAATATAGTAAAACAAATTCTCCTTGCCTTCTTACTTGAGAGACAAACGTATTCCAGAGATGCATAAGTACATTATTGTAAATAATCAACTTCCACCGATGATATGGCGGAATGTTCAAATGTGAGGGAACCCGATCTTTGTGGGTAACTGTAAGACTATGACCGCGATGTGTTGTTGGCCAAGGACTACGCAACACGACACAAAGGTCAGCGACTGTCGGGCGTCATACAGGGAAATTTTTGTGCGTATGCACTGTGGTCCATGTGTATACTATCATAATTTTCTTTTTTCCGACTTATCGCGAAGTCAAAGAAAATGTTCGAAAACACCTGCGAGAGAAAACTTTGGGGGGTCTCTTCTTGCACACCATTCATACAAGATCATAAAGAATATTGAGCACTGTGGCCGGCGGTGTGTTGTGTATTTTATTTACTTGTTTATTTATTTGCTGGCGCTAGTAAATTTTTCACTCATATAACGGCGGCCACGTTTATATACTTTCTTAGCTCTTTTGTTGTTTGTGTTATTTTTCGAATTTGGATACTTCTCTTGAGAATATTGACCCCGAACAGCTGGTATATGAGTATCGGTTTCGACGGCTCGATTTAAAAGTCTACCACCGAAGGACGGTCAAAAATTTCTACAAGATAACTCACCAATCTCTGTTTCTCCGTGAATATTAGCTGAAGTGTATTCATTCGTCATACAACTGACTGATGAGATCGGGAGTTCAACTCCAGTTCCTTCTAGTTTTGGTGCGGCGTAACGTCCTACTGGTAGTTGCAGAGACCCGATAGTTTCTTGCAGCCCTTGGCACCTCCAGTCTTCAGAGGAATCAACCAGTTTCGGCGTGCTAAACTATTTTGCAAATCTTGGACCCAAAAAGTCGATTAATTAAATAAAAAGAAAGAGAGACAGAGAAACCGAGAAAACGAGACATTACATGTCGTGTGTATTTTATGTTTCAAGCCAATTTAATGAAATTATACTGATTACAGGCAAAAGTTACAGGTATTTCTTTATTCAGATTTTCACGCCGTACTCAAGAAAATTTTACCTATACGTCGATGGGCAGCATTATGGTGGCAATAAACCGGACAGAGCCCGGGGGAAGCGCAGATCGCTGGCAGACCATTTAAACTTTAAGACCAATGAATTCTCTAGACTTTTATGGGATTCCCGGGGGCGTTCTCCCAGACCGTGGTTTATGAAAGGCCAGAGTTATATCAGCGATTAAAACTTGCCTTTAAAAGCCAATCGCCGAAGGACAAATACTGTCATCAATGTGTGAGACCGTCTGGAAGGGTTGTTATCGTCGTAACTCACCAAACTACGTTACGGCGTAACACACGTAGGGCTATACTGATTGAATGGGTGTATGGATGAACGGATGATTATGGCTTGACGCCACTTAGTGTAGCTTAAAAGAAAAATAAATAGTACCGGTGGGAGGTTAGACACTAAAGTAGGAATTGGTACACCAGAACCTCTAGTTAGAAATAGGCACATGTATTAGCTTCGGCAGGTGTAACAAAGTGGGGTGTGCTTTCTACATATATGCAGGGAGGGCAGAACAGAGGGCTTGTTTGTAAAACGCTGACACCACACGTGTGGACAGCTGAGTACAAAAAAAGGAACATCCAACAAAGAAAGGGTTGAATTATTGTCAAGAAAAACGGAAATTCTGAAAAAAAATATGCATCTAAAACAAAAGAAACTGCCTCAAGAAGTGGTCTAGGATGCAGGAGGAAAGGTTACACAGCGAATTAGTTGTGATTATAAAAGTTGTGTAGTGGGGAGGTAAATATGTAACGGAGATATCATAAATCGGTTAAAAAAATCTGGTTGTCGAGTCGAACTTCGACCAATGGTCTTTGAACCGAACAGAAAAATAAAGTGTAATTTGATTCGCGAAGCCAACGACTCGTGCAATGCTGGTGATATCAAGTTGTTCAAGCAAGGACAAATACTGTGACAAAATACGAGTTATCCATTGTAAAAAATACACTTCCCTTTATCGAGAAAAATTTGTTTTACATCCTCCACCGAATAGTCCCACCGAAGCTTCAAACAACTGGCAAAGATTTTCTGCACATTAATGTTTTTTTCTCTTTTTCGGAAAAGTGCGTGCGAACGGCCTATATGCCGTGTTATAAAAATTCCAAGACAGAGCGGCTTATATCCATCTCGCGTAAGAGCGACAAGGCAGTGTTGCCTGAGAGGCTCAATGCGAACGAGGATAAAATCAAACGTCGGCGGAGATGAGGTAATAACACTGAGTAGTTAAAAATAAAGCGGTTACTCCGCCAGATCTTTACATTCGGTTCAGAATTGAAAGTTCATTGATGCCGACATTTGTCTGTGTATATCGTCAGCTCGTAAAATGTTATAACAAGACCGGTGTCGTCACTGCCCTGGTTTTACTCTGTTATATATTGTAGTCTTATATATTGTATTCCTGCAAAAACCAGGATTATGCTGGTGTGCTATGAGTTACCCAGGGTTTGTTGGCATTGCTTTTATGTGATTGTTTATGAAATGTCTGGATTACACACCAATTCTAGATCAGTGACGTCCTCTAACTTCCTATTAGCATTACCGCATTTTAAACCACCTATTTCGGCACAAGCCCTGGCCATAGGGTTTTTCGAATCACGATTTATTCACATTCACATGAACAGTTAGATTAAAATATAAACCGTGATACATGTAAATTTTGAAGAGACCGAAATTTACCGATGAATTTTGGAAATTTCGCAGAAATCACACTAGAGTAGCTGCTCAGATTTTATTCTCTTTGCTGTTGTCTTTTATGTTATTTTCAAAGCCACCTTTAGAGGAAACAATCCGAGAATAATACGACAGATTGTACGATGACGAGGAATTGACCGACAAAGAATAGTTCGACAATCCTGTGAATTTTTGTATTTATGTGATCCATGGAAGATTGGAATATATGAACGACTTGGTACAGGAGCAAACTATTAACTAACATATTAATCAAGAGACCAAAGTTAGAACGAATCTAGCAACAGATTTGGAAAGGAGGCCGATTGTGCGTTTGTGACTTCGGGTCAGATCGAGCTTGTACAGTTGTGATGGCTGTTTTCGTAAAATGTTCGACTCACCTTTACTGAAGTCATTCAATTACCCAGGTGGGTATCTTTCCTGTGGTATTTTGCATTTTATCCAGCACTTGTTCTTGCTATTGTCGTTTGTTTAACTGAGAAGACCTTTTCAGTTAAAGAGAAGCGTTTTCAAATTTCCACAGTTTTGTCCTAACCTATGACGTGTCACAGCTTTGTGCTTGCGCTTCCCTGATGTAGTGATGCTCTGCGCAAACGTTTGAGTGTAACAGACACCTGTGGTTTTAAACAGCTCTTACTGATTTGATTTGGCGAGAAGAGTGCCTCGTGGTCCACGGCGATTCCAGCATCAAGTGTCCAACGGTTTTTGATCATATTTAACAAGAAAACTGAAGGGTTCCCCGATGTGGATGTAGAATCTGTCAACAATTTCGCACATTCTTTTTTGTTCCGCCGCTCTACATTCTTACGATAGACAAGGGCTCGGACATGTAATCGATCCATTTCTGTAAGATCCGATTTCGATTGCAGGTTCACCCGTATTGCAGAACTTGGTATTAGAAAAGGGAAATACTTGGAAGATACTTAAATTTAGCTTCCAAACCAGATTATTATTATGGGAAGGAGGGACAGTCAAAGAGAGAAACCAACATAGCGTGAAATGTCACACGTCAGAAGTGCGTCTGCGAAGAGACAAGGTCCAGGTTGCTCTGCGAATCTCGGAATTGCTGGTCCGGTCGCTTGTCGTGGATGATAAATGAGGCAAACCATGATTTATTTGTTCTGTGCACCTTAGACTGTGGATGTCAATTTGTGTTTGATCACTGCTGGAGTGTCTATCCTTCAATAGATCAGCCTACATGTCTCGATAATAGCGACATCATCAAAGCAAAAAGGTTCACATTATGTTTTAACATGACATTTCTTCCTAGCTCAGTTTATTAGATTTTATCACAGTTGAAGGAAGCTTTCAAGCATTGTGGTATTGATAAAGTGTTCGGCTGATGTGGTGTTATTAAATTTTGTCTTTCTCATACGTTGCCAAATCAAAGTGTACTACTTCCACACTCGTCTTGTTCTTTCTGGATTATAACGTAATTCCAAAGTACGTTGTGCTCTTATCACGCATTAGATTATTGAGGGCGAGGGTTCAAATCTAAGGACTGCTGCAACAGCCGCGGCCAGAAGTAAGGAGGTTTGTCATGATCTAATCTGGACTCTTTGGTCCCCAACAGCCATAAACCAGATCACGGCCATATAAGTGAAATATTTGGACTATTGCCTAAAGGAGAGAAGTTGTAATACTTTGACTGTTCATCGGAATATCTATGAAGCGTGGTCATTTTGGAGAGTAGTGATTTTTTTTATTTGATTGTTCTTTAAAGCCTTACTTATGCGACGGCAGTCAGCATTATGGTGGGAGGAAACCGGGCAGTGTCCGGTTGAAATTCACCACCAACTGCAAATTTCTGGCAGACATTACCACGTACAGCCGACCAGGAAGCCAACATGAGCTGGACTTGGATTCACATCGGCCGCAGTGACGAGAGGCTCCTGGATCATTACGCAGCACTAGCACGTTTACAAGCTTATCCACGGAAGCCCCAGGGAAAGTAGTTTGAACGTTCTGTCACAAAGTACTGCACGTGACAATAAACTATGGGCTTAGAAAATTTGTCCTTCTCCTCCACTGCGAAGGGCAAATGCAACGCTTCCACACCTGCGCTTCCCTTTTGAAATAATAATGCAATAACAAACACTGACGTCACTTATGTGAAACATTTGTCAGTACAAAGCTAAACCTCGATCAGATAAATAAATAATTTAAAATTTGCTTTCGTTAAAACTTGACGGGATTTCAAATGTTGATTTCTATATTCAATAATATAACCGGAATATGAAAGGCAATGCGAAAAAAGCTAATGCGCCACAAAAATATGGCAACAAATGATGGGACTTGAGCTAGAATTCATCTTCCAGCAGCCTACTAACAACGGTGTGTGAGATTCAAGCAGAGGAACACTGATCAGTGATCGATGGGACACACAATAACGCGTGTGTTTAAGCTAACTATTTATGCAGTAATTTATCCAGAAATTATACTTCCTAACATTTGTTGACCAAAATGACAGGTGCTGTTAGAAAGCTGACATGTAGCAAATACAAAAATCATCATGCAATGCTCACCATATTCTCAAAATATGTCAGCTGGATTTCAAGATGATCAGTTGTCAGTCACCCTGGAAGTAAGGGTCATCATCATGATTACTGACAATAATTATAGTTTACGGAGTTTAATATTACCAAGCAAGTGTTATTTTGTCCCAGCATTGTTTGTTTTAGTTTTCATCTCTAGACTGTAGTTGGGAATTCCATCACACACCTGTTATGTTATACCCAGCAAATGTCTGGACAAAGAGTTTACATTGTCTGCTGCCCCTTTAGGCGAGGAATCTGACTGTGGAGAAATAACCGAGAGTGTTTCTATTGTGCGTGTGCATTCATACATGGTACCAAGTGAACTGCGCCGTAAAAGCAGATCCGCGATATCCTAGGCTTGGTGAATACCCTTCTAAACGCCAAGAGAAGCCATTATAAGCGGGTTCTGAAGACGACACTAGTTATCCATTACAGTCCATCTTTTTGAAGATAATGTGCGGGTGCAGTTTGGCGCGTCCTGAAGGGATAAGGTGTATCCTTCATTCTAAACCTTTGGTAACAACAGAGACCAATCCGGCTTTCTTCCAGTCGCCCGGCTGTGCTCATTAACCCACGCTACATCCTTACACAGTGTGGGCGTCTTACTGCGGCGGTAGCTTACCAATTAATAAGTCTATTAGAACGCCAGACGCTTGATGCTTTCGGGAGTTTTACGCCAGGGAGTCAGACGACGACTTGGGGAGACGGACACACATCTTGATGAAGCTCAGATTAGAGATCGCACTCCAAACGAAAGCTCTTCGTGTATCCCAGCTTAACGATAAACAGTAGGTTGTCCGCGTAGCTAATTTTCAGCTGTCACTATTAGCGGATTCATACACAGGCTTTATTCGACGTCCCGATTTCGCATTATCTAAAGTCAGTCGGTGTCATTAGTTATTCTCAAGGTGTGACTGGGTACAAATACGAACCATTTAGTTATCTTCAGCTTTAAGGACTACCTTCGTGGGGAGGCTGAAAGGATAAAGTGTTGGGGAGTGCGACACTGCGGCTAAATTACAATCGCATTCAGTATCTCCTTCTGACGTATCTGTGGCACAAGGCCACACACCAAACTCCCCCCCCCCCGCTCGTTGCTGATTTGTCTCCTTCTTTTTCAATCAGTGGTTTGAACATGAACGTTCAGTTCTGCATCACACATTCGCCAAACACGGTTACTAGCGTCCTTCTGGAAAGCTTTTCATCAACGTATGCCGTTTGTCTTCTTTCGCGAACCAACCATCATAGTAGTTTTCGCTAATATTCTTCCCGGAAACTATCGGGTGACATTTCAACGCAATCCACAGTACTCATGTTAACGCAATCCACAATACTCTATTGCAGATCCCTTCCAAAAAAAAAAAAAAAAACAACAAACAACCAAACATGTTCATAGATTAACGGAAAGCAGTCTCTAACCTATCTCGATAGGACGAATCCTTCTGTAATGTTTTATGTAATTTTGTCGTACATCTGATACTTACATCTGATACTCATTTGTCTGGAATGGAAATGTGATCCCGTTTCTTACGGATTCAAAGTCTGAAACTTAGATATTCCATTGCTGTTGGCCCTGTAATCTGAAAATTTAAGTTTTTGGTAATGATCACGTATTGTTTGATGTCATTTGGGGGGGGGGTGTTTACGTCGCAGTCCAGAATGTTTCACATAGCTATAAGTAACTACTGTCAGATTTATGGATGAGAGGATAATGTACCATTCATGTTCAGTCAGGGTTCCAGTATTATGAAGGCCAACTAGGCAAGAGCCATGCTGTGACATCTATGTCCTCTATATTGTGTCCTGCTAAAACTTCAATAAATATTTTCCAAAGTTCGACAGTGTATTTGTAACGTTTGTGAAGAATAATACTTCAAACTCTAGGTCCGTGTAAACATTATGAAAGATCTTGGCGTATGATTAGCTTGTGATAAACAACTTGTCTTGAAGGATTTTTTATTATAATGTTGTCCGAGAAGGAATGGCTGGAATTTTCAACCAGGATTCCGCCGAGCCTTATTACCAAGATTTATCACTATTCCTCAATGGTGTTTTGTTGCAAGAGAGGAGAGAGGGGGGGGCATCTTTCAGATATCTCAACCGTAAATAGTGGTACAGAAAGCGGATTATGTGACAAGCGATAATACAACAGATTAACGGTGAAAAGTGAGCGGAGGATGCATGCTTCATTAAGATACGATAGCACGTATAGGTTCATGAGTTTTCGATAATATCAGAGATTGGATCACATTTTTATTATGTTACGCATCCTAAATGCGGAACTGCATTATGACTTTTTGACAATATATAAGGTGTCCGCCCGTAACACGAGACGTGGTATCTTTTGGACCGCCGCTACGATTCATTATATTTTTCTTCTTGGCGATAAAAATATTCAGATCCATCATAAATTCTGACAGGAGTCAGCCCTTCGTCCATTTGTTCTGTTTATGCATACATTTTACATGAACATGTTCTCAATAACATGCAACACGCCATAAGCACTCCATTTCCCCACACTAATTGAATGGTCCTTGTCAAAAGATAAAATGTAATAAGACAGATGTAGTTGGTTGTAACACCAGAGACGAAACAAGTGGTCAAGATGGCCAGCTAATCCGTGTAAAAATACAAATAAATATTTAGGGCTTCCTGGAGTACAAGAAAGTTTATGGGAATGAATGATCTTAGCTTGGCTGGGACTTAAGACAGACCTAGTCTTAACTTAAACTCTTATTTTTAATTTATTATTCTTTAATAATTTAATCTTTTATTGAGAATTTTTAAATTGGGTCAAGAAGGCCAAATGCTATTCTTAGTTTTAAAGGAAAAGAAATATGGAACTGAACCGTACTTGATATAAAAAGCTGTGGAAAGCCATTTGTAAATGTGATCTAAGATACATGAAATTTTCTTTATGAAAAAAAGAGTATTTGGAAACTGTTTATACAATGGGCATTTGAGGTCCTGTCTTCTGATAGAGGAACACGTGTATCGATCATAAATATGTTGCAAATGGGGATGTGATGCAGTGTGGAGAGAAAGAAGCATAAATACAGAGATTTACGTATTCACAAGTTCCCAGATTTGGTGTTAGGGTGTAAATGAAGCCACGCTGGGAACTGTGCCGGTCAGTGTTTGATCACATGTGCTTTAAGCAGAGCCAAGAAATGGCAGCTATTTCACGTGATGCACCACAACGCATGAGCAAAACGGGTGAGAAGAACGATAAAGGAAGGTATGTATTACAACACTACAATCTTTGGCCAGGGCCCAGGAATACGCCCAGTTGTAATTTGTGTATGTGTACCATTTTAAGTCTCTCATTTGAAGCCATCCTCGAGCATAAATAAAGTTTCAGATGTCCCGAAGACTCGTAGAAAGGGCATAAAAGTTGGCACAATTTATCTCTCGATGACTACAATGCTTTGGTATAGGCGCGTGGATTGCATTATCCCGCGGGGAAGCCATCTTCGGCACGTGCACTTAAAACAGTGATGTCATGTTCTAGTTCCTCTTAGAGAGCTGTTAGGTCCAGCAGCTTGCACATGTTCCAGAGAAAGCTCATCCCTGACCTCTGAAAGTCCACGGCCCCTAACTGTCCTTAATTCCCTTTTAAAATGTGATAAAGCGAGGGGAATTTCTGCGCCCTTAATAATTTTAGTGGCATTTCAAGGTCGCTCTAGACTGATCTGTTTGTCCACTGAGCATCAAGCTAATCCTACTAAATGCCGGATTGTGAGTCAGTTGGTAACTTGTCGAATAAAGCCCAGATTAACGGCAAAGGTAATTAAGGAGGCTTCCCCTTGGAGAACCCGGAATCAGGTCATCGAAACGAAGGGAGTCTTTCCTGACCTAGAATCTAACATGGTCAGCTGATGGTGTCTAAAGTACTGAAATGCAAAAGAAAGGTTATAAATGTAGTTGAGAGCTCGAAACCAGACTCAGGAAGTTTGTTATTAGGTTTGGTGCTACTAAGACTTTAGCTGACCAGGGGCACGTTTTGGCTAATTAATTATCAATATCATCGAACAGAGGTAGGGCAGCATAACAGTCAAAAAAAAAAAGGTTCAAAAAGCCGCTGTTGCCTTGCATACAATCCCCTCATTTGGTGACTAGCATATCTTAAAATACAGGATCTCAGAAACATTTCCACTGCTCCCCGACAGACAGACGGACAGAGAGATTTCAGTGACTAAAGCCGAGTGCCAAACCGTAGGGCTTCAAATTGTTGTTATTTTCCTCCTCCTCCTCCCCATTATTATTATTATTATTATTATTATTATTATTATTATTATTTAACAGCTGTCGACCAACGCCGTTGGAAATATCTCGTTACACTATATGCTGTTGTGTTATACCCTTAGATTCTTATCGGACAAATTCCATGGAAACTGAAGGAATTCACACAGGTCAAAGTTAACGGAATATGCCTATACATAGTGTAGTTTGATATAAAAGTGATTTTATAAATTGTTGTAAATTTTATCAATAAAATCAACCCTCTGAGATCATTGGGGGCCAGTACACATCGTAAATTAAATCATTTGGCTGCATTTGTTTTAGGATTTAGCCTTTTCCCCTACCGAGGATCATTACAGTCGATTCTGTTAGTGTGAGTAAATATACCACGATAGGCTTATTGCATGTGACAGAGTTCTACATAGGTATATGACTCCTTCTTATGAGGTATATTAAAAAGAGGCCATCCAAAGATCTCCAAGTGGTGTGCTTTATGGTCCATAGTGACAATATGGCTCTCCAGTGACGCCACACAACTTCCTGTAGATCTCTATGCGCAGATCTAGATTTAGTTCTTGTGAAAAATTCTCCAGTAATGTTTGCCTGTGTATGAAAACGCTACCACATAAATACACATAAACGCTAATAAGCCAAACCTGGTGCCATCAGCGTCCTCGACTTTAATAGCTTTTTGTGTAATGGACGGATGTAGTTGTGGAAATGATCCAATGCTGTGGTTGGATGGGAAAGCATCGACAGGAGAATTGCGGTTTTTAAACCAATGTTGTCGTGCCTGAAGGGCCGGATTTATATTTAGGACGCCGTAGTGGTTTGGCGAAACTGTCCATTGTCCGGGTCAGAGTGTAATGCCAGACACCGAGGTGACGGCGGCCAGTCGCCCCTTAAAGCAGCTTAGAAGAGCAAGCTATCTATAATAAGTGTTGACGTAACATTACTTATTAGAGAAGGCCTTTAGAAAATTCTGTTGTTGCTTGCCGGGCTCCGTCATCGGCTGAGTGTGTCGTTTGTCGAGCGGTACGCGCAGACTTGCACAGATCCTCAAGAACAGTTTGGTGGTGAACATTTATGGTTATTTCCGGTAAAGGGTCCAGTTAAGAAGTCAAAGATATATTACAGGGTCAAATAAAGCTTTTAATTCCGGTGCTTTCTTTTTTTTGAAACAACGAATTTTCGGCCAAAAATGAGAAATTGTGGAACTATATCTAAAAACAGGTAAAAGATCAAAGGCATTGACTGAGTACAAATTAATATTAAATCTCACACTGTCAGCATGAGATTACTTAAATTAAACACATTTTTTTAAGATTCCCACTCCAATTTAAGCTCCAGTTTGGCAATTATTTTATGCGTATAAACCGATTATTTAACTGATAATCTATGAATAGTCGAGACTTTCAGATGTTTGAATAAAGTATTTGGGAAAGAGACAAAATCAAATGTGTAATAGATAATGTATTTGAATGGACATGACTAAACAGGTTGATGGAGAAAGGGAAATAGGGAGAGAATGGCATGAGATATATGTGCATATTGAACGTGTTTATGTAACATTTTCCTGCAAAAAAGGAAACTTCACGTCAGAGCAATACAACAGGCGAAATCCCGACAATTCTTTGTCCAAAAATAGTCCTGAACCCAAAACCTCGTGTGATCTCCCGATTCAATCGCAAATAGTTTGTCAAGAAATTGATCACGATTATAAGGAAACATATTCTGCAATTTATGGCGTTCTTTATGGAGGTCTCGAATCCCCTCCACCTCGGCCTTTATAGCACAATGTGAGGTAGTGCGACAGGCAGGAAGTGTGGCAGCGACGTGGCGACATAGTTTCCGACTCCTCCATATCTTTCTTCTTTGTTCGCATTGTGTCGTAACTTGGAGATATAAAGATTTCACGGGAATTCCGGCCACGTAACTGTCATTCAAACACGGCGCTATGCTTGTCGGGAATGACCTCTACTTGACCCCTGTCGCCTGTCCATCTCCTCTAGCAACCACCAGTTTACGCAGTTGCTGCTTGTTTATAATAATGGAACACAGATACACGTTATGTCCAAAACTGTCATTTGCCTCTGACCGAAAGCAATTTATTAATGGAGCGGTGACCGCTTGTTGTTGAACCGTTAGAGTATATTGACTAAGTGAATGGCAATTGTGCTTCACAACGAATACTGGTCTTGTGAAGTGGCATCACTCACTGGCTTGGCATTTTTAGCGGGAATCCGGTGTCTCTCACCGCAAATGTATAATACGAACAAAAGCTCGATAAGATGCTCATCTGTTTAGGGTTCATTTGTTGTTTAATCGAATTGTGTAAGAATTGTCACATGGTTATATGTTTGGAAACTTAGTGGTAGTGTGTAATTGAATCTCCGCCCAGAGTGTCTATGTCCTATAGGACAGACCACTTTATCTCTTTTCTCTCAACCTTGTACACTAGATACATCCAAAGAGCGCAGATTTTTGGATTTTTTGTGTATGACCTTTGGTGTATTGGGAAAACTTGATATGTTGTGAAACAGGATTTTTTGGGCAACAACATGTTCAACGTTTATTTGGAAGAGTCTAGGTGTTGCATGGAAGATTGTCGGTTATAGCCTGCAAGAGAAACTCGCATGCTTCGTTCGTTTTGGGCTTGACGCTGGTCTATGCTTCTTGGGTTATACATTTAACCGATGTGATAGAATGGTATTTGAAAGGACAGATAAAAAGTGAAAAAATTAAACATTTACTATTAATCTAATGAAGTAAGATTGGTGTCAAATGTTTACTCCTGAACATTAGTTTGTGTGAATGTCATTAGTTAGAAATCCCCCCCCCCCCCAAATAAAAATTGTTCGTGTTGAGAAGGCTATGTTGCCTCCTTGTGTGCCACCCACATTTCAATTTATTTATTTCTTTGATTGGTGTTTTACGCCGTACTCAAGAATATTTCACTTATACGACTGCGTCCAGCATTATGGTGGGAGGAAACCGGGCAGGGCCCGGGGGAAACCCACGACAACCGGCAGGTTGCTGGCAGACCTTCCCATATACGGCCGGAGAGGAAGCTAGCATGAGCTGGGCATGAACTCACAGCGACCGCGTTGGTGGGAGGCTTCGGTCATTGCGCTGCTTTAGCGAGCTAACCGACTCACCCACATTTCAAGGACTCACATGTAAAAAGCCCTTTGACTGGCTGATGGTGGCAAGGCCTCAACAAGTTTAAACATGACAGAAAAATTTGAATTTTATAATTTTTTAATAAGTAAAAATCTTGGGCTTTCTTTTAATGCCGCGTATTACTGATTTGCTGCCTCCTCCTTTAAAATAATGTTTTATTTTCTTTTGACTTTTACGATAACCGAGTCAGTGTCTGGTCTACATTTTCCCCTCTGTGTACGTTACAGCCCGCACTGGACTTTAGTCGCGTGTTCTCGACGCTTCTTTGTTTACTAGAATCGTATCATTGTACATAGAGCCTACATTCTGGAAGGGTGTGCCATGTTGTAAACATGATTACGATCAAACGCCCAGACTTTTCGTTACGTTAGTCCATAAATATGAGAGAAGAAGTTGTGAAGCTCGTAGTCATTTACCCAAGTTCACTTGAGAGCAGTCCTATTTACTCTTGTCTTCATAGAAGGATTTTGTTGGATTTGGAGATATCGGCTTTCATGCCATCCGAAGTTTGTCAACTTGTGCTCCATTTTCTCTACGTAGCACTTTGTGAGCTTGGGATTCGCCACTTGCTATTTTTCCGAGGCGTTATTCCGGAACTTGTATTGCTCATTGTGTCTTTGTTCTATTCCCTACATTTCGTCCTAGTTTACCTTGAAAGTGACTTGGTGTATATTTCCGAGGACTCAAACATACATCGCCAGCTCGAGATAACGAACGCTATTGTCAACCCGGGGGCCTTGAAAAGCTGAACCTTTCCGGGGAGTTGGACATTAAAGCCATCGCCGGCGTACCGTGCCCACTGCTGTTCGTCTCCACAGGACTGTCATCCTTCAATTCGTGAACTGCAAAGAACTGTGGATTATATATTTACGTGGACTGACTTGCCTGTGGAAGTCGGAATATCGCATCCGAATTTGGACGGTATTGTCAGTAAGAAACTACGTATTTTATATTTGTATTTGTATTTGTATTATTTTGTGTATTATTATCAGTTGTACTATTTCTCTGTTTTGTTCAAATATACTAGTATGTCTAGTGTCTCCGTGTTTCTTTGTTTGATCTTGTCTAAGGCCTATTGCTGTCTGAGAGTTCAACAAACCCTTTGTTTATCATTCTTTCTTTCCGATAGTGGTACCCTTGCAGGAGACAGTCTTAGGCTAAGCCTTTAAAGTTAGATCTCAGATGAATGCCGAGATGACTTTCATGAAAATACCAAGCTGGGGCTATCGGCGACAGAGCATTGCCGTCTTACTGAGAATGGGACATCGTTCTACCCTTAAACCGAATCACCATCTTTTCTTCTCCTATCTACTTTTCCATCATTTGACATTTCGCATGGCCTTTGTGTTCTGTGACTGTTGAGGTACCTAGACGATTGAGACAGTGGTTGACTCCCAGTGACGGGATCTCGACTGGAATCCCTGGTGTTGGTTGTCAATTCAACAACATGGCTGTCCTGGAATAATGTCATAGTTCTTTGTCGCTGGCTTAGTGACACTTAACTGGGGAATAATCAGTGACTAAAAACCTACCATCTTCGGGAAAAAAGAAGTCCCCAACTTTAAATATACGTAGAACTATAATAAAAAAAATCCAGTCATCCCACGTTGATCCAAGTTATAGGTGAATTGAGGACTAATGGTGAGGCCACGCAACAATTATACAGCCTGAGGTCTAGTTCAAGACTTGGCAACTCTCTTAATCGTAAGAGAGGAAACTGAAGTGCTTTTCTGCATCTCACCTGCACGAGGCAAAGATAAGGTTCGTGTGCCAGATGTTTAGCGGACGAGGGCGTTTCATATCGAAAGTCTGAAGAACAGTCCTTGAAACAATCCTGACAATTCACATTTGACCACAAATGTCATTCTTAATCCTTAACTCCGGCAGTGCCATCCATGAAGGAGCAGCCTGTACTGTTAACTTCCTATCTAACGGTCTTGATACCTGAGCATTCTTTTAGAGTTTACCACGTATTTATTTTGAAAGCTGATCTTGTTGCACGGAAAAGGGAGGCGGTGGTCAGATTTGAATCGTTAAGACGAGATAAAAGAAATCCCAGGTAAAAATCCAGAGAAAAAACACAAGTTTCCACACTAAGATGTATTGGTTGATATGATCGTCATCTTCACGTATTCACATTGAAGCTGGTGCTTGATGAATGCTACGGAAATTTGTACATATTTAGACTGGAATATACGCGTTCAATCATCTTAATATACCAGCCGTCAGACAAAATGGGCGCTACGAGTTCAAGAAACGGAACACTGAAAGGCTTTTCTTTTCTTGTCACTCACCGATTTTGCTAGCAAATAAATTATACCAATTTCAAATATAGCCAACTCAGTAATTAGAATTCAAAAGGACATGCGTGGCAGGGATATCTGTGAAAAATGTTCATCAAATCCTCCATGAAATGGAACTGATGATGGACAATACGTACAGCCTCGGACAGAAAAAAGATAGCAAACTGTCGTACATGTTGTAGGTTTTGGGGGCCCGGTTGACATAGTAAAAGGACTCTGAAGTTTCGAGCTTTCCTTGCTTCTGCTGTTATTCCAACCTTAGGGGCAATTTGCAGTCGACAGGGCTCCTACAGGAAATTAGGTGATCTAAGGCAAAGTTCGTTGGAGATGACTTTGAGACTCCACCGTTATGGCACAGGTATTGATCAGCCTTTGGAGGTGGAAATCTTTGTTTAATTGATTGGTTTGATTGATGTTTTACATATTCGGCGGCGGCCAGCATTGTGATGGGAGGAAAACGGCACAGAGTCCGGGAGAAACCTACCAGCATCCGCAGGCAGCTGGCAGACCCTCCTACTTGCACCCGAGATGAAGTTAGTGGAAACTGTGGGTTATACGGGAGGAAGTTCGTCTGTTGATTGCAAAAATTTGGTACTTTACTTCACCTCCGCTTTCCTCCGCCCATCGCAATGAACGTCGCCATGTGAGAAAACATTGTTTGAGTTAAATTCCGATGAGTTCAGTGTACAAGGTGTCGAATATCTTACAGGTGGTGTGAGCAAATACATGTACATAAAATTGTAGTCAAGAAAAACGATCAAAATATTGCACAATCTGAGTAAACAGAAGTCCCCATCCTAATACCTATCCCCTAATTCCCCCTCCCCAACCTTCTTCAAATCTTTTCCCTTCGGTCACGACGCATTACACTGGCAGTAGTAAGAAGGCATCGATCTGCTTGTGTTGGCATTAAGCAGGCGCTGCAGGAGGTCGCTGTCCCCTCATCACCCCTCTTAATATGGAGCTCTGGCAGATATCCAATATTACGTGCAAGCCTCACACTCTCTGAACATCCCTGAGGCGAGTTACACCGCAAACCGGTCGAAAGCTTCCGATACGTTATGGTTGATTGCTCGGAAGTGTACAATTTGAAATGAACAGTTGGCCCGAGAGAAACTATGAGGTTGTCAAATACATTGGCTACAATAGCCTGTTGCATTTACAGTGACATGTATCTGAAAATTTAGCCGAACAAGACCAACATGGGACAAGCCGCAAGGTGCCGCAAAAATCCGATGTCCTTTTGCATAAGTGCATCTTGTTATATGAACGTCCTATGTTAAACTAATCCACGCACAGAAAAACTATGACTAAGTGTCAATATTACATCACACCATTTCTCCGCTTACTATGTACAAGCTATTCGGCTAAAGCCATGCTATTTGTTAGGACATTTTGTCTCACACAAGAACCTGGGCAACGTTATAATAGTGGTTGAAACGAAGAGAAACCTTGGAAACGCACGTCACACCCAAATCACGCAAACCAACACTGCAAACAAGGAGAGAGCAAAATTTCTTTAACCAGTGCCCACCTCTATGCTCTTTGTGAAGAGGTAGTGTTTGAAGCATATTTTAACAATAAAACTCCAACGGAAAATTATTTGTTGATTTGTTTACTGTTTAACTTCCTTTTCATAACACCATGAGCGGTACGGAGCGCGATGTTCTATGCCAAACAACGCTGTTTTATTCCTGGTTAAGGAGGCAATACAGGAGATTAATAGTATGCGCGAATCACACAAAATTTTCTCTATTTACCAAGAATAACTCAAAGTGTTGTCTTTCGAAATTTACCAAATTCCTCTCTTTGCGCCTTATCGTGTTAAAGTTATTCTAAAATTTGAGAAAAAAAAATTATAATTCGACCAGCAATAAAAAAAAAACAAGCCTTATAGGGGATTTTGAAAGGTAACCCTTGAAATTGATATTTTTTGAAAAACAATTACCCGGGCTATTCTAAAATTGGACACAAAACACCATTGATTAATCTTCACCAAAAACTCTCGTTATTGTGGCTTTAACTTTAAGCTTAGGAAGCACACGGAATATCCGACTCTGTCTTAAGGTCACTTGCACGCCTGTGGTCAGTCTTGTTCATGATCAAAGTCACGGGGATAACACCGCACATCCGAGCGAGAACTAAATTACAACTTGCGTCCTGCATGCTTATCTTCTGCTAGTCTGGCCGACTTTGCTATGGCGGGTCATATCACAGGTAATTAAATGGCAAACAGCTGATTATCCAGACAGTGACCGTCTACCGCGTTTGTGCTCAGCGAGGAGACGAACTTGTGTCCAGTAAGTAGACAGACTTATGTCCACTGAGGAGACGGACTTGGTGAATGAATCCAATCACAAATTCAATATTAATACCCATAACCAAGGCTTCGTCTTCGGTAGCTTCTTTATGATACAAAATCCAATCAAGGCAAAGACGCATGTAGATTCTGAAGATTTTGATTGCTGCTTGGTTGAAAAATGCGGTTTTTCCGGCTATACGATTTATACCCCTTTTGTCCCATGGTGACTACTTACTGAGTGTGGTTTCCATCTTTTTGAGAGGAACCTGGACGAAGGCCACCATCAAGCCGCCATCGAGAGAGTTATCTCAACACAAGGAATGCGGAGATACTTTCATTCTTTTTTATATTTTTGTAAGCATCTAATTTTATATTTACGTGTTGGACGACACAGCTTGTCGGGATTCTCACTGCTAAGCCCGACATACCATGAATAAGTTCCGGAATCAAAGGCATTATTAAAGAAATTCGACTTCCTTTGCTTTCAAAGAATTGCTGCCCGGACAGAGAAAAACGAAGATCATATCTTGTGTTTTAGGTTGTTTTGGAAATAAACCTTGTAATTATTGGCCTGAAACGCCAATTCAAGTTATCCGAATGCTGGACATGACGCCGAGATTTAAAGTTGTCGCATTGATTTGTTGTCCTCTACAATACAAAAGCGAACCTGCGATGAGTAGCATAATGTCAGGTGATGGCTCTTAACATGAGGACGTAGTTGTATGTTTTGAGGATTGCTCTGTAATGCTGAAGGTGCATTGTCTTCTATCTCCCTGGAGGATCTTGTACTTCCCAAACTCCCCATTATTATTTCCCTAGCAATATACGACTTGTTATTGCAGGCTCTTAGCCTAGAACGCGGTCACATTCCAGGCATCTTCCGCGTAACCAGGCTGATGTAACTACCGATAGAGAAAGAGCTTCTTGACAACAGATACCGCTGTAGTAGCTTTTGTCCGAAACAGAAACGGCATCGACGAGCGGCTCTCACACGTGCAGTGAGAGTTTAACGACCAGTGTAGAACACCATTCGTGTATTAAGCATTATCTGGCAGATTTTTTCAGTTGTTGTCCTCTGACTTGTTCTTCTTTCTTTGCATTATGTGTACTATAATATATTACTGGTAGAAGTGAGGTAACGGCAAGGTAGTTTGGGTTCGGGCGCGCGGGGGGGGGGGGAATGTTTGACACCTGGCTATTTGTAATTCTTCGCTCAGTGGGTGAACAGATATTGTTTCAGTCTAGTTTTGATTCCAAGCAGTAGTAAATATGACAATATCCCCACGCAGGCGTATTATTCACTATTCACCGTAGGATCGAATTATGTCAAATCCACAGCTCAATGTTACGCCATTAATCTGTCCAGCGCGACTGACAATGAGTAACTGTACGAAGTTTAAAATGAATACTTATTTCATTGATTGATTGATATTTAACTGTACAATAAGGAATACTTCAAATATATGACGGTTGGTCGGGGAGGGGAATCATTTTTATTCAGGGCAGACGAGCTTTGAAAGGGAATAAACCTTTTTCGGAGTCAATGCGTCCACAACGAGCAGCACAGATTTTGACTAACAGAGGCCGCTCAGTGTAATTCGGACCTATACTTTGCAGTACATTGTTCATTCCCCGCCTTTGATGATGCTTCGTGGAAAACTGGTATAGCCTTGCTCATTTTCCGGAAGAGAGCAATGGTTAATTCGGAAAAAGCCCAATGGTGGGAAATCCGTGCACCTCCATGAGTTTTGTGCAACAACAAATGGAAAATGGTAATGATAGGTGCAGAGTGCTTACTGCCACAAAGGCCCAGAGATGAATGGAGGCGGCGAAATTGTGGTTGACAACGAACGGGAATCATTGCAACGATTATTACTATAGCCAATGTGGTATTTATGTAAATATGTAGTTCTGTTCTAAACACCGCTCTGGTCATTCATACCTGGTTATTTTATTTGGGGACACGCTTTACTGTCAATTTGTTGTTCTCTTTCTGTGGCTATTTCCAGCAAGGGTTTCAATAGCGTACCGGATAATTTAAACAGGTTTAGTTAACAAATACGCAGCTAATTGAACTTGGTATTGTAGGCTCATCTCCCATTGTTGGCGCAGGGGGCGAGATTGGGAAGCTAATTATCAGCTATGAATTCCGTGCGGTAATGTAACGATTTTGCCTTCGCCGTTGTCTGTTCGTTTCCATGAATATTGATAACGGAAAGGAAATATTACAATCATAACAGTACTGTTTATTACACTGTACATGTAATGCACACATTAAATTCTGTTTGCGTCCTTTGCAAAGGTTTGCTGGGCTGAGCAATGACAAAAACAGTACGAATAACATTTTAAAATGCACTAAAGCAGATGGAGTTAGAACCAACGCTGACAAAATTTTATGAACCATTTTTCGTATTTTTCTTCCTATACTGTTGTCTTATGGCGCTATGACATAGACACAACGTCATTTGTAGGCAAGGGTACTGGGGCAATGGGCTGTTTATTGTGCCCTGTGGTAGCTGCTAGATACACCTGCAGCAGCAAATCCTGTGCTTTGATCACAGATGGGACCAAGTTATATTGTTACACCGTTCTATTTTAATTCTATTATAGATCACAATTGTGCGGTGTGAGACTGAACATATTATTTTGTGTTATTTTTCTGTTGGATGGCCAGGGATAATATGACCTTCTGATGGTCATGCGCACTCCGTAAAAGTGCACCCTAAGATCAAAAAGCACGAAGCACAAGATCTCAACAACAACAACGATGTTCTCCTGCTACCCATCGTGCTTAAGGTACTTGATATGTGATGCATTTTCTTCAAAGGGATGCAATGCACTCTAAAGCAACCGACATATGCGGTGCGTCGCTACTGGTTTTGTACGCAACACTCTTTCCGTGATCTAAGTGTAGGGTTAGTTCATATGTGTACAATTTGCTCTTAACTGTAGAAACTGCAGAGATTTCAAAAATTTATACCGAAACTGGAGGCAAAGTTACATGATGGAAAAACTCCGCTCTAGTTTATGGACTGCCTTTATGCTCTTAAAACAGAACCTAACAGTTTAAATCGTTGTAACCTGTTCACGAAAGGCCATTTTTTTTTCGCATAATACATTTAGGTGTTAGGTTTTTTTATAGGGAAGCGTGCTTGTTATAAAAGTTCTAACCTATTAAACACCTTGATTCATGTACTGGGAAGTAAAAATATGAAGAATAGAAGATTCAAATGAATATTTTGAGATCTGACATTGAATGTGTGCTTGCAGGCTAAAGAACACTTTGTCCGTCATTTCTAAGGAGGTTTTCGGAATCAAGATCCTTGTCGTTACACTCATGAGACAAATTTGTTCTGTCACTTGAGGGAAAATATCAATTTTACGACCAGGAAAACTCCTTTTTTGTGATTTAAGCTGGTGATTTAAAGGTTTTCGGTCCAGGAGCAGTTGGGCTCTGAAACTCGTGAATTACTCATATCGTATCTGTTCTGTTAAGGCTGGATGTTTATGTCTGTAATTAACAAAAGGATTTTTGTACCCACGTTAGCTAGCGGTAAAGCCGCACGGAATTTCCACGTTACTGATGGTTCACGCCACGCCAAGAAATGTTTGCAAATGAACAACCTTCACCTAGGCCAGGAGGGTACCCGAGAGAGCCACTGAGGAACCAACCGGACATCATCGACCTGAAGGTAACCTACTCCAGGTAGGGCTACATTTATGCCAGTGAAATCTGAGAACGTTACATCCCCGGTACATTCAATTTTATTTATTATTGCTAACCTTGTAGCCAAATATATTTTACTTATATATGAGGACACTGGTATGCCTGGAGAAAACCACTCACCTTTTGCAAGTCACTGATGAACCTTGCCACATTTCACACCCATGTTTGCATTCATGTTAATGATAGGTAATTCATATGAATGAAAAGTAAATCATTGCGAAACGAACTCCGTGTAAGATATAACAAATTGGGCTGCCAGGAGAGATTCGCGATATCTGTCGGTAAAGAGATAATAAAGTGTAAACACACACTTACGTTCTATGGAAACACATCCCACACAGAATTAACCACATTCAACTGACAATGCGTTGGAGTAAGTGTATTTTTCCTCTGCATATAGTTATCATCAACGATAAAATCTTCTTCCAGTAGCAGATTTGAAGAAACCTTTGTAAAAGCATGACCTTCAAGTGAATGTTGTGAGGAAAGCATATCGTCGACATTGTAGGCAAGTCGATGAACGAGCTCTTCGTCATACCGGGATATGGATGGTCGCTAACCTGGTTATGTAAGAAAACTGGGTCATCCAACGAAATCTCCAAGCACGTTCTACTTTGCTTTTTAATCGGTACACCGTCATCATGTGAGCCGAATTCTGCCCTGCACTCTCAAGAGGGACACTCTGATTGGTCAGGACTGCTTCGCTCTGGCATCTTATTCGTCCAAACGAGTTACTTGTATTTGAAGTGAAATGGAATTGCCCACCAAAGATCGTAGGAAAACTAATGGACAAAACAGTCGACAAAATGCTTTTAGCTTTGTGAAACGTAAAGAATAACAATGTTGCCATTTGTTCTGTCACTTGAGGGAAAATATCAATTTTACGACCAGGAAAACTCCTTTTTTGTGATTTAAGCTGGTGATTTAAAGGTTTTCGGTCCAGGAGCAGTTGGGCTCTGAAACTCTTGAATTACTCATATCGTATCTGTTCTGTTAAGGCTGGATGTTTATGTCTGTTTATGCCTTCTAAAGAACCCTTTTGGCTATACAGTTTATTTAGTAGGTTATTATTTTGCTATAGGTGAAAGGACGCCAAAGTGGTCACATGACATTCCCTGCGGGCATGATGGGTGTCACGTGATAGGCAGACACGTGATGAGAAATCTGGCTAACTACAATGTGAGCTGCACTTCTTTGAACTCATTTCCCTTTTGCAGCGTCCCGTTTTTTGTTTCACAACTGTTGTGGGAATATCGCTTGAGAGTGGGATTGAGAGTGTGATCAAAGCGTCATCGATTGTCAAAGAGGCAAACCGTTTGTCAAACAAGGTGAAAACTGATGAAAAAAAATACTCCTTGTCCACAACGTTATTATATCTCGACCTTTGCATGTGACAAAAATTGTAAAAAACATCTCGCCAGAACTTCAGAAGACTATAATGACAGAGCGACATTCGCCACGCAAATTTCCGGACACCGTAAACATTAGTAGTGGCCGGAACCCTTGGAGTGTCGAAAGGCTTAGAATGTACGTAATCGGTGGTCAAATTCATCAAGAGGCATCGCTTTTGCAATGGTTTAGGCTATTTCAGTTAGATTATTAGCTCCCGCCTAATGTGGACACGGGTTCTGATCCCGCTCTTGCTGCTTGAGCGTCGATATTTTGACGGCAGGTGAGATAATACTGCCTACTTGGGTACCGGTTGGAGTCGTTCTTTTCATCGCCTGTGTGTGCGTGGAATCTGGCCCACTTCATGCATGTTAACCCCAACTGGAGGGAACAGAAAATATATGCTTCCAGGTACCATTTATTTAGGGTTTGTCTACAACACAGCTCGCGTATGACCACCTGGTCTATAAGTCTAGATCATGTGTTACCACAGGAGAGAGAATCAGAGCAGTGTGTGTTGCCAGACTAAGGTTTATTTTGTTGTCGTCCCTGAGGAACTTTCTGCAAGCAAAGTAGAAATATTTAACGACAGAATAGTGGTCAATACAAGTGGATTGTCACCTGCTTGTCACCAAAGCCTCACAATCATTGAAAGGGTTGGAATCTAAGACACCGGAACTTTAATGTGTTAAAAATCCAGGCAATCTTGCCGTCTGCTGAACACATCATTCTGATCGATCGAGTTCATGGAAAGCTTACAGACCCGTGGGTTAGGAGTATCTGGCACTGTGCAAAGGGGTACACATTGTGTCTTGTCTCGCTGGATGCTCGCATATTGTTGTTCCCACTCCCTGGAAGCGGACAGTTTTCAGTGACGCACAGAGTACGTGTAACAACGTGCTATAAAGGACAGGTCAGACGTATGTCCTGTTTATAGGAATCAAAGGCACTTTAGGCTGTTAACCTTGCGTCTATCACCGGCTTGTTGGCTTGTGGGTCACGGTTTTGCACACGTGACACAACCGTGCTTTGCTCATTACTCTGGGTGAGGGATGGGGTAGAGTGGTTAAAGGTCTGCGTTTTCCACCCCCACAGTCACAGGAGGTGAGGGTTCAACACGCGCCTTGGGCAAGACATTTATTCTTTCGCACACCCTAACTTTTTCGTGGGTCCTTCGTCGAGGGCGCTCCTGTGTCTCATTTCGCCATCTAGCTCTGGTTGAAGAGCAACTGTTTTCCACCAAAATGTTGTGGATATCTTTATATCACTTGTGTTAAAGTTAGTCAATAATTTGTTACAAGTCGGTGGTTTACGCAGGCCACTGACGTTTCTTCCACCCGTATAACTGACTGCCATCCTATAAGTGAAAAATTCTTGAGCACGGCGTTAAACAGTAAAGAAATAAAGAAATCAATCTAGAAAGAGCTAGGAAAAGGCTGGACGTATCCCTAGGAAAGCGCTACAAGTAGTTATACATTTATGCAGATTTCCATAAGAATCCGATCTTTGTTCGCTCAAGCCCGTCAGCCTAATATTACATCACTTTAGTTTATTGAGTGTGTTCTTTTGAGCTTACTGTCACTGTACGCGCAATGTAAATCTGAGCGCTCTGCAATTGTATCACAGGTATTGTGTTATGTCTATCAATAGCCGGTTTGCCGAGATAAAAATGTCAGCGACTATTGAGGCTATTAATCGGTATTTCCATTCACTCATTACGTAGTTTTGATTTACTTTGGTTTCAAGAAAACATATTACATCAGGTGCACTTTCACAATATTCCGCGATCCGAATTTTCATACAGCCTAAGCGAAACCTGAATACGCCAACGGTGCTTTTACCAATTCCGCAATTATTTGGCACTTTACTGTATTTCTTTAGCGCAGATTTACTCAACTTTGCTTAGAATAACTCCACCAAGTGGATGACCATATAAGCCACCAAAGAGTATTAAACGAAACATTAAATATTCGAGATAAAATGGAAATGACCTCCATTTTAAGTTCCCCGTCGTCAAAGTGTGCGCCTGGTTTCTGTTCCTCTCACTACAAGTATATTTTTCTTCGAAAACTTAGCTGTGTGGATGGCAATAACTTGCCGCAGGGGAACAACTGTCGAATTTGAATACTTTCGGTTCCCATTTGAGCAAAAAGTATTGTTGATGTAATTAGGAACAGGGCATAGCTAAGCTCTAACAATTATGAAAAAACACTCCTTTTGTCGACATAGAAAAACATGCATCTATAGATTATGTGTCATTAATTTAATTGAGTGTCAAACAATGCAAAAATTATCCTCATCTAATACAGCTTTGAGCTGTGTTTCTGGAAATAAGTCTGCCTTTGTTAGCATTTTCCGTTAATCTGGTTGCAATAACTGTAATTAGTTACGAGAGCCCTTCATCGATCTGTCTCCCTTTAATTACCCAACCTCAGGCGAAGTCGAAAGACGAGATTCTTTTTTGGGGCAACTGTTGTCGCTGACTCAGAGGTATTGGCTGATTTCCATCTCACGTGAAGCACGCGATCTTGCTACACTTTACTGCCTCTTTTATACCCGATTAAACACTTTTACAAACCAACACAGAACTATGTGACAGGTCAATGCGTCTGTAACAAATAAGTCAACGACAGCATGTAGAATACTACAAGAGATGACCAGGACTCAATCCCAAGTATGTTCACGCCAGACCAAGTGGGAATACACTTTTCAAACACATAATTATCACCAACTCCTTCGCACCTAAATGCTCGGGGATAATACCAGCTGTATAATTTGTTGTGTCGATGACATGCACTGGTGCAAAGACTATCAGTTATAAGGATTGTATTAATAACAATGTCAGTACATCGTGAGCACAATGTAGAATTACCCGTTAGGTGTCCGAAAAAATCAAGAATGTGCTGTGTATGGTAGAATCTTGTCTTTTGCCATGGTTGACAGTCAACATCATGATAGAGTGAAGGTTTAAAAATACAAAATCTCCAACAACATTTGGCGACTGAAAGCAAAAGGTAGACGTTTGGGACCTCCGTGGTGGAGATCGTTTTGACCCAGGAGATTCACCAATGGTTGAAATGTACGTATAAGCATGGCGCTGGGCCCTATTTCTGATTTTCTGGACTCCGAACGAAGACTAGGTAGGTAATTTGTCATGATATTTATCCAATTAGAAATAGACCTCCGGGATTTCAGACTTTAATCCGCGTTATGAACGACTGTACGTAATGGCCAAATCAGCACCATCTATCAAGGCGGAATTTTACGCGCATGCCTCCGATGATACAACCCACTGTAAGGATTTCAGAATGCAGAATCTATAAGAACCTCACGGTAATCTCCCTCTAGGATTTTTTCACAGTCTGCTTAAAATCTTATGAATCATTTATGGTTCTTGAAAAATCACATGCCTTACCTCAAAGGTGTATCCTCTCACCGGCCGATTCCGTCCATGTGGCTCTTTGCTCAATCCGCTTGGCACGCCAGAAATAAGGTCGCGTGCTGAACTCCTTTACACGCAAAAAATTGTGTCACGTAATATCTCCGGGCTCTGTGTGGGTTCCTTCAACAATGTCGCTGGCTGCTGCCAAATAAGGTAAATATCTCCGAATCAGATATATACGTTTGTTCATTTATTGACCGTTTATATTATAATGTTTCTTAATCATCAGTCCAATGACTTTCCCTAAGTTTAACAACAAGACCAACGTTTCTAGTCACACTGCCTTGAAAATCTAGCAAGAATGAGCCTGATAAAATGTGACGTATTATATGTCATATGATTATACATCGATTAGGAAGACTTGTTTTAAGCGTTATTATTCCCTGTTCTAATGCATAGCAGTCCTGTCATCTTTTCACTGTGACTTCATTCTGGAAGATTTTCCCATCCACTGTGTAAAGTTTTATTTTGGGTAATTTTAAGAATTTGATAGATGCTATTTTTAATTTTGCAGCAACATTGGCGAATTGTGCATGAGCAAGGAATAAAATGGAAAACGGTTTTTTCTGTCCCGTAGTTTTACATCAATGCGTTTTCCTCAAAAAGGATTTTGGATCAAAAGAGTGGCCTCTAACTGTCATTTGTTTCGTGAAGTTCTACCCTGGATTCCACATCTTGTTTCCTCTCGTCTGAAGCGTTCGGTTTAAAAAAAACTTTGTCTGACAAGGGAGACAAATCTGTGCTAAAGTCAATACCGGTACGTCTGTTGTTTTTCCCAAGGTAATCTGACATACGAACCACTTTAGCGAGCTTTGATGTGGGATATGTTCACATGGGCAAACAAAAAAGGATACAGTCCTAGAAGAAATTGTCTGGATTTGTAAGGCTTTCCACATGATAAATAGAAAATAGCCATCAACATGTCACTTAAAGTAATTCAAGGCAAGATGGCTCTCAGTTCACAGTTGGCACAATTCACAAGGGGCCAGTCATTATTTCACGATCAAATATAACTAGAGACTACGCCTTAACAAATAGGCGCAGAGATCTCATGCTTGGAAGATAAACACAACTTGACACAAAATGACATACGCTTGGACGTCTGATGTCAGGCTGTGTCACACTGAATTGTTAACCGAACTATTAACTGGGTTAATACGTTAATATCTTATTTACTATGTCATTGCACCTCAACAAATAGGCACAGAGATCTGATACTTGGTACACAAACACAAATTGAAAAGGTTAAATCACACACAGAACTGTTAGCCGAAAAAACAACTGGTTCCGACGGGTAGCTCTTAACAGTTCTGTTAACAATTCAGTAAGACGTTACCTGACGTCATTTTGTAGCTCATGTTGTGTGTGTGCACCAAGTATGAAACCTCTACGCCTCTTTGCCTAGGCACAATAACGGTCTAAATGTCCAGTTAACAGTTCGTTTAACAATTTAGTGTGACGTAACCGGACGCCGGACGCCAAAACTTTTGTGTGCCTAGTATGAGACCTTTGCGCAATTTGTTCACTTTGTTCAATCTCTAGTTATATTTGATTGGAAAATAAGGACTGGCCCCTTGTAAACTGTGAACTGATATTGAAACGAAAACACCACTAAAAAACAGGTCCTCAAGTCCTCAACTGAATAATGAACGCGGGAAATAGTTTTAGACCTCCTCTATCATTATTAGCCAGCAGATCCGATTTGTAAGAGCAATTCCGATTTGTACGTTTTGCTTTTCGCGAAAGAGGTGACTGATACATCCCGGTCTTCCTTGGATAAGTTTTCTTTACAAATCGTGGTAAGAGTGCTAGCTCAATATCACGACTCATGATCTCCTCACAAAGGCTGTCGTCGTGAGTTGGAGTTCAGAGCATGCTATTTTCCCTGGACACCATTTTCTGCGCACAAGAGATTGTTGTCTTGTAAGACATTAATACTACGTTTTCAGGTTCTCCACAAATCGTGGCTCCGAAGACAAGAACTAACTAAGCAACAACATAATAAGGACCAGAATTACTTGCGGGAAAAACGCTTGTTCCTTCATTTGTTGTTGAGTCTAACGAGCTTGTCTGTTTTGTGGACTAAGAAAACGTTTGAGGACAGGTAAACAAGGTTTAAGCCAATCAGCGACCACGGTAGCGCGGTAGAGCTCTGTTCGTTGATGGTGTCTTAGTTCTTACAAACCTTAACAAGGTTCCATTTTATACAAGTCTGTCCGATGTATGACTGGAAACTCAACACAGCCTGAGGGTTTACACGATCGCTTGTCTTACAGTCTAACGACAGAGTCGCTTACACATGCGCAGATTAAGGCATCGAGATGAGCAGCCTGCAAAGTTCAGGCATCCCAGGACTGAAATGATGAACAGGTGTAATTTCATGCCATATATATATATATAATAGAGTATAATACATAATATAGATGTAACAGAGAACAATATATATAATATATATTATAATAGAGAGCAGTAGTGGGCTATGTCATCTAGATCTGTAAAGTCCAGCCCAGCCCATCACAGGCGGCTAGCGGCACTCATTACTGTAGTGACGTTTACCGCATATCAGATGTATAGACAGATAATAACTTCCTGTGTTAGGCGTCGCCCATAGCCCTTAGCGGGGACAAGATCTTGTCTAGTAAGGAAAGTTTTCGTTAATTAAAAAGTGGGTGAGTTTGTCCTCCCTCCTCTCTCCTGGGAACATGGTCTAGGTGTCTCGCGCATTTGATTAGTAAAACCAAGGGAATGGAGAACGTCCTAGTGATCAAGTGCCGCCATTACGAGACAATGCACTGGTGTTGACAAGATTTCCAGAAAGAAAGATACACATTAGACATAACTCTAAGACATATACAAACCACTTATAGGGCCTCTGTGGCTGAGTTGGTTACCGCTAGCGCAGTGCAATGACCTAGAAGCCTCCCACCAATGCGGTCGCTGTGAGTTCAAGTCGAGCTCATGCTGGATTCCCATCCGACCGTACGTGGTCTGCCAGCAACCCGTTTATGGTAGTGAGTTTCTGTCGGGCTCTGTCCGGCTTCCTCCCACTATAATGTTGGCCGCTGTCGTATAAGTGACATATTCTTGAATATGGCGTAAAACATCAATCAAATAAATATATCGAATCAAACCACTCCATGAAGAGGTGGTTTAAGTCGACAATCGTAATATAAAAACGTTTTGGGAACAACACTAATCACTGTACATGGAAAAAAATGGAACCCTATAGTTGTCAGTTAACTGCCAATTACTGGACGTTCACATTAATACTGGGAACTAAAACGTAAAAATCATTCCAGCACATTATAAAATGCATATAAATTCAACAGTCGACATCCAGTAAAATGACAGATCAGAATAGCACAAATAGATATAACCATGGAGATATTGTGTTAGATGGTCGTCGTTACGGGATGATAAGCGAATCTGGTTTTCTCAGTAGTCGTCTCATTCACAGTTCTTGCCTTGTTTTGGGGTGTTACTCTGCGCTAAGAAACAGAATACCCTATTTCTTTTCTTGTTTTCCTTGTGGTTTTTTTTTGTTTTTTTTTTTGTATTTTTCCTTTAGAGAGCTTGTAAAGGGTCACGTCAGCGAGACTTGCACAAAAACAACTCTATTGTTCAAACCATTTTATTTTGGTGACAGATCCCCGCTAGAGTTCATTTCATTAATGGAAAGTGAAGCGAAGGCAAAAAATCCAGAAAATAAAATGAAACGCGATCACCAGATTATGTTTTTCTTTACTACGCTTCCTTTGTTCTGAAACCTAAATCGTATTTGAGTTATAGTTAATGCTAAATGCGGGCTAGATTCGGACATTCATCCGAGCCAGCACGCTCTCAGATCGATACCCAAATCATTTTCTTGTCACATTCCGCGTAATCCCAAATTTTATGACCAGTTTCAAGCGGATAATGGTTTCCTAACCCCATAAAAACCCTCTTGCTTCAGTCAAAGTGTTTTTCCTATTTGGGCAAATAATGGACTAGGCCTGTCTGTTACGCAGTTCGTGATATTCCTAAAGAGAGTTACGTGAGAGTGGCGTTCTCTTAATATCAAATAATTATTACAATTATGCCTAATTACATCAAGAATAAGCTTCATGACTTCTCGCTAATGGAAATCGGCTTCGAGTACTAGTTTATTACGACAGAGTTTAGTGGGTCTAGTTTGAAAGTTGAAAAGAATTGTAGTGTATAGCTCTCAGTGTGGTAATAATTGGCTGCGAAAATGCTACACAAACAGCATATGCTTAAATATATTACTTGTCTTCATTTCTTGAATGGTCTGTATCAAACAGAACCGTGATGCTCGGACTGAGCTAACGCCTAACGTCAGATATACCTGAGAAACCTCCTGACAGACATCCCAAGCTGAATTTAACAGGCAAGACCTGGTTTCGATCTCTCGACTTTAGTGGTGAAGGTGATGACGCCGGCAACGAGACAAAAGGCTATCTCTCTGAGCCAGGAAATGCATATAAGGTTTAGAGTTGTTATACACATGATATGTTTATATCCAATAATCTCATGTGAGCTTGTCATAAAACATACATTCAAAACATACATTCAATAATTCATAATTCAAAAGCAGCCTAAATTTTGTGCAAATGTGTTTTAGTGGAGCGAGCACGGGATTTGAAACCATTCAAAAACTCACGACTTATTCTCGTGGATAACCCATAAATCTCTCAAAAATAGCACTCCTGAAATCGACTCGGCACAGAAACTGGAATACCCGATATTGGAAATGAAAATATGGAACGCTGCCAGCGACTAAACATGTACCGGTCAGAAAAAGAAGCTTTATTTTACTAGTATTTGGAGACAAGATAAACAACTGACATCTTCTTTCATAACTTCTGTAGCTAATTGTAAAGTGATGAAAATATATCAGTGAACAGATGGCAACGAAGGCTTAACTTTTCTAATTCTAATATATTATTGAAACGGTATTTCTCCACAAGGAAAAGAAAAACTGAAATTAATCGCTTACCAAATACAGTCTGTTTTGTAAGCGACAGTAACTCGTATAATCTTGAAAAAGTAACCAATACCGTATGCTGCATTTTACATCAGTTAATACCAACTCATGCATAAATCAAGGATTTCGAGGCGATGTAATTTCACTAACAGCGTTATTAATTCTTAAGTTATTTATTGGCCCGTCACGATGTCTGCATTCGACTGGGGATTTATTTCCGCAGGTTTCTATTTCCAGTATTCAATCTTCTTTGCGAAAATGTGGATCTGCCAGAGTATTACTTACAAATAAGTAAAGAGCATAAACAAGGCAACATGCTTATTTTGCACTCGTTTGCTTACGTCAATATTTTCATAGCCCATATCAATTTTCTTGACAACCATGACGAATTACGGGTTACTGGTGATCCTTTGTAGAATTAAAAATCCATTTAGACATTATCAAGTGAAGTTTCGTTATGAGCAGCTAGCGGGAAACATGAATTAAAAATATACATTCGACCGATGTGTTTATTCGTTTAATTAGAAATGTGGGACTCTTACCGACGAAGCGGAGAGTTTCTCTTTATGAAAAAAATGATGCTGTATTGCACATGACCAATTGGCTCAACGGCATACAGACAACAGAAAAGCACATCATGCATGGCGGTCCGTTACGGCTTGTATACAGCTAACCATATAACAACTGATCTCCGAACTTAAAGGCTTGGAAAACTAAAGGACTTAAACCTCTGAAAACATATTTAGAATCTCCGTCAGTAATGAAACCAGTTTCTGCCAGTTAGGATGTTGCTAGCCAAAAAGAGAATATGTCTTTTTTTGGGGGGGAGGGTGTATTTTTTACACAAATTACTGAACATTTGGCAAACCAGAATAAAATGGAGCTCATCCTCTAATATTTTACACACAACACATTTTCTGTTTTCTGCGGGTCACATGCTGTGTAAATTATTCACTTCGTTCTTTACGTCCAAAGATATATAACAGAATAAAAATTATTCAAATCCCTGGACACGATCTGAGTATTCTCCTCCTCAGTAATTATACTGGGTAGGTCTTATCGTGCGGGCAGCCATCATGCGCGCGTCGCTACTCCGGGATTACTCTCCATTCAGGCTGCCGGCCAGCCGCGACCCACTTCGCCTGTCTTGAAGCCGAAGTCAGATGAAAGAGCGTAAAACTTATAAACAAATACGGTCATAAATATTGTTTGATTTTTTTTTCTCAGGAGGAAAGGGAATTTGAAAAAAATTTTGTATGGAAGGCATTTGCGACCAACTTTTGACACTTATAGTTGTTGCATAATAATGCTCTAAATAAAAAGGCGATGCATGTCTAATAATTTTTTTAATATAAATTTGCTGATTATGTCCAAACATGTGCATTTAAACTGAATTATGATAATGTATTTATTTATTTGATTGGTGTTTCACGCCGTACTCAACAATATTTCAATTTTATGACGGCGGCCACATTATGGTATGAGGAAACCGGGTAGAGCCCGGAAGAACCCACGACTACGCGCAGGTTGCTGGAGGCCGGCGGACCAATTATCATAATATTTATGAGGATATTAATAGTATAAATATGTTCCAAATCCAGGTTGAACATACTTTTTAACTGAAGAGGACAAATTGTAGTACAAAAATAATTAATAAAACATGTGTGACATCCTCATTTACACCATTATTGCACAAGACAAGATATACCCAAAGGTGCTCCTAAATAACCACCATACAAAAATTATCAAGCCTTTTTTCCATAAAGAAAATTCGAAAAAATTTTGAAAAACGCACTGACAACTATCTTTTCACACCCTTTCATATGAACTCATCTGTACTTTTTTGTTTCATCCTCCTCTAATTTTGAACTTAATACTTTTTTTTCCATTTTGACAATATTTTGTCATTATGATTCAATATGGCTGTCCCCATGCACCCTTTGTCGAAGATGCCTAGTTGTATGCCAAACGCTCTCTACGAGTGACACATATAAATCTCAGAGAAAAGCAGGTCGAAACATCATTCAGAGCATATCAAGGTAAAGACACGATTACTGTTCTTCCAACAGAACGCGGAAAAAAAGTGATATTTCAGCTGTTACCGTGGGTCCTTTGGCGTCTCACGACTTTTTATATATCAGCGCGGTGAATGTATATGACGTAATAAAATGACGACATAATATATGAATTGTCAAAGTCTCGAAGTACATGTGGATTTGCTTTTAACGTTAGACTGTGCTGTAATGGAGAAACTGAAAGTACGCGCTACAATAAATTACATGTGTTATCACAAGCTCTGACACGCGCACATTTCAAAAATGTATCGCATGCAGGGTCAAGAGGAGCAACACCCACAACTACCACAACAACAACAACGTCGTCTTCTGATAATGCTGCGCTTTTAGGGCATAATGAACAAATGAATTTGTGTTATTGACCACGAGATGTGCATCTGCGCCTTAGACACTTAAGCCCACGAGCAATAAAGCCCATGTGCTCCCATTCACACCATTAGGTATGCTACATCGTGCACAATCAAACAGGCTTAACAAAGCAATAAATTTATTTACTTCATTGGTGTTTCGCGCTGTACTAAAGAATATTTCACTTATACCACGCTGGTCATAATTATGGTTAGAGGAAACCGGACAGAGCCCGGGCAAAACCCACTACCACCCGCTTGTTGCTGGTACATCTTCCATCCACGATCATAGAGAAAGCCATCCTGACATGGATTTGAACTCACATCGACCGCACTGGTACCAGGCACCGTAACAAAACAAGTTAAATACCTTACGTGGTTGCGTTCACCTAAGAAGGACAGTTCTGTTTGCAGTGCCTATTATTGCAGCGTATGCCATTTGTCACATAAGAACTTTCCTGCGAAAAAGCACTGAGGGAAAATCACGGGAGGTGCAGAAATAACCGATAAATTATTGATGATAACGTAATCTTGAGAAATACTGATTGCATATCCTGTCGTAGTGTTACCAACCCCGTCCGTAAGACATTGCATTATATTTTCTTCTTTGCTTTTATGCTAGCCGGGTCAGTGTCTGGCCTAGATTTTGAATCCTGTAATATGTTACTGCCTGCACTGTAATTCAGTCGAGCATTCTCCAGGTTTCTGTGTGCATGAATTTCGAGGCATTGTATATAAACTGTACATTCTAGAAAGGTATATCTGTGTTGTAAACATATTTACAATCAGACCATTCAGATTTTTCCTTACGTTAGTGTGTAAATATGAACGACGAAGTTGTTAATCTAAAAGTCTTTTACTCAAGCCCACTTGAAAGCAGTAGGACAGTGTATTTACGTCTACTTGAGGAATTTGCTGCGATGTCGTTGGAGCTTGGTTTTCATACTATTCGGCATACGTCAATGAGTACTCCATTTTTCTGTACGTAGCACTTCGTGAGCTAGTGTATCGCCACTTGTTACTTTCCTTGACATGTTCTTTTGGAGCTTGTATCTCTCATTGTCTCCTTGTGCCATTACGTACATTTCATTCTGGCTTTCCCTTGAAAGCGACTTTGTGAAACATACATCGCCAGCTCGGCATCACGGACGCTACTGTCAACCCGTCCGCCCTGAGAAGTTACACTTTCACGGGCAATTGGATATCATCGGCGTGCCATACCCTACTTTTCGTCACTTACAGAGCTGTCACCCTTTCATTTGAGAATTCCTAAGGAACTGTGGATGCTATATTTACGTGCACTGCTTTGGAGGCCGTAATATCCCATACGGATATTGACGCTATCATCAGTAAGATACTATATACTATGTAATTATCTGTATTATTTTGTATATTGTTGTCAGTTGTACTATTGGTCTATTTCTTTCAAATATATGTATTGAACTTATCCAAGCGTTTCCGTGTTTCTTAGTTTGATCTTGTTTAAGGTCGATCGCTGCCCGAGAGTTGAACAAGCTATTTGTTTATCATTTTTCCTCTCTAATAGTGGTACAGTAGTAACGACTGATTTGTTAATTGGGCATATAAAATTCAGCAGAACCCGAAAAGGGTTCCCGAAGAACATAAACGAATCTTGTCTTGATTAATTGTGACGGTTTACGGATGTTTTTATTCTATTGTCCATGACAAATATTTTAGGAGGAATCTTTGGAAAGCTGAGCCTTACACCTGCTTTACTGGTCCACAACTTTGAAGTGGAGAAAGCCCGAGTAACTTTCCATTCGTGGAAAACAGTCGCATAGATATATACAATCTTAGTGCGTAATGTTATTCAAAGGTGTGTGTGCACTCGATTTCTAAGCACACATTGTACCTAGTGGCCACTGCGGTTGTGGTTCATGCATAACTACACGGCACTCAGTATTCATATCCAATGACAAAGTGAGTGAAATTGAATACTTGGCTTTTCCTTAGGGAAAGCATAGGAATTCTTAAAATCCACAGAGCAGTAGTTTAGGCAGATAATCTTGGTAGTGTATTTATTTGTTTGATTGGTGTTTTAAACCGTACTCAGGAATATCTCACTTATAAGACGGCAGCCAGCATTATGATGGGAGGAAATCGGGAAGGGCCTGGGGAAATCCATCCGCATGACCATCCGCAGGTTAATTTTGCCAGTTGGACTATCCTTTAATTTCACGGATAGATCAACAGCTCCCAAAGTATGCTGATCATATGACTTGGGAGACTTTATTTAATAACGCGCTTATGTTCTAGTTTTAGCATGAGGTATATAGTTTTAAAAGAACGGACACATGCAGCTCATTGTGTACACGAGAAATTGATATTGCAGCGTTCTATGTAACTCGGAATGAAACAGAAATCATTCGACAGGCTGTATTGGATTATGTCGTACAGAATTCATTTCTTCCATAGAGAAACCCTCTTATATGCAATGAACTGTTACCATTTGTGTGTATACTAAGAATTAAGTGTATATACGTAAATGGAGATGGAAAAGCTTGCTAGGACTTACAGCTCGAATGGGTCATAAATGTATCTCGTACCTTGTATCTGTCATTCTTGAAAATTTATGGCTTAAACAGGTGGCGAACTGTAAACCAGTATTTGCTGCATAAACCCTGCTGCTTCAGGATTATAGGGGTTCTAGAATACAGCTCGATCTATAACAATGTATTTACCCCTTCCTGAACACAGTTGCCTGGATATTTTATCACGATGGACATACTGTTCGTTTACGTGATTATCCATGCAGTGGCTTTTACAGTTGTTACATGTAATGCCTCTCACCACAAATCTGGCCGCCGTCGCGTAAGTAAAGCATTCTTGAGTACCGCGCAAAACACCGCTAAACTGAATGACTAAATATATAATTCGCTGGTTGTGATCTTAATATAGCTGTAACCAATGGGAGAAAATCACTTCACCAGTCAGGTTCCTATCCCACTCTTGGTGCGAGGGTTCTACGAGGGTGCGTGAAGAATCTACTGTACCAGATTTGCTCTTGTAGTCTGCCAGCGTAAAAGTGAAATAATATTTTCGACAGAGTAAAACCCAAAACGAAAATTCTAAGATTCCTTATTCGATTGCATCAGATTTCTTGTCTGAAGAAATCGTATATATTTAAAACATTAATCATGAGAATAGAAAGATCCTTCATATTATCACCCAGTTTGAAATTGAAATCTTGCAATCATGTGTATAAAACAAAATAGAGAGATGATTATATTATACTACTAAAGGTTATGGTTATAGTCGGCTAAAAGCAGTTGCCCTGTAAGCTTGTAACATAGGTCAGTGGGATAAACGAATGACTGTGAATATCTGATTCATGGAGCTGAAACCCATGCTCTACCACATATAAGGTAACCCTCCACATATAACGTAACCTACCACATATAACGTAACCTACCACATAACGTAACCCACCACATATAACGTAACCCACCGCATATAACGTAAACCACACTTCCACACGAGTAGTAAAAAAGCACATATTACACATCAGAAGCCGCAAAGCACCAAGGGTGGATTTGTAAAAAGTTGTCTGCTGTTTAAAAACCGGTGTGACGTCGCAACTTTCGTTTATGTAAAGATGAAATTTCAGCATTTATAGCTCACTTAGACAAACAAACGATAATTCACACCCAACCATCCAATCAAGTTTTGATCCAGTTTTACTTAGTTTGAAAAAGTTCGAATTCCCGTAATCCCCCCCCCCCTCAAAAGCGCGTCTTTCGTGCAAGACAAACACGAGAACTCTCACCATGCTTTGAATTCCTTGGTTCATATTGCATTCTTCAACTACTCACCAGAGACGACATGGGTGCCAATCCCGACCACGCCGGTCTAGACCTGACGATGGCTGTTGGTTTGGTGTGAAATACATACTTTGCATTGAATCGTCATCGTGAGAATAAAATGCTTGAGTAAGGCTTTAAACATCAATCAAGTGATCATTGGAATCAATTTTGAAAAAAGCGTCAAGCGAATAGGAGGTCCATGTTTAGAGATATAGGCATCATAGGAGGCCCATGTTTAGAGATATAGGCATCATAGGAGGTCCACGTTTAGAGATATAGACATCATAGGAGGTCCACGTTTAGAGATATAGGCATCATAGGAGGTCCACGTTTAGAGATACAGGCATCATAGGAGGTCCATGTTTAGAGATATAGGCATGATAGGAGGTCCATGTTTAGAGATATAGGCATCATAGGAGGTCCACGTTTAGAGATATAGGCATCATAGGAGGTCCACGTTTAGAGATATAGGCATCATAGGAGGTCCACGTTTAGAGATATAGGCATCATAGGAGGTCCACGTTTAGAGATATAGGCATCATAGGAGGTCCACGTTTAGAGATATAGGCATCATAGGAGGTCCATGTTTAGAGATATAGGCATCATAGGAGGTCCATGTTTAGAGATATAGGCATCATAGGAGGTCCATGTTTAGAGATATAGGCATCATAGGAGGTCCATGTTTAGAGATATAGGCATCATAGGAGGTCCATGTTTAGAGATATAGGCATCATAGGAGGTCTACGTTTAGAGATATAGGCATCATAGGAGGTCCACGTTTAGAGATATAGGCATGATAGGAGGTCCCTGTTTAGAGATATAGGCATCATAGGAGGCCCATGTTTAGAGATATAGGCATCATAGGAACTCCTTGTTCAGTTAGGGTTTTATTCTAACTGTTCATGTAAGAGCTTAGAAAGGAACAAGTTACCGGTCACCCCTAACACCTCGGGGAAAACCCACGACCATCCGCAATTTGCTGACAGACTTTCCCACGTACGGACGGAGAGGAATCCAGTCCCTTACAGGTCACCCCTAACCCCTAGGGGGAAACCCAAGACCATCCGCAAGTTGCTGGCGGACCTTCCCACGTACGGACGGAGAGAAAGCCAGCCACTTACTGGTCACCCCTACCACTATGACGTGGAGAATTAGGAAGCCAAAAGGAAAAAAAATTGTAATGATGTTAAATGCTACGTACATACACTGGGCGTGACTAGTCTAGAGTTATTGAAAATGCCGTGCCCCAATCACACTTAATACATACACACAATGATGTGAAAGCATATAGGTCATAGAAATATAAAGTGGGATGTCAAACATTGTACAGCTGAATGCCAGAATGTTTGACTTCCAGGGCTGCTTTAACAGTTTTATCCTATAAATAAACTATTCACTCGAACAGTATCCACTCTATTCAAGCATCATTTTGCCACAACATCGGTATAACCCCCTTCACACGGAGCTTCGCATTTGACCCTTGTCTCCTGTTTTGTACCATACTCTAGCCAGACCGGGGCATTGCCCCCGAAACCCTTGCAATCAATACACTTCATCAATGAACGCCACAGTGGACCTCACACGTATCGCTCAGAAATCTCCCTTTATCTTTAAACCATCGCGGATGTCGCGTCAGCTTGAAAATAATTTCCGGTCAAGCCCAAGGATTCAGTAGACAGCTGACGTTTAGTAAGAAGATTTAGAAAAACGATTTCACCGTCTTTGGTCTGTCTGCTTTGGGGAGATTGATGTGTTGTGTTTGTTAGTTACTGTCCAGATGTGCTAAGCGCTTCCGACAGGCGATGGGGTTTACGCGTTTTGAAAACAGGAAATGAGGATGTGTTTCGCTTTCACGTCGAGCAAAAGAGTTTGTCTTCTTTATTCTGCGTTAAGTTGCCATGTGTCACGTGCATAGGTAGCTTTATATATGTTAACAGTCAGTAACACGCCATTAACCATGCTGTAATATAGACTTGGTGCATCATCAAGGGGAGATTTTATTACTGATTGCTGGTACCTTCTCCCCACTGTACCAAAGCTATTAACTGGTAATATGTTTTTATTGCAACTTTTTGGCCAATTGCCTAGTTTGGTCGTTTGCAAAATTCTGCCTGTTCTGGCCAATTGGTTTGCCAGGGCTGGGGACGCGTTATCCTCTTTTAATGACTGGCAGTTTTTGCAATTTTACAGTTATCTTTCAATAATTTGAAGCTATAATGTGCATGTATGTATTGCATGTATTCCAAATATTCCTTCTTTATACTCCACTTAGAAGCTGACAAGGCAAAAGGCTTTTATGGATGTTTTAAAAATAATCAGTGAAACTTAAATTCAAAAATGGAACGTACTGTAAGTGTACTGCTATCGGAGTGGAAAAATGATAACAAATGGCTTGTTCAACTCTGAGATAACAATAGGCCTTACACAAGATCAAACACAGAAACACGAAGACACTAGTCGAAGTTCAGTACAGATATTTCAACAAAACAGAGAAATAGTAAAACTGATAATAATATACAACAAATGCAGATAATTACACAAATACAGTTTCTTACCGGAGACAGCGTCCAAATCCGGATGGAATATTCCGGCTTCCAAATGGAAGTCATTCTACGTAAATATAGAAATCCACAGTCCTTGGGAATTCTCAAATCCAAGGATGACAGTCCTGTAAGTGACAAACAGCACTGGGCATGGTACTCCGTCGATGGTATATATTCAGCTCCCCGCCAGGTGCAAGTTTCCTGGGCGGACGGGACCCGAAGTCCGTGCTACCGAGCTGGCGATGTATGCTTCACTCCTCGGGAATATATACAGTCACTTTCAGGGTAAACTGGAATGAAATGTACGTAATCGCACAAAGAAGTAATGTGGAATACAAGCTCCTAAAGAAGATCTCAAACAAAATAGCAAGTGGCGAAACACAAGCTCACGAACTGCTACTTACAGAATAATGGAGTACAAATTGATGTATGTCGACAAGCTGACAATTCCAAATCCCACAAATTCCTTCTAAGTGGACGAGAGTAAATATGACTGCCCTCAAATGACTGCGAAACATCTAACTTCGTTTCTCATATACACTGACTAACGTAAAGAAAAGTCTGGATAGTTTGATCGCAAACATGTTTACAACATGGGTACATCTTTCCAGAATATTCGCTCTATGCATAATGACACGAAACACATCAACACAGAAGCTTGGAGAACGCGCCACTGAATTACAGTGCAGGCTACAACGTACACAGGGGTAAAAACGTAGGTCAGACAGTGAGCCGTTTACCGCCAAAAATACAATACAATGTTTTAAAGACGGGATTCGGACCACATATCACTTTACAAGTTTGGTGTTTGGTCTGTGTTATACATGAGAAAAATGCAGCCTTCCTCTGCTGTATATATTGCATTGTTTCTGTCCCTTTAGTTAAACTTACTCGACATATAGTGATAAGAAAATAAATAAACGTAAACCTTGGTCTTAAAACATTACAAAGAAACATTGATAAACTGATCTCTGTTTAATTACATGGAAGTTATAATTACTCGTCCCCTGAATCAAAAGATATTTCACTGCTTCGTAAAAGCCTGTCTTTGCCTTTCACTGTATCATAGAATAATTTTGAACGTTTGTCAAACAGGACACAGCCTTCTTCAAATGAGCCTCAACCTAGGTTAGACCATTCTTTGTGAAAACTGTCGCAACATCGGTGAAGCTAGTTTCAACCGTCATGAAACCTATTCTGTTTAAGCTGGCTTAAAAAGTTATTTAAAAAAGTTTGTAAGGGCAGTCTTTACTTCTGCGAAATCAGTTTTCACCTCTGTGAAACGGCTATCCACCTTTGTGAAACCAGTCTTCACTGATCATGTTTTTATAATGAAGGCTAGTTTTATGTTGGAGAGGACTTTTCACATTTCGGCGAAGGCTGATTTCTGAAGGTGAGGACTTGCTGTACATCGGTGAGAACTGGTTCTACATCGGTGAAGGCTGGTGTCTGGTGTGTGAAACCAACCTTTGCCAACGTGAATTCAATCTTCACCAATGTGAAAAAAGATTCCTCTAATATAAAACGATCCTTCACTTTTTACGGTTTAAAAGCTTGCAGCAGATATACACGATGTCTGTTTGAGAACACAGCGGCCACAATTTTGTAACTGTCTGTGCATATTGTCTGCCTAGATACGGAATTTCAGAGTTCGTCCTATGGGCCTCAACTTCATCTTCTCCCCTCAGAACCGAATAATATCACAAGCCTTCCCGTCTGATATAAATTCCATTATTGTGTCGACATTCGGTTTATATTTGACGTAGCCTATCACTGTCCCCCGACTCATTTATCATCTCCTCTCCAAAAAAAAGGGAAAAAATTAGGGAAATAGAGCGAGGGATTAGGAAGGTGGCCACTGGAGAATAGCCATCAGGGAGAAAAATTCTGCAGTCATCGAATATTATCAGGAAAACAATATCCCTATGTCAGACATCTCATAGCAGACGTGATAGATCGGTCCGGTCTCTTTCACCTGGAAGTGTCTGAAAAGATAAGAATGACTAGACGCCAGTCAAATAAAGTAAACGTAAATTTCGACTAAAGCCATCTGGGCTGCAGTACACAATTCCACTGACCCCGCTATGGTGTGGTGGTAGGCTGAGGTAACTCATCTATATTCTCTCACGTTATCGCGCGTGTGTGTGGGTGAGGGTGACGAAGGTTGGAGAGAGTGATCAAAATCTTACCTGTGGGTTCAATCCCAGTCCAGGCTAGCTTCCTTTCCAGTCGTACATGACAACGTCGTGGGCTTCCCAAGGGCTCTGCACGTATTCGTCCCACCATGATGCTGGTCGTCGTCGTGTGAGTGAACTGTTCTTGAGTAAGGCGTAAATCACTAACCAACCAAACAGGCAAACTAAGAAATAAATAAAAAAAATAATAAATGAATGCTTAATTGCCTTCATGGTAATGTAACAACCATCTCAAGAGCGCCTTTCTCCTAGGGTTCCGGTGTTAACGCTTGTAAATTAAAAATATTCGTATATTCATTTATTTGACGACCTGACCGAGGCACTTTAGGATATGGGACGTTCATCTTTCCAGATAAGCATGCAGGTATGTATGCTTGGGTCTTACGTCATACTAGAGAGATTTGCCTGTCACATGACCTTAGAATGTAGATATACTGTCTTTCCTTGTGGCACGGCGAGTCCATGTCGCCAAAAGTGCAGCCACGACTTGACCATCATGCCGAACACAGCAGACATGACACCCCACCCAGTCGCATAACACTGACACCGGACGAACCAGTGTTGTTTCCTTTATCTAACCTCTCAATGATGAGCGCAAAGCGAGGCAGCAGCAAGTGCCATTATTAAAATTTCTGGCATGACCCCATTCGGAATTCATGCCGGATGTTCCGACCTCGAGGCAGACGCTTTAACCACAAGACCATCGAGGCGGTACAGATAATTCGCAACGGTTATCTCAAGGGCTTGAAGTGTTTTATCGCGGCTATATACCTGGTAAGCGGTTACATGGACGTAACGCACCAATAAGTCAACCAGCTATTGAACCAATCAATCAATCAACCCCCATGCAATCAGCCAATGATTGATTTAGCCGATCATCCCTATAAACATCAACCGACTGCCGGCGGCCAGCAGTGTGGATGGAGAAAACCGGGCAGAACCTGGGCTCCATCCGCAGTTTGCTGGCAGACCTTTGAGCGTACGACTGCAGAGGAAGCCACCGTGAGGGGGCTCTAACTCACATGAACCACAGGGCTAGTTGGCTAACTCCCTCGATCATGGACAAAGGAATGTATCCCGAATGAAAAGGTCAGCTCACAAACATGGCAAAATTAAATAGACTTGAACTCGAGTTGGAGCATTGTTAGTTTTAAATTTGTTTGGGCGTGTAGTATTGGATTTTGTTCAGCTATGTAACCAATGTGCCGTATTTTCCTGGCACACTGAGACTAGAGCAGCCATTGTGAACACAATTTAACTCGAGACAATACACATATTGTTGTGCAGTATAATTCGTTTCTGTTAGGCAACAGCTGTTTGTTAAATAAATTGGATATGAAAACTGATCGATCAGATAGTATAATAATATTGGACAACGTTAACAATACGAGGGAGAATTTAATATAAACAAAATACAAATACAGCGTCCGTCCTATGTAGATTTTAAGTACGCAATTAAAAGTTATTATTAAAGTGTCCACAGGTGTCGACTATAATCTAAATGTCTTGATATGTATTTAGAGCTGGAACTGCACTTTATTGCAAAGGGTGCACCAGTCATTTTATGAAATGACACAGATGCATTAAAAAGCATGGAGTTAAGGTAAAATAGGGTATAAAGCTGATATAAAAATGTGAAGTTGTTTTTTTTATACATGCGAACGGGAAGGGCTTAACAAGTCATAAGGACTAGGGCCGTATTAAATTGTTTCTGTACACATTACAACAACTTTTAATTCCCTTTGTACCTGAGGTATTTATTTCATTTATTTATTCATTTATTTATATATTCCTTTATTTCATTACGCTTAACCATCGTATTGAAGAACATTTCACTTATACGTAGGTTGTCAGTTTTATGCGAAAGAAAACTGAGCCCAAGGTATAAATTCTCGGTTATTTATTTATTTATTTATTTATTTATTTATTTGATTGGGGTTTAATCCCGAACTCAAGAATATTTCGCTTACAGGACGGCGGCCAGCATTATGGGAGGAGAAAACCTGGCAGTGGCCGGTGGGAAACCCACGACCAACCGCAAATTGCTCGAGGCCCTTTCCATGTACGGCCGGAGAGGAAATCAGCATCCCCTGGACTTGATCTCCTACTGATCAAATAACCTCCCGTCACTGCGGACCAATTATTGAGCATGGCGTACCTTCCCACGCACGGTCGCACAGAAGGCCAGCCCCTCAGTTATAGGAGAGGCATTGATAAACCTTCCGTACAGTCACACACGGATGGACTCCAAGATGTCGCCAATATACTTCGTCTAAGAGCTCCAAAATGGCACTGTATTATCACTGTTAGAGTTTACACTATCACCTTGATAGAACAAAAGTTCTAGTACTGAAATTGACTAAGACCACTTCACGTTTTATTTCGTAAAAGAGTGCTTGGTCGAGTGATCTAGTCTGTTGCTATGTACTTTTGGAGATTTGGTGCCTGACTAGGAGGTCGCTGGTTCGAAACCCGGAGTCGTCTCCGTCAGATTATAGAACCTATACTATATCCAGAGGGTGTAATTTCTAATATCGATAATACTATTACTTAAATTCTCTTTCTAAGTGGCATCCAACAATTTCTCCTACATATTGTGAACTGTCTATTGGTATGTAGGTTTTCCAAACCAGTGGTTGTGAGACAATGTCTGCGATTCTCCGTCTTAGGCTGGAATTGAACTTCCTACTCCGTGTCTCAGGGTTAGCCAATCAGATGCACGGTGGATGAGTGTTCAGTTTCCCGTTTGTAGCGTCATGTTCGAATACAACTGACATACTTAAAAATCGGACCGTCTAATACTTTCGAGACAGACTTTCTGAAAGAAAAGGCGTGGGAACACAAGAGCACAGGTGCGAAAAATAGATGGCTTGTGTTTCACATTATTATAAGATTTACATGAGATATGCCTCGGTTACATGTACGTCATCGAGTGATAAATCTGTTTATCAACCAGATGATAAATATACACCATAGTCGATTTCACTGATATTGGCTGGCAATATTGCGCCGCATTTCACATTTCTTGTCACTCAGCAAATAAAAACAGCGCATTAGCACGTATTGTTAAAGGCCGTTAGCAAACAATGCACGAATCGAATTTAGACTTGAACAATGCATTTAAACGCACAGGGTTTATGGAATACTTGACAGTGCTATTGTTTGTCGGTGTTTCGCCAAGAGCATCTAACAAATTGTATTGCTTCGTGCAACCTAATTTGCATATCCTGTATTAATAAATAAACTCATTTTTTAAAATGCTACGTTGACATTTTAAATAGATAATCCACTGAATTTTCATACCACTGAAACAGTGTGTACTATTGGCTCTTGACACTGGTTTTGTCATGAAATATTAAATGAACAAGCTCATTTTTTAAAACTGTTTCTTCGACTTTTTTGATACGTAAGTCGGATGACTAATTCCGCACAACCTGGTCAGATAAATTTAGGATCTATCTCATTGTCTGCATAATAGTATATGCTATTTCACTTACATGCGCAAAGGCGCTCAAGCAACTTATTGGGCAGTGTCCTGAATATCTGGAACTGCTTCATAACTTTCTCTTATTCTGCCTTGCCCGGGGCTAGGGGCCGTATGTTCATCGTGTTGGCTATGACCGCCACGTTGGATATATGAACAGTTGCAAAAAAAAAAAAGCGCAACTGAGATACATATATACATCCTAGAATGGTCCACGAGGTGGATACTGATTTTATTCATCCGTCTTTTCGTCTTCATTGAAAACTGTTGTGTGCTTCTCTTTGCATGAATGATGTCTTAATTTTATATTTATATATTTTCTTAATTCTTTGGGTTCTTGTGTTACTTGTCGTTTTTGGAAACTGGTCTTGCGCTTATTAACTGAGAAAACCCATTTGGTTGACTGCTGGTATACGAATGTCCGTTTCTACACTTATATATGTTTTAGACACGTATGCTTAATACTTAAGTATATGAGTACATTTACTGAATATACTTGTTTGAAGTTCAATTACCCCTTAAACGCGTTGGTCATTTTACAGTGTAAGAAATCACCTGGCTTAAATTCCTGCTGTGAGGAAGCGGTGAATCCATGCAGTCTCCATGGCAGAGGCGAAGCAGAGGTGTAGATCTACACACAGTGTATCATGAAATAGTATGTAATGTACAGTTTTATATCATACGCCAGTATTGCAGCAGACACCGATTTCCAGATGCATATATTCACCATGGTACTGACCAGAACATTGGCGACCTGTCTACAGCCCATGGTACTTACCAGAATATTGACGACCTGTCTACAGCCCATGGTACTGACCAGAACATTGGCGACCTGTCTACAGCCCATGGTACTGACCAGAATTTTGGCGACCTGTCTACAGCCCATGGTACTGACCAGAATTTTGGCGACCTGTCTACAGCCCATGGTACTGACCAGAATTTTGGCGACCTGTCTACAGCCCATGGTACTGACCAGAATTTTGGCGACCTGTCTACAGCCCATGGTACTGACCAGAATTTTTGCGACCTGTCTACAGCCCATTGCTGCTTCCACAAAATAGATAAATTACTTATTAATATTATCCGAGAAGTAAGATTCATCGGCTAATTTGATGACCGATATAGCAAAGAACGAGATTCATTCTACGGTGAGGGGTAAGAAGGTAAAAATGCATGTTGATCTACTTTAACATCGAAACACCCAAATAAAATTAGCTATAGAGCCTTCTGCCATAGATGTATCCTATAAAACGGACGTCTTGCTAGGTTACATTACATGTCGATAAAAGCAAGACTATTTGTTAACCTTGATGTTTTATGAATCTCCAAGGTAAGGAAAATAATATTTAAAACAAAGAAACAAAGGAAAAGATGTTAGCGCTCAAGGAAGATGCAATTTAAGCTGAAACTGATGATAGAACAGACAAGAGAGTTAACCATATCGCTCCTGGTCTCATCTTCACGCTTTGAAGGTCAAATGGGGGCCTCCGAGGTTCAGCTGGTTAGCCCTCTAGCTCAACGTAATGAATTAGAACCTTCCCACCAATGCGGTTACTGTGGGTTCAAGACACGCCCATGCTAGCTTCCTTTCCGGCCGCACGTGGGAAGGTCTGCCAGCAAATTACGGATGGTCGTGGGATTCCCCCGGGCTCTGTCCGGTTTAATCCCATCATAATGCTGGCATAATATAAGTGAAATGTTCTTGAGTACGGCGTAAAACACCAATCAAATAAATATATTGAAGATCAATTGTACTGAAGATCGGCTTATCTTTATACTTGTGAGTTTCTTTAGGCTTTGGATTACACTGTATACGTACAGCTTTCTCAGTTTTAAATCAGGGGACTCTGTTCTTATTTCAATATCATATTCCGGTTGCCGGTTTTAGATCGGGTCAGTTTCTTTGCCTATCAACAGTGATGACGTATCGCCCAATGATGACAGTGTTATTGGGTTGTTGTTATTATGTGCCATTTCTAAGGCTGAAATTGACGTAAAATTTAAACCTTTTACCTGTAATTTTAAAAATTAGTCCTAAATTTAATTACCTAAGACAAATAAATGCTTTGTCTTAATTAATGAAAGGTTGTACAGAGATAGTATGCACGATTGTAGTGTGGAGTACAATTATAGTTTTTCGCAAGCCGTTTGCTTAGACGAATCCTTTTAATTTTAGCTTGGAGGACTGCTGCGAGGTTTCATTTAATTTCCTTGATTATTTTTATTATTGCGGTTTAACAGATGATCAACAGGATCAGTCCTTTCCTTCACAACGACAGATGTCAGTTGCTTTCTTGATGGGATACGGTTCGCTGCCTCTAATCTGGAAGAGATAGTTACACGGAGCATTATTCCTCCACATCTAAACGCCGCCAACCGAACCAACCTCATATGTTCCAGAGGAAATACAACTTCGGATAGTCCTCATTCCCAACATTCTCACGGGGCGATGGGGAGAGCGGTTGCTTCGACAAAGACTAATTTTAGGCAAGCTGACCTGGTCCTTGGTGTGTTAAGCTACTGAGTTATCTATCCGTCGAAACCGATATTTGTATAGCAGCCATCAACTAAGATGGTCATTTCTGTTCAGTAATCGCCATGCCATTAAACAGAATTACACACAGTTTTCAATCAAGTATTCCCTAACTACAGCCGTGTTTTGTTTTTGTAGTGTTAATCCTTTTTAGTCAGTAGATTATCTAACCTGTGATTTATGATTTTATGATTCTCTGTCATTTCTGATATTCCTGATTATGTGTCATTGACAATATACGTTGACAATAGACCGCTGTTTTCGTTGTTTAATTATTACTGTAACAACCCATATCCCTGTACAGTGTAAATATCACTCTCCTGATGATGGCGAAACAAAATGCCGAAATATTGAGCCCCAATGAAGTCTTCGTTTTTCCGAATTACATGACTGGGGTATTATTTCTTTATTATTATTATTTCTATCAAGCTTTTCAAGAGTCTCAGAGATTCTGGACACTCCGTTCCAAAGTTGCTTGAAAGTCTTTGTGTATGTATGTATGTAATACACACTATATGTAATCGTATGAAGGAAGTGAGATGGATCCTTAAAATTCCTCTGAACCGCGGGGTTCTATGGTGCGCATTGATAGCTGCTTCAGTTTTATTCAGGAATGTTTCACGTAGACGACATCGGTAAGACAGTGCCTGAAGTAAAATGTCCGCCCTCCTGAAGATACACAAACCTAATAAATCTCCTGACTCAAGAAAGGAGAAGACAAAATATGAGGAACTGTTCATCGGTAGGCCCAAAGAAATAAATACATATAAAAATAGACGTATTTTTTATGTTAGTTTTCCCGCGTGAATGCTTTTTTTTTTTGGTAAATAATTCTTTTTCTTTTTGCAGCGGAGAAAGAAGGATAAAGAAACTAACGTCTGCTAACAGAGAGGAAAGTAATTTCTTTCGAATTAGTGGCCAATGACAAGACTTTATTTAAAACATCAGTATTTTGATTGGTGAGCTAACTGGAGGAGGGGGAGATAATTTTATTCCCTTTTATAAGGATCAAAGGAAACCTCCATTTTATATCATGTTAGATCCATTACAGTGGCTGCGCTGTTAGAAAATTTATTTATATCTTTGTCCGATATATTTATCTGGTAATGTAGTATTTCTAGCGCTCTAGTATTTTTTCACTACATTTGCTGCTGTTTGTATTGTGAATCTGTGTTGTAACGCGGGACGCCTAGTTATAATCCTGTATTATAATCCATACCACAGGATGCGCTAGACCGTCTTTGCCTGCCTGATACCGTACTGGGCCCCTTTTGTTTGCCGTGTAGAGTTTTACCTTAGCCCCCGGGTACTGCCAAAGCGTTCATCTAGCGTAGTTTCGATCACCGATCCGGAGTCAATACTGATGCGAGCTGGAGTGGTATCCAGGCTTGCGTGTCGCATCGCCAAGGCACACTGGGTTGGAAGGCTTGCGCACTTCTCCCTACCTACTGCACTGCATAAAGGCGCCGGGTTTGCCTGGCATCGAAGAGATATATTGCGCGGCATAACAGGCTTAAGAGGAAGCGCGACCAATACACTCGGCTAAGTCCAAACCACATTTCCCGGCATTCTCCGGCATCAGTAAAACCGGAGCACGTGGCACATCGTGGTCAGCTTTAGTTACCGAGTCATTCTGGTCTCTCTGCTGCTAGCTGAATATACACTGGAAACGCGCGGGAGATGTTACCGTCATAACATTATAGAAACGAAACAGGAGAGCACCGGGTAGAACTTCGTGGAAGGACTACAAGTTACCAGAGGGACATGGGATTTACGGGGTTTAACGGACGTGACGGCGACCACTCTCTGTGGTACTCGGATTGAGAGGAAAGTGAATTGGTTACTGTGGAAATTGCATTTTCTTGTCTGGATACAGAAAGTGTCTCCAGTGCAAATTTGGTGACGACCTCGTCGATGAAAAATGAGACTGAGAGATAAGTAATGCTGAACTACATAAGATACAACATGCATATTTTGCTGAAATATTTTACAATTAATCCAGAAATGACAGTGGCATAATGTTGCTATTGTTTCTACACGTTGTTACACTTTCAAGAAACTGATTTTGCGGGTGTGCACGGAATTGATCGAATGTTTGCGGAATTTGTATAATTTTAAGTGTTTCATTTGCTCCACTTTCTGAGGGCATTGAGAATAACGGGGCTTGTGTGTGTATGTGGAGAAATTGCAAATATCAACAGCTTGCTAGATTACGAGATCTACCGGGAGCTTCTCTGGAAATTCTGTGAATTCTCCTCAGTCCGACAATATATTATCAAGGTGCAAGATTACGTCTGCAGCAACCTGTCGAGCAGCAGTAAAAGATGGGAAATATTTAAGTAAGTTCAGTAAGAAAGCTTTCTTCAAATGTAATATTGTCAGTGAGGACAATTAGTTTTACATTCCCTGCACGAAGTCGTTACTGAAGATTTGCACTTTCAATACATAGCTGTCAGAAAATGTCTCTTTAAGCTTGGACAAATTTGGATAAATGACCGACACAGCTGTTGTGAAATTTTAAAACTTCATGTTTCACGGACGTGTATACCAGAGATAAGTTAATTTGTCTACGTCATTTGTGATAATTTACTACAAAAAAGAGGCACAGTAATATGAAGGTTACAGTAGTTAATGTCATTACTAGGACGTTCACGTAATCTGCATTTGACTGAATTGTAGTCCGCTACTGCTTCGTAGGACTCAGAAGTCTGCCTCAAATAATATCACCACAAAATTTACAGATTGCGTATTCTTAGCTTACTGACGTTTTGCTATATCCCCGATATTTCAAAACTTAGACTGACCGTTATCGTTTGCTGCATGCGTTGAAAATTCTTATCTAGCAAGGAAGAAAAGAGATTTCTCTTTTAATAAGGCTTCTTACGATAATTGACATTTGGCGAGACATTTTGGTCTTTTCTGATGTTAGCAGAAACAATTCGTGTTGTTTCGCTAAATGCTTTTTTGAATGGTTGTTTATGGTAAATTTTACGCAGCTGTAAAAGGCTGGTTCGTTGTACCAATGCTCATTTACAAATTCGGTGGATTTACTAATTCGGGAATATATTTAAATTTCTTCATAATCTGACTGTTTTTTTGTAAAAGCGAATTTAGATGTGCATGGCAAAATGCAAACATACACAAACGAGTGCTAAATTTATTGACGCTTTTTAACAGGACCGACGGCACAACGCAGCAAGATTGGACGAAGAGTGTCCCGCGGTGCTGAAGGGTTTGAAAGGTTTCTGTGCGGCTCGACCAATGTAGTCGTCGTTTGCAGAAGTCGTCTGCAAAGTGAGAAAGAAGGTATATTGCAGGGGCCGAGTTTGGCGAATAACAGCAATGTGTGTTACTCGCTCGGTTAAATGCACACAGGGAATTCACACCCCACCACAGATACAGGACGACGTTGTTGGACGACTTCCACAGCAGAATTGATTCTGTTCATGACAGTTTAAATTGGTGCACAAGAGGTTTATGGTTTGTGTTCCTATTGCATTCGTTCTCTGGTGCATTTAGAGGCGACATATGGGATCCTACAGTAGTGTTGCAGGCGTTGTGCTGCTATACGAGTGCTGAGGTGCGCAGGTCAATTCATGCAGAGTGAATTGTTATATTGCCATTCTTCTTTCTTTGGTCGGAAGGAAGCGGTGTTACAGCTTTCCGTTTTTTGGCAATTCTTGAGCTATCCCATTTGGAATTTGCGGTGAGCATCGTTGCCATTCCCTTAGCGATAGCATCACACTTGAGGGAGTATTCATAGCTCATTACACAATTACAAAGGGAAGAGCATTGCTGTTCTGTTGAGAAAAAATAACATATTAGTAATTTTCCGTGGTTCCCTAGACAGTAAAAAGTTGTTTTATTTCCAACCACGGTATCGATCTCTGAACCCATTACTGGAAAACCTATGGGGTTTTGACATGTATCTGGCTAATGTGAAGAAGGGGAAGCCGAAAGAGGAAAACCGATTTAGAACAGGGTCGTTGTAGGCGTCCATGTAGCACAGTGAAGAGTGGAATACACCCATTATGCTACAGTAAGAAAGTGCTTTTCTTCAATCTTGTGGATTCTTTCAATTGGTTAAAAATAAAACAAAAAAAAAAAGAAAAAAAAGAAGAAAAACAAACGGAAAAGAAAAAAACGGGAAACTTGAAAGAGGAAAGTCTTTATTTGCTTACATAAAATTTCCGGGGTTTTAAAGTTTCAGAAAAATTTCGTTAGGCACCCCTTTCTTGGATTCAGCGACTAATACGGGTTCGCTGCCTTTGTACCTGCGGAATATTGGATAGCATAATCTGAAGGTCTAGAAGAGAAACGATATTTACCAACGAAAGTCTTGCAATACCAACGTTCAGTATGGATCGCTTTCTCCCATACGGAAACGTCATTCTGTGCGTGTGTCTTGTGATTCTTGTAACCCCAAAGATGTTCTGTAAGGATGTGAAAATCGCCACGATTCTCCCTGCGAATGATTCGCGGTTGTTTTCAATCCGAAACGTGGCACCTGCAATGGAAATCGCCATGACCAAGGTGTCGAAATCCCGTAAACTTTTGGACGGGTATACCCTCAGTGTCAAATACGAAGACTCCGACTGCGACATTGCCGAAGGCATCAACAAAGCGATAAAATTCTACATGCAGAGGGAGGTGCACGCCTTCTTCGGCCCGGTCTGTGACTACGCCCTGGCGCCTGTGTCGCGGCAGGCCATTTTTTGGAATCTGCCCGTTATTTCGGCCGGTGGAATGTCTCTGGATTACACAACGGCCAAGTTGACACAGTATCGGTCCCTGACAAGAGTTGGCATGTTTAATTTCGCCTCGCTTTGTCGCTTCTTTATTGGAGTCATGAATCATTTCAGATGGAAAACGTTTAAGATTCTCTACGACAAACCTGGCCAAGATAATATTGTGAACGGGTTTTGTCATTTGACCACTGCGTCAATCCATTACTGCATGTTGGCGGAAGCACCGGAAATACAGCAGTCGTTTTACCGACTGGATCAAGCCAACAGTATCCAAGAAATGCTGGTAAACCAGGTGGGACATACCTCAGCCAGTGAGTAGAAATTTCTTTTATATTTTACATGTTTATTAATAACACACTTAATTTTACTATTATGACACTTTATGATTTTACAATAACTGATGCAACATTTAATGACCTTACTCCCAGAAATATGACACTAACTGACTACTTTTATTGATATGGCACTTGAATGAAGACTTCAAGCTCATTGACATGGTGCTATCTTACTTAAGACTTCGTCGTGTGACACTTAACAACCTTCCACCTACTGAAATGACACTGATATATGATTTATCAACTTTTCCCTTATTGATATGAGAATTCAAGGGTGGATTTATGTCCCTTGATATAACTTTCACCTTATTCGTATGACACTTAGTAATGGTTTTGAGACCTGTTCTGTTGATATGACAGAATTAATGATATGGCACTTAATGACATGACACGAACTACTTTCCATATTAAATGAAATATTATTTCTTCTAAACAGACTTGCATAGCGCCAGACGTCTTCACGTCACACATAATGACGTATGACGCCACAGGTACAGATATATAACAGTTAGCGCTACAAAAGATGACAAGGTCTGACATCTTAACTTGACACTCTCTGAACATTTCCATTCATCTCAATGACTTTTCGCAATGTTGAAGCCTGTGCAATGCAATGTTTCTTGTCGTTACACACAGTTTGCACGTAATCGAGGGGCTATTACCATGCGAAACTTTCCTGTACATAACGGTATTTGGATATCTTCTGCGATGTTTGACGTCGCTTTGGAAAGGCTTTCGTTTTGTAATTCGTGAGATATTCTTAGTATGTCCTATGAATTGGGCTTTATGCAAAAGAAGTTATACCCTTTATATGCTTATATACATGTCACCAATTTGCACATTTCTGTTCTTTTCCCGGGGTAATGTAGCCCCGAATTATATGTTGCTGTGTTTGTTAAATTACGGATATATTCTCAGAATTCTGACCTATAACACCCCACTCAGACTGATAAATGCTCGAGATTAAATGTAATTTACGACTGACATTTATGCGTCTTATGGTGAAAAACGTTACTTGATGACGAAATCTGATGCGCAGACGCATTGGCGTCACAGCGCACATGTTCACAATTATGCCCAACTCCTCTCACACACACACATATGCCGCAATGTCTCCTCTCAGGTTTCTGTGTAATCTCAACCTGTTCGTGATTATACACCTAACGTAACCATTACCATTCTGTGTGTATTTTCCTACTGTCTTCACGACAATGCGGCCCAAGCACGTGTTTCTTTGCGTTGAAATACCTTTTGTGTACACATAAGCACATGCAATGCAAATTGCCTGCTTTTATCGAATTGATACCTGCAAATGTGTAGTTCTAATATCACCCATTGGGGGCTAGCATCATAACACGTGTTAGAATGAATTAAAGCTTGATATTTAAACATTAAACAATGCACGATCGAGTCCATAGATGAACATCGGCTGCATACCTAGTAACACAACTCAGTACAAAACATACAAATCAGTACTAAAGCTATTGCCTTATTTTAATACAGAAGAACAGCACAAAACCTCGCTTATAGGTTGAGATCTTTGCTTCCTTTGACATAGTTTGTCACATGTTTACACCTTTTATTGCTGCTCTGTTTAATTCACACTTCTTTACTTTGTATGTCAGACAAATATAGTTGAATTAACAAACATGGGTGCAGGAAATGCCCTGGGGAAGGGAAGTGATCCCTGTCGATACAGAGATGGTGATCATTTCTTTACAATGAACTGGTTTTATCTCTGAGTTATGCCTATTAGCCAATTTCTTCATTACCATAGGCATTGGTAATAGGTGATGAAGTCAGTTTTGATGGGGAACTTATGAGAAAAAAAGGAGAAAATCAAAGCGTGAAACTTAAACGAAAAGATTAACCTCGGCGAGGAATACAAACCGATTGGCATTAGTAACACTGAGGCATGATATTGAAGATACAGTGTGAAGTCCTTAAAAATGAACGATTTTCCTTTCACGCATTTGAATTATTGCCATGGAAATATGGCAATTTGCATGACAAAGTGGTTTTCCTGAAACAATATTTTTGAGTTCTGTTTTATACAGAAGAAGATCACACATATGTTTTTTTCTGTGTGGAGCTCACTGAATGGAACCCAGTCTTTTATGGCGTGTATCCCTACCTGTTTCATTCCATGCCAATGTTGAAAATGGATACATTTTTGACACGTCGGAGAGACGTTCGTCGCTTTTTTTATATGTGTAATCTTTTTTCACCAAGTAGTGTAAATTTCCTGCCATTCGATCGGGAGAAACAAACACCATTTCACCCATGTCAGTTGTGTAATTATTTGAGCACGTATAACTGTTAACTTAAATACCCCATTAAGGCGAAATCCAGCGAGGCCTGTACGTTTGGGTGGGAATAAGGAATCATCAGTCCAGCTTTTGTAGCATTATTATCATGAATGCATTTCGACTGCATTAATTTGATGTCGTCTTGGTTTGACCTGCAGGTCGTGAATATACCATTACACCACAGTGATGATGCGTTAACAGTTATTTTACCTTAACCGTGAACATACTTAGCTATACAATGGAGCAATTAGCGATACCGCCACACGTTGTTTTTTTTTTTTAACGAACGATGTAATGGGCATAAATCCTTTATGTATGCCTTCATGACAGTAATGTGGAGTGATAACAGGTTACTTGTTTGAACACCAGGAACAATTCCCCTCGCATGCCGTGGCTTTGTGATATATAATGCATTAACAGGAGGTGTGAGTAACAGTACACCTAGGTAGTGATTTCTACACATCGCCAGAAATAAAAGCTCCTCGAGAACAGATAACATCAGCACGGGAACAGCAACGCGTATATGATCCTTGCTTGTGCACGATAAAATTTGACTGGTCTTAATAAGACTAAAACAGAATTCCCCTGTATTAACGAAAAAGTGTTCAAAATCGCTGTGAAATTTGATTACATGTGGCTTGTGTTACAATCAAGCTTCCCAGGGATGTTCGGATAAACTTTTCTTGTACATAACATCGTCTGGTGAAAGATCCCATCAAAAGGCACATTCGATATAACGGGACACATTTCCTGCGCATTGATCACCTGGAAGTGTGATTATTCAGTGGGAATAAACTAAAAAAAAACTCTTCCATCCCCCGGTATCCCACCCGTCCATTTTCAGCGAAGTGAGTTGCAAAGAATGTTACTTGTGAATCGTGCAGAACGTTTTTAAACTTCTCCTGTCCTAATTTGTTTTTCTTTGCGTTTTTATGACTAAAATGCAGAACAATGTTCGATGCCAGCACAAGTATCCGATAAAACCTTGCCTCATCCCTTTAACTGGTCACACCTGATTCCAGCAAAGATTACGTAACTAAGGCAAATGTGTCCGTGTCCGGCTGCACAGGCCGCCTATTAGAAGCATCTGCCCAGAGATCAAATCTGTCGACACGATGCATTGGTTGAAACTATTTTGCCAATCAAGCATCACTCGTATCGGGAAATGACCTTCACACCCGGCACGTGTCTCCAAGACGACGTAATTACAGAGGTCAACTTTGTCGTGTTATTTGTAATAGGGCCATGGTCGTAAATGTAAAGGGACATACGTGGTGTTCAGATTAGAGCATCGCGTCTGATGAACGCTACACTGGCGCGTGACTCCACTGTGAAATGACCAACCCCCATCGTTTTGATTGGGAAATTAAAGTTCCAACAAGCCTGTTTAATAAATATACGAATATATTTAAGTATTAAACATCAGTATCTAAAACATTTATAAAGGCCTATACTGTAATGCTATGCTCTCCTAATTTTTAATATCTGATACATAAAAGTGTTCATAAGTTAAACAATGAAACATTGTATCTTGCATAAACATTTGGCTTTTTAGAACAGATTAATATTCAGAATAGTCTTACAGGCAGTTTTTCGAACTGACCAACCAATTCTGAAAGGGAAATCAGAATGTAATTTACTGGTTTTCACGCTGGAGCACTCGTTCGCTGTCCAATGGAATATTAACGTAAAAGTGAAAGGTTTTAAACACTCGACTTCTATTCTTTAAAGCATCCATATTCTGAATATAATGCCATTGTTGTGAACAAATGGCTTTAAAGCGAAAGAGCATCGGTATTCTGAACGTTACATCGAGATATATGGAATGGCCTTTAGAACTAATTGAAAAAATCAAAGTATTTAAAGAAATGATTTTAAGGAATAGGGTATTCTCGTTCTGTGACACAAACTTGTAAACATGTTGGTTTGTCGTAGAGTAGCCATCAGAGTGAAGTAAAACAGTGATATCGTATGAAGACATTCCATGTGCTTGCCTCACTTCCAAGTCTTGAAAAGTAACACCGGAACACATGGCATGCATGAGGCGTGGGAAATCATGTTTTTTTATTGAAACACCATGGATTTCTTGGTTGTCACTTCTAGAGTTCTGTTACAGTTTCGTTGGGAAAGCTATGCATTATTTTTATTATAATATTAGGAATATGGGTTTACCTATATTATCCGAGAAGTTGGCATCATTCCGAACTTTTGGAAAAGGATGTGCAACGATTATGCCGAATTAAATTAACAGTACTGAAATCAGCTGATGATGAATATTTATATTCAAAGTGCTAGTTGTCATCGGATAATTGAAATATTCTCGAATACCGTATTTACAACTCCAATCAAATACATAAAATAAATAAAATATGTATGAAGGTCATTCGACAGGATACAAAGTCACACGATAATTGTATCACTTCATGTGAAAAGGGAAAATGTGATATTCGCCTTTCCTGGCTATGTCAACCACAGCAAATTATATAGAGCATGAAATCACTGGTAGTGGACAGATTGGTTAGATTTTCTTTGGTATCCACTGAAACACACCAGGTGTGGGTTCAGCGTGTGCCGATTCGTAAGTGATTTACTGTGATAAAGAAAAAACCAAATAGCCATGCAAATACATAAATAAATAAACGCTTTCTTAATTATAATTTTCTGAATCAGTCAATTATTCATTCAATTGCAAAAAGGATCATTTGCTGTTGTAATTTCTTCCTGTAGGGCTATAATGTGACAGTGGCCATGTTCCTTTATGCCAAAGGTTTTATTGTTGACATTTGAAGAATTTCTAGTATTTATTCCCATAAACCTTCAAGGAATAAGGCGACAAAAAAATGTAACAGCAGCCTTCAAATGTCATTTTTCGCGGCTTCGCAGTACCAAGGGAAACAACAAGCACGGATTAAGTTTTTTTCGATAGAACATTAATCACAATCAAACGAGAATGACAATAAATGCGCTCGTTATTCTTGGTGCGTAATCACCGAATAACCATTGCCAATGTGGGGTGTTACACACTTTGCGTGACTTCTATGATGTAATTCCTAATTAAACATGCGGCTGGATGCAAATAAAATACCATTTAATTGGAGGCGGTCAGGGGCAATAACGCAGTGGAACTCCCGAGGCAGTGTCGTTCTCGCACGCGGCAATTGCCTGTCTAGCTGCCTTATCGACTGCATTTGCCTAGTTATTTATAACGCCAGTAAAGCGCACCGACCCCACACGCCATGCGCGCAGGCAACCGCTGCTGTGGTTCGTGTGAAATCATCTATTCCATCGACTTATCTCATTCTTATCTCATAATCGCGACCAATGACCCGTGGTGTGGGTGAAATTCACGGATCGCCGTCGTCAATGGCTTGCCCTCCTCGAACCAGGAACGTCTGCGTTTATATCACTAGGCAGCAAGCAATATGAAAATGTACTTGCTAATAACAGCCTTGTTATTGTGCTGACTGGGAAATAGAATTTCGACGCACTTTGCGGACTCGCCATGACCTTTCCAATCTGATGATACATTACACAAGACAACACCACTAAACACATCCAGCAACAGGACTTTAGGGCTTTATTTCTCTGGAAACGGTGAATTTATAACCAGAGACATCGTGGGTTCGAATTTGCTTTCTGCTTTACCGAGCCAAGCTATAAAATGCAGTTTCTGCGCTTACCATTTATTCCATTTCTTATGCGTCTTCATCTGGTTCCGTTCTTCCTTGGTTTTCCTTAATTTCTGCTAAGCGACTGAGCTCCTTGTCACTGAGGAACCATTCTCCCTTGTGCAATGATTTTTGGGGTGGCAAACTTTTCGTAACGCAGTACTCGTACATTGCAAAAGAACATTGGTCAATTCAACTTTAATCAGATTCTCGTTCGCCAGCAGATTGCGGATGGCCGTGGGTTTCTCTTGGGCTCTGCCCAATTTCCTTCCACCACCATGCTGACCGCAGTCGGATAAGTGAAATATTCTTGAGTACAAATGAAATAAATAAATGATTTAAATCAGATTCTTTATAGCTTCAGAAAACGTGACTCATTTGGTACTATTTTCTCTGGAACTACTTTTTCATTGTATGTATATATGAATTTCCTGTTAATCAGTGCGCACCTGGCCTCGCTGCAGTCTTGTCTGAGATGAATCACGTGATGTTGATACCTACAGCCTGCCACTCGGGGCTCTCCCCCAGGCTATCATCAATATCCAGCCTAAAGCTGGCAATATTTGTGCAGCTACCTTTGGCTAACCTTATCTGGGAGAAACTCGCGAATACCATGCGCCACGCGTACAATGCTTCCCATCCTGTCATATCGAGTTAAGATCATCGATGACACTGGCACATAAATCACGGCACCTACTTTCATGTGGAGAAAATTGATGTTTGATCATTACGTGTAATTTTGTCTACAAAAAGTATATCGGACAAAGCCAGAAATTTTGCCTTGCTGTTTTCCCCATATCAGTGTCGAGTAGACGGTGTAGAAGAAAGTGATGCTTTATCAAACTTTGGTGTTGAGACATCTGATTTTGACTGTTATTTTTTACAGAATTTATTTTGGTGTTCCGACATGTGCAATCTATACCAGTTTGTGGTTTGACGCACTGGAAGAAAATACAACCATTATATGCCGTGTGTAGAAATATACAATTATAAAGATCAGGCACACATAACCTGAATGTCATCTCTTGTTGTGCATGCAGAGAATATGATCACAGAACGTATTTCCATGGCAACTGCCTCTCTATTTGGTATTGCACGTATGCATTCACATGAGTACTAAGCAATAAGGGAATCGTCTTGACCTGTTATTGTTTAGGTCAGGTCTTATCAGGGTAAAACTTGTTCCGTTCTGGGAATCTGTTGGAATATACAGTGAGACGTTGTTTCTATCCAACACACCCGGATGACTTCGTCTGATTTGATTGCAAAGTCTTCAACAATTAGGTACACTGAGATTTCCAGACTCACGTTTTACCACGAAACATTGAATCCTTGGGTCTCTGTTGTTTGGCATCGTGTTTGCATTTGGCATATTGTTGCGTAGTTGCTGTTTTATTCCTGGAATTAACGGATACATGTTTTAAATGCGTGATTTTTTTCGGTCTAGACGCTAATGTTCGTGACGGTAGATTAATAGTCTAAGGCATACAGAATTCCACAGGATGCGGTCCACGAGTATGCATACACGCATGATACAACTGACGACAGCGTGGAGCGCTAAACCGGAGCAGCGACGACAGTGTCATAGTAAGCAAACGGTCAAGCTTTACCGGTCACGTTACCACGGTCAGGGATTTATACTGCTCATATCATCATGTTTCAATAATTGCATCCCCCTCCCCTCCCTTCAACTAGCTCAATAGTCAAAGTTGAATTAGGACGAAAAGGCAATGGAGTTTCTTGCAAATTACTTGACGGGACGGTTCTAAAGTGACTCAGACTTCTGCTTTGTGCAATTGAATGTATTTTGACGGTAAGCACATTCATTAAAACCCATCTGAAAATGAGAAATCGTTGATTATTCTTAAGAAGAGCAGCCTTACTTCATTATGAGAGACAAACAAAAACTGACACGTGTTACACACGTTTTGGGAACTGTGTAATTAATCCAATACTTCGACATAAAATGATGATGTAGAACACCTGATATCAGCTTGTGTCGTGACGTTTTCCAGTTACCTTCGGTAAAATATGACCTGTTCACTCGCGTGCACAATTCTCAAGGGTGCTGACATAAACCACGCGATTTTGCGGCCTTTTAACTCAAAACTGTCGCATACCATAAAACTTACCATGATTGACTGGGTTTCTTCAGAACGAGGTCGGTATAGGCAATCAAGTTTTCAGTGTGCTCGTACATAATCAGGCTCATAATTCTAAAACCCTAATATGGTTATCATTGCTCCTCTTGCTCCCGTTTATGACGTTTGTGTGGTTCTAACTTTGCTCTTTTTCATAAAAGAATGGCACATTTCTCAATTGCAGACTTAAAATGCAAAGGGCGTAGGTTAGTACGTAAGAGGGATGATATGCGTAATATAGTTACTTTAGGCACAAACATTTCAACAGTAAAACACTGGCAATTTGGCCGCCAGAGAAGCAACTGTATGGCGTCAGTATACTGTGACTTCAGCGTTGGGTGTCATGTCTGGTGTCTTCGGCATGTCGCTTCAGTGGAGGCAGCACTTTGGCAGCATGAACTCGCCCTGCCACAAGAAGACACCGTATCTATACAGTCTAAAAACTCTTCGTCGTCATGCGAATAAAAGTTGTTACGTACCACGTACGACTTAAGCATACATATCTACAAACGATTGTTTTGTGAAACATGAACCTTAACCTTCAGTTCCAATCCCTAAGTTTTACCAGTCAACACACAGTTCTTTATATTAGGTGAGAGCCATTTTTATCCTACTTTTCCTGTCCGGGAAACTGATTAATATCCAAACAATTAAGGTTACCTTTGTTTCCAGAACAACGTTTCTGTTTGTGTGGCCAGTTGGCCTATGTTTACATTTACAATTATCCTCCACGTAGGGGTCAGTTTGGTCAATAACAAGAGGTCGGACATCGTCATGACTTGCTGCAGCCTTACCTGTATATCGACAATCTGTCAGCTTTCTTCACCAGTCACTAATGAGATTCCGGCCAGTCCAGACACGTGATCCACTAGCTAACCCATAGTTCCCCTTGCAGTGACGGCGTCGGCTTCCTGAATACTGGCCAATCGATGGCCAGCACCACCGTCAGTGTGTACTGTTTTGCGATATACACTACGTGGTTGATGGGTATGTTTTATGGTTTTAACGAGGGTATATAAGTAGACTGATAATTTCTTAAAGGGTGGATTGTGGTTTGGGTGGATTGGGATGGAGGTGGATTGAGGTGTGGGTGGATTGGGGTGGTTTAATCTCATTTCGCCTACTTTCAAACCTCTGGTAGTCGCAACTCACCCACTCCAAGGATTAGGCTCACCCGGTGTGGGCGGATTAGAGATTTGGATGGATTGAGCTGTGGATGGATTGAGGTGTGGATGGTTTGGGGTGTGGGTTGATTAGAGATGTGTGGATTAGAGTGTGTGTAAATGGGTGGGAGGGTTGATTGGCATCGGGATGCATTGGATGTTTCGGTGGATTGGGGTGTGGTGGATTGGAGTGGTGGTGGATTGGAGGTTCGGGTGGATTAAGGTGTGGGTGGATTGAGGTGTGAGTGGATAGGGGAGCTATTGCCTATAGTGGTCTTGTACGGTTTTCAGTTGTTTCAATACAAGAGTGCACTGAGGGACTCAGTACAAATCCAGCATTTTAAAGTGGACAGATATAGTCGCTCGAATTTCGAACTGCGCATTACAATTTCATTTCTGTATGGGCGGTTTCACCAAGGAAAATAATCTCTACATTTCTTGACTGGAGTTGATTGCAACTTCAGTTTTAATCCCCTCCCCGTTTCTTGTATATATTTTAAGCTCTAGATATTCATGACGATATGGACATTTTTCTCAGTTCATGGGCATGTTGTGTCAGTATGAATTTCTTTATTATCTCGTTGAATTCCTCACTTAGAAACCAAGTGGTCTTTATGTCTTTAGACAGGAATCTAATGATTTATGACGGCCATTGTAATACATCGCGTTCTACAGTCAATTCATATGCATCGTGCCTTTTGTTCAGAATTAATTTTTTGTGAAGTGTCCTTTTAAATTGTCATGTTGCAAGAAGGTTTTCTATGCTTAAAAAATGAGGAAAGGATATCACTCTCTAACGGCTGTGTAGTATCGGTTGATTATGCATATTGTTGAGATTCTGTAGACTTCATCCATGCCATGTGAAATTGTATTGTTGTTCCAACCTGCAGCGGACAGAAAGTTCTATTTTTGTAATGCACTTCATTTTATCGCTAGCTTTTAAAGTGTTGCTTCAATTTCTTGGTGTAAGAATGATTTTCATCCTTCTCTTCATAAAAAACACGATGGTCATCAATCTTATGCAGAATACCGGCCAAATTACGGCGATAGATTTGGACTTTTTAACTCGCTCCACAACCCTAACTCATTTCACGGCAGCATTACCATTTGTTTTGGAGGAACGATGCGGTTCTAATTCACAGTTGTACTTTTCAAAACATTATGGCGTAGTCAAGCACAGGCGCGGAGGGGCAAAAGGGGAGAGAGAGAAAAAAAATGAAAAGAAAAGATCGAGCCAACCGCGAAGAAGCCGAAATTGCCAGATACACGTAATGATGGCTTCTGCTCTTTGAGATACCAGGCTTCATAACAGAACTGCCTCCGGGCTACCACGAGCCAGAAATGAAGCGGGTTACTAAGATTACGTAAAGATGGGGAAAATGCAGCCTGAGGGGAGATTCATTGAGGTATCACTGGTCTCCGATTGTTTGTTCTTCCAATAGGCTATTGATTTGAGGGAACTTCTTATGCCAGAGCCAAGACTTTCCATTATAGCTTAAGACTGGTTTTTATCGAGCCCCTGGATGAATGAGTGGGGAAGCCGCCATTGGATGACAAAGCCCTGTCGTATGTAACGGGGAGAACCACTTTGTTCCCTAGATGACAATCGTTATGGCGTTTCCTCGGAAGTCTTTGAAAAGGGTTTTTGTGCAGCTTTCTGAAAGTAACATTAATTATTGCATGTAGGGGGCATGGGAATACCAACCCCAGACATGCACTTGTCCTCGTCAACTAACTCATAACCTTATGAACACAGTTCTTTAGAAACGGGATGTACGTGGGGAGGTCTGCCATCTACCTGCGTATGGCACTGGGTTTCACGCGGGGTTCTGCCCGGTTTCCTCCCAATACAAGGCTGACCCCGGCCATATAAGCGAAATATCATTAAGCACAGCGTAAAACACCAATCAAATGAATAATGAAATAAAATCAGAAACTGTGACGCATTACATGAAAGAATCAAAGCCTTTCATTTCCACCATTGCCCATGTAGGCCTGTGTTAATATTTCAGTTCAAAGAGCATTTGTAGATTTTGTCAATATATTTTTGAAGGTACATATACGCTTACGTTTCTCTCTCCACTGGGTCTGTGGCCGTCACTTGTCCGTGACTGGGTCCTACTTTGACCAGGGGCGAGCTGTAGCAGCGCGTATCCTGACATACAAATATGAATCATTACACGGGCAAACATTTGCTCTTTGTTTGTATGATGTCCGACGAAGCTATCAAAAGTACGTCAGTGGGATCATTGCGGTTTCCTTTTAAAGCAAATCCTGTCTAGATAATGGCTTTCTCTGTGGAATGTGATGCCAAAAATACCCGAAACCCATTTACAGAAATGTCGCAATACTACGCCAAGCGCATTTACCATGGTGACGTATCTCCTCACTACATGTTGTCGTGGCAGTTACGCCAGTCGCAGTTTGAGCCAGCTTTGGAAAATGTCTGCCAGGTTCACGGTCTAATAACAACATGTATGTTCTAACAGTTCAAATTCAACCCTTGTGCTCAGAGGCAAGCCAGGTTTGGACACTAAGGCTGCCTATCTGAAAGTTCGACCTTACCTTCCTTGGTATTGGATCTTGTGTCCATGCAACAGAGGCAATCCGGTCGCTGAGCCCATTGAAATTAGCACACAAAACAGGCGCCAATTACGACAAACTAAGTATATTGTATCATCTGATGATTGGGTCTACTTTTTCTGGAAGTTAGTTCATGGATATGATTTTAGCCATTTCCTACATATTGTTTTTTCATGGCTAAAAATAATCTTTATTAGGGTTGGTCTGTACACCCCCCATGCTGCACTCTGTTTGATTGTTTAGTCGTGTAATGGTGTTAAGTCAGCATCGACAATACAGTCGTTATCTTCTGTATTGGAAGTGACTGAAGACATTGACGGTTACATCGACATAGTCCTTAATTCTGTGCAATTGCATATTTCACCATGCTTTTCTGGCAAAGCCTGAAATCAATAGGCTAATTAAGCCTTCGGTGTGGAAAATAAACACTCCAAGAGGTTAAATGTGGTGCTTATAGTGTAAGATAGTGAATAGAAGACGGCTGAGTGCTACATACTTAAACATTCCGAGAGGTTAAATGTGGTGTGGCGTACAATGTAAGGTTGTGAATAGAAGACGGTTGGGTGCTATATTCTTAGTGGATAGGTTTAATTGCAGCCACAGTGTGCAGAGTGCTGGCGCGAAATACCGTTACAAGCATCTCGAGTAGTTTGCAAAATTGCTAGAGGATTTAATATTGTAAGAGTGCACTAAGACGTCGCTATGCATGTGATTCAGCGTCATGTTGGCACAGAGCCAAGAAAAAAAAATCTATGGCGTGTAACAATGACATTTCTGGTCGTTTGTCAAGGCTATTAAAGAGTCTGTTTCTAGAGGAAAGCAAAGCGTTTGTGTTATGTCTGCCTGTGATGGGTTGAGTGTTCCTGGAGCTGGGGGCTTAGGGATGGGGTGGAGGTGACAAAGAATCTGAGGGTAACACTATCAATTTCTCTTTCTTCGCCTTATCTGTCGATAATCTCCTTAAATTCCTGTGCGACACCTGCGTGTTGTGCTGTACTTCTCTATGCATTGTTTGTGCGATTCAGCCCATGGGTTTGCGATGCGCAACAACAGAAAACTCGTAAAACTCCTTCCCGCTTTTAACAAAAGGGTCCATACCTGTGTGCTCCTTTGTTTTTCTCCTGGATTACGTCATACTTCTAGGTGCATGTGTGGTCACAAAGCGCTTGGTTCGTATACAAACACTGTAGCGTCACAGCAGAAAACGAAGTACTCCTCTGCGATTTGGACCCTTTTGTGTAGCCCATCAGAGTCTCCCATTTTCAGACTTTCTCGCCATTGATAAGGCGAATCCAAGTTCTTGACGTCATCGGTGTGACATGAGCAGAGCGTTCTGCAGACAGTCGTCCATGGTTTGTCGACCTGCGATTGTCGAATCGAACCGTCGAGTCATACTAGTCCACTGCCAACAGGATATGAGCCATTATGTATAAAGTGTCATCCAAGGCTTGTCAATTTGCAATTGTTGCGTCCACTCGTCGAGTTAGACTAGTTTCGTGCGACTGTCGAATCAGGTTAGACTAGCCCAATGAAAAGACGACATGCGCTGTAGCATTCGCCAAATCGCTTTGTCTGAATGCGGCTTATGGAATTGACTTTTCTGATTTTCATTGCCCTTGTTGAGTTGTCCAGCTCTGATAGACATCGCTTCACCAACATCAAGTGACCCACCTTACACGCCATGAGGCAACAGTCATTTTTCTTCTACTTTTGTTAGCGACAACAACAAACAAGTTTTCTTTCTCGCCCTACAATCAAGCCAAGGACGAGTTTCGGGTTTTGGGACCAAACTTAACTGATTACAAGAAGGCCATTTATATATTTATTTATATCATTGGTGTTATACGGCGTATTCCAAAGTAGTACACGTATACAACGGTGGCCAGCATTATGGTGCGAGGAAACCCAGATCGGGGAGGAAGTCACCATGACCTGGACAAACTCATAGCGACTGCATTGGTGAGAGGATCTTCTTAATTAAATTCTATCAGAACACAGAAATTTTGTCGTAATTTTGGAACAGTCACGTCCAATAAGTCGCAGTTAACACCACTACAGCCCTACAGTACCTATTTTTACTTAATTCATGGTGACAGGATGCGCAATTTGCGTTTATTTAAGCACTTACAGGACTAGAAGTTAGAATAAAAATCGTCTCTGAAATGAACTAACTGGGCGCCGTGTTTCATTGGTTAGGCAAAAGCATTTGAGAACGGCTCCACTGCCGTCGCTGCTGCCGTTTTACTCTCCGTGACGGAGTCTCTTGTAGTGACGAACCTTCAATGCCTCGCTCCGGTGCAACTCTCTGTCATGGAGTCTGCTGGTCGCATGCCTCAACATGACGTGAACGCACGAACCGCCATCCATGCAGCAAAGGTCAAGTGATTATCATCGACGACCGTACGTATCAGGTACGAATAAGTAGGTTCTTACAGACGGGGACTTTATGGGCAATCGGATCGATGTTTGGATTGTCTGTCGTGAAAGCTTTCACGTGGAACCACAGAACAAGCGATCATAGCCTAATGCATATGTAGATGTGTTTTCCTCTTTCACCCTGTAGTTGAGATTGGAAGTAGATGTGGCGCCGTTTCACGGTAATGTTCTGATATTTTTATTTGTGATAAAAAAGTGGGGAAAACTGGACCAGTATGTTGCCAACTAAGTAAGACGAGTGTCTTACGTTCTTTTCAAATTATTGTCCTCTCTGGTGGGTGTAATAATCAGGTATAAGACAACTGACAGGGTCACAAACTTGTAACATGATGTGTCAAAAATGTCGTTTGCCAAGTAAGGAAGATGTGTGTTTTACCTTCTGTCCAATTGTTGTCACTGTCATCTGCATAATAAACAGGTAAAACAACGGACCGACGAGCAAGGCTATAGCACTATGTGTCACCACAACAAGTGCGTGGCCAGGCAAATGTGGCATTAGTATTGACCAGGATACGTTTAATTATATCTTGCCTTAAATTGTTGCTCAATGCCATACTCAACAAGTTAGTGCTCTATAATGCATCTTAATGCATAATAAAGCAAAATGTTGCAAAATGCATCGGATGTGAAAATGTCATTGCATAAAAGACGAATCTTATACAGGAAAAAAAGAGGGGCGATTGCAAAAACCAGTTTGGAAATAAACACAACTCTTGATACAACAATTGTCCACTTTGAAATCAGCTCCAGGTTTGAAATAAAAAGTGACCGCTGTTGAAAACATCATGCGAACTCATTTTAAAATAAAAAACTGATCATTTCTGAAACAAAAATTGACCAATTAAGAAAAAAGTGCAATCTTTACTCAAAATCGGAACATATTTCAAAGTGATCCTTTGTTGTATCAGGACCTGTGCTTATTTCGAACTGGTTCGCAGGATTGTCTCAAAACTAGTCAGTTTTTGTTTCAAAGGTAGTCAATTTTTACATGAAAGGTATCTTTTGTTGCAAAATTAACATTTATTTCATAAATGGCTTCCACAATGGCTACTTTCCCAAATGAGATTTCATGCACGAAGAGGTCATATATGGCAATTTCACAATACAGCCTCGCATAACTTTAAGCTTTGCCTTCAATATTGAGCAGCGCTGCGTTTTCGTGGGGTTTTTTTTGTTGCTACCTTAAAGTAGCTCGATTTCCTCAAGGCTTTACCCACTGAACTGGCATCGGGCTTGAATGATTAATGCTTGTGCAGAACACTGTGAACATCTTACAAAACCAATTCGTATGAGGCATGGAGGGATTAGTTGACCTGGAGATGTTATCTACAAGGTGTGAGTGAGGACTGGTAAATGACTATCTACCTGCAGGGGTTTCAATAATTCATATACATACTGTTGCCAGTTGTCATGCACACATTTTTATCTGGAGACCGACGATCCTCTTTTTGTGTTTGCGGGTTACGAGTGCTTTCCATAGCAACATTTCTGAAAAGGCATGAATAATATAAGAGAATTTGACTGTATCGTCTCGAACGACATATTTATGAACAGACCAAGGTGTCCGTGTTACGGCAGTCAAGTAGTCTTAGTGCCTTGTTTCCTTAACAAAATTTATTCTGCACCTTTGTAGACTACGCCCTGCTGGTGATAACTGCATACATGTATTAATACCACTGCATTGTTACGTTTATTTAACCCGGTGAAACATTTTTCTGCATATTTATCCGTATTTATCCACTAAGTACAACATAAGATGTTTATATTGGGTTTACCTAGTTTTCGCTAATCTGAAAAATGCCTGCAAAGCAGCTTAAGTTGGACAAAGAGACAAACCAGCAAAAAGCATACATATCCTTTTACAGGGGAACGGTATTTACTGGACCCCTCTTAATACTGACAAAAAACTTTAGCATGGCTGAGATTCGAACCCGCGATTCGTATTTACAGGTTAATTGATCCCAAGGGCAAGGTGTCCACTGAACTGTTTGTAAATGTCAAGGTGACCTGTAATCAATGCAACGGATTAATTAGAAATGTATTAAGCTGTTGCAGATCTATCCAATCTAATTTCTCCGCGGATGTTCTTCGTGATCCTTTTAGAGATAAAGCCGAAGAAGCCCAATTTTGGAATAATAAAATTATACGATAAGAATCTGTTCCTGATGTAGGAATCGTATGTAGGTAACGGTTATATTGATCATGTATGTAATACGCTAGGCGTTTGGATCTTTTGGTGATCATTTCATTCTTCTTCAATTTGCACCACGAATCTTTTTAGTTAGGTTTTATTTTCAAATATATATATATATATATATATCTGCTGGCGAACTATGCATCACGAGGCCAGTTCCCTTTTCATTCTTTTCATGTAACTGCGTATTAAATGCAAGGCATTATCTTTTTTTGTAATTTTAGGCCGTGCAGTGACCTTTTAATAATTGCAAATAACGTTGCTGTGTTTTCTTTTACGTAAATTACGTAAGCCATGGTGCTATGGGTAGTGAAATGGGTTAAGTTTTAAACATTAACATGAACAGTAAGAATGAAGCCTCCCACCAATGCGGTCGCTGTGAGTTCAAGTCCAGCTCATCCTCTCCCGTACGTGATGAGATCTACCAGCAATCTGTACATGGTCGTGGGTTTCCACCGTGCTGTGCTCGGTTTCCTCCCACCATAATATACCGTCGTATAAGTGAAATATTCTTGAATACGGCGTAAACCACCAATCAAATAAATAAATGAAATAAGTAAGAATGAAACATTAAAGTATACTGTCAAGCTGATTTCACCAAGGCATATGTATATACATGGGGCCGAATTTCACGATTTCTGAAAGGGAAAAATTATGCAGTCCATTCAAATTAGTCACAGACTGCTGGCTATGGTTTGTCTATTCCACTTCTCCTTTGGGCATATAGATAGTTTGTGGGTTATTTCGCAGCAGCAAAATATCTGTGGCTTATTTACTGGTGATGGCGTTAAACACCAATCAAGAAAATTAATAATTAAATAATTACTGGCGTGCTTTGGTCCCAGGCTATCCTATGATCAAATAATAGGAGAATCTGGTTGGCGTACCGATCTGGCGACCGCTTTATAATAGACAGTATAGGATGTCCCGATCTTGCTGCGTGGTATTATCCAGAAATAGCACAAGTAGCACTGCCACTTACAATACACCCATTAATGTTATTACTCTACAATCCCATTAATCACAAGTGAATGAGGCTCCTATCAACGCTGCACTAATTGGTGTGCCTCAGCAAGAAAAACAAAAATAATAAAGGAAATCATTATTCTGCAGCATTTATATAGGCTGAAGTGGAGACTGAATGTTGGTGATGATTGGTTATATCTTACACTGGACGAGTGGTCAGAGAGTTAAAGCTCTATTTAGACAGAAGGACAGTGTCGGTACATTGCTTGGTTTTGGACATTTTCTTTGGGTTTCTTATGAGAATAGACCACTGGCATTGTTAAAATATCGTCATGCGTGATGCGATGAAATCGCCTGGTAATCCCGAAACATTGCTTAAAACCCCATTCCGGGTAAACTGTAGGCCAGGATGATATTGACCTGTCTTGTTTTCTGAATACGTTAAAAATTAAGCCTGTGTATCATTATGTGAATAGTTGTATTAACCATGCATCTGACTATCACGATCGTCCCACCATAATGGTGGCCGCCGTCGTAAAGGTGAAATATTCTTGAGTACGGTGTAAAATACGAATTAAATAAATAAATAAATAATCCCCATGCAGCTGAACATTGTCATGAGCATGAAATAAGCTTGACCGTTTATCCCTTTTACCCCGTGTTGGTATTGTATAGGCTGTCACTGTAGAAAAGTAGGGTACCATTGTTCACATAGAGTAGTGCTGATATTAAAATCCCGCTTTTATCATTCCCAGGACATCCATATATATTACACTGCGGTACTCGTTTTCCGTGAACGTGTAGAATACAGACTGTTGAATGGGGGTAGATTTGGCATACCTTATTCATGACGGCCGAACCAAACGACCTAACTTCAAATTAATCCGGAAGTGGCGTAGACAGTATATATGAGCAGATCAGCCTGATACGTACAATTCCCCTCGGACCACCGTTGCGTATTTCTTCAAAAGCTTTCGGCTTAAACCTGTCATCTCCAAGGCCATTTAGGTCGCGCGGGCGTTCAGTCAGTCTCTTATCCTCTTCGGTACCTTTTCCAGATCAGCAACTTTTCTAATCTGAACATTTTTCGTGGGGACGTCTGCGATTGCCTGTCTAGGCATAAAACTGCTTCACCCTCAGCAACTACTTTGGTTTATTTCCGAGATCCTTTGTGCAGTATCAGTTTTTATCCAGGGCTTGCTGTTCTAGCCGTCCGTGTTCTTGTGTGGCCTTCCTTTCTATTTTCCCGTTGTTGTTGTTGTCGACAGAGAATTGGTCCTTCAGTGATTCACTGTGCTATGATTCTTTCTACTTCTCCACAGCTTAATTATTTCGCAGCTAAATTATTATGTCTTCGACATGGGCTTTGACAAAAATAAATAAACAGATGTTCTTGGTTGTGTCACCGGAAGCTGAAACGATTGCCCACTTTCGACACCACGTCATCACTGAGTGAACATCTGTTGCTCAGTATATAATTACGGACATCCAACTTTTTTTCCTGTGTAACTTGGGTGAAAATGAAGAAGAATTTATTATTCTATACTTAGAAATTACGCACATTTGTTTGGTAATATTTCTCCCATGACTTGCTCTTTTACTACCCTATATTCGCTGTCTTTCTCTCTCTGTGTTTTTAGTTTTCCTGTCGGACTAGTCCTGTTTATTGTTACCGCTATGCAGCCTTGTTGTTTTTCATATATCGCTCAGCTTTGTCTGGCTTCTCGTCATGACAGACCATAGAAAACTTCTCTGTTCGATGGTACACCACATGACATCGTCTTTTAAATGATCTATATTTATGCTTAAGTGTTCATAGTGATCCTTTGTTTTATGTATTTATAGTATATGGAGTCTAAACCGACGCCTTGTTAAAATTTAATCTCTATCCTTGAAGGATTGAAACTAAAATCACAACTACAAGAGACCCAGTGTACGAATATGAACGATGCAAAATTGCCTTAGTTTCTGATGATGTTCCTCGGTCGGCATAGTCTCCATTCGCCTTTTGCAGCATCTCTTGAATCTTGTTTTACTACTGGAGTGTAGCATTGACAAAGCCAGTGTACTTGTAGATAAATTGGCGAATGACATTACCAGACAATTGAGGATGAAACCGTTCTGCGCCTCTGTGAAGTTCTCCTTACCTAAAGACTCATCTTGGCCTGCCATTTGAAATTGTTCATCTCAGTCTGACGTCAACCTGGAAATCGTTGCAAAGAGAAAAAAAGAAAACAAGACTTTGTCATGGTCATCAGCGGAGAGATATTCGGTGGCTCTATTACATCAATTTACTTAAAGGGAGTTAAGCCATAATCATGCCTTATCATTTGCAATGTTCACAGATGGCATAGTGTGTTATCACCTAGAATGCATGAATGCAGGTGTACGGATTAATGTGATTAGCAATTCTTCAAGGTGAGAAACCCTCGAGGCAAAAACTCTTTCCTTATCAGGTGTTGAACTGACTGGGGGCAGTTTATCCGCTCCAGTCAACCGATGTTCAAGCAGTGTAGCGAAAAAGTGCACAACTTCATTTACACCAATAAATAAAGACGCGATAAATCACCATGGAGGCAAGTGCAAATTGGTTAATATGCAATGTATTGATGTGCTCTCTGAGCACAAGAATACAGCCAACCGGGCGTAAAATCGTACTAATTTGCAACTTGATCAACTGGCCTCTTCTAAGGTCTAGACTGCCCCGCCGCTGACCGGAAGAGCAAAACAAGGAATTTAATCATAGTGGGGCACTCAATTAAACTTTGACCCAAGACGGTCAAGAAATATTAGATTTGAGGCGCGGAACAGTTAGCACTGGAATCTGGTACTGACTTATTTGATATGACGAGAAATTAGCTTGTATTAGGTATGAAGGCGCTTACACCGTCCTGGTTGTCTTTAGTTCGGATCCCGATAGATGCATTGGCTCCACTAGCTGTCTCTGCGGAATTCGTGTTAAGTCCGACCTGATGATTCGATATGCTAATTGAAGCAGAGCTGACCTCAGGGCAGCCGGCCGAGGGGGCCTCTAAAACTGGCAAAGATACCATCTGTAGCTCAACTGTGTTTGTCAGAAACTGTCAACAATGCTGATTTGATGAAGGACACATTTTAAGTAGAATTTCCACGGTCTTTTTAACGACAATTTCTGAGAGTTATGGGGCGCAAAGCATAAAGATTTTTTGCTAATTTGAGTCAAACACACGGGTTATTTCCTTCAATTTTCTTCATTAGTCTTCCCAGATGTCTATTCCAGATGTTTATTCCAGATTTTGATCTTCATCTAGCAGTTCATGCTTTTCCTAACGTTAGAAACAAACCACATTCCCGAATATGTATTGCCCTGGTGACAAACGACATTCCTGATACTGAAATTAACGGCGTTAGTCATTTTAATTACCCTAAGGGACAATAGACCAAAACTATTAATAAACAGCAAGTGACTTGCGTTGAAATACTTCAAACGACTGCCATTTTCACAAAATGATCCCGCTGCTGTACTTTAGAGTCAGCTTGCATGGTTAAAGATAAGCTTCAAGATAAAATACAAGGGAAGGACTAGGTCGAGGACTAATGGAAGGACTAGGTCGAGGACTAATGGAAGGACTAGGTCGAGGACTAATGGAAGGACCAGGTCGAGGACTAATGGAAGGACCAGGTCGAGGACTAATGGAAGGACTAGGTCGAGGACTAATGGAAGGACTAGGTCGAGGACTAATGGAAGGACCAGGTCGAGGACTAATGGAAGGACTAGGTCGAGGACTAATGGAAGGACCAGGTCGAGGACTAATGGAAGGACTAGGTCGAGGACTAATGGAAGGACCAGGACGAGGACTAATGGAAGGACTAGGTCGAGGACTAATGGAAGGACTAGGTCGAGGACTAATGGAAGGACCAGGTCGAGGACTAATGGAAGGACTAGGTCGAGGACTAATGGAAGGACCAGGTCGAGGACTAATGGAAGGACTAGGTCGAGGACTAATGGAAGGACCAGGACGAGGACTAATGGAAGGACTAGGTCGAGGACTAATGGAAGGACTAGGTCGAGGACTAATGGAAGGACTAGGTCGAGGACTAATGGAAGGACTAGGTCGAGGACTAATGGAAGGACTAGGTCGAGGACTAATGGAAGGACCAGGTCGAGGACTAATGGAAGGACTAGGTCGAGGACTAATGGAAGGACCAGGTCGAGGACTAATGGAAGGACTAGGTCGAGGACTAATGGAAGGACCAGGTCGAGGACTAATGGAAGGACTAGGTCGAGGACTAATGGAAGGACCAGGTCGAGGACTAATGGAAGGACCAGGTCGAGGACTAATGGAAGGACTAGGTTGAGGACTCAGTGTTTCAAAAAGCACAAATGAAAGCTCGATGAAGTTGTCAACACCGCTCCTCTTGCCAATATTAACGGCAGCAGCGCTAATTATTTTGCAACACTGATACTGAAATGAAATTTAAAGCTGAGGTCGGATTGAAGGCAAAGGATTCCAGTTATTTTTCTTTATAATACATTTTCTTGGTCTCTCGTCTCAGGATCATGCGGCTGCCTTAGCCTCAGGTCTGACTTAGTCTTATAACCAGACGTATTATTTCTCTTAATTATTATTAAATATATATATTAATTATTATTAAATATAACTTATTATTATTTTACTTAATTCGAGAACTCCCCATGATTCTGGTACAAATAACGCCTTGATCATGGTAAATATGTATCAGGTTAACAGACTTCCTAAAGTTTCCCCATATATTTTGAAGGTTATTGCACGCGCAGTGTTCCTGGACTTAGTACCTGTTGTTACTGTAACTGTACTCACAGAAATTCGCCTCCGTGTTGTGCAATCTACCATGGTACACTCTTCAAATAAGGTTAACTTAGTATAAATAGCCACCAATGCGGTCATTGTGAGTTCAAGTCCGGTTTTCCGGCCGCACATGTGAAGATCAGCCAGCAACTTGCGGACGGTCTTGGGTTTCTATCGGGCTCTGCCCGGTGTCCTCCCTTGCTGACAGCGGTGTTATAAGTGAAATACTCTTAAGTAGGGCATAAAACACCAATGGAAACAAGTATTAAAAGTAGAGGTGCTTCTATCTGACTAGCCCCGCATGCACAATGCCTGGATGTCTACAAATGTAACGTTTGTCTTGTATATGGAAATATATAAACTTGCAACCAATTTGCACCTGGCCTCTTTCACCTATACTGAGCCAAAACATGAAGATGGACGTAACGGTTGCTTACAAGCTCGCCTAGTTAAACAGCTGAGATCACAGTTTATACATTGTCCAGTGTTTCACAGTTATCCTTCAGTGTATTCTCTCCACAGTGGACCACCTCCACAATGTCAGCGTTTCTTTTCGGCTGCGCTATAGAAGATCCCTGTGTAGGCATAATGTCTGCTGTAGGATAAATGCTTTCGTCGGGGCGGGGAGGGGGAGGGGGAGGGGCGGGGCTCCTTGCTAACTGTCAAGAATAACGAAGCTAAATCTCAAGGGGTTTTTTAACAGTTGGGAGAAGCCCGATCGTTCACTATTGCAAATAGCCTACGTATTATCTTGTGAATTTTGAGGTAATATCATTGGTACGTTCATTCCATTGCTTCTTTAGTTGAATATGGTTCCATTGGTCTTTATAGCCACACTCAAGATTCCTTCACTAATACGATCTGATAGGGGAGTCAGTATTATTGATACGTGGTGGAAACTGGAGTGTCAGTAGAAAACCACCGACCTTTGGGCAAGTTACTGATGAACTTGTCCAACATGTGATGTATAGATTTGCACACCGCATTGTTGGTTTTCAAGGAAGGTAATACTGCGCTATCCGACCATACCAGCGTCGTCGATCTTTGTAAACACTACCTCAGTTCACTGTGCAGCTGTAAAACAATATTCACTGATCTCTGCTTGTGCACACGTATGTTGTTACAAATATCCTCTTAATTACGCCACATATTTTGTCTGTATAAATGGCACATCTTTCACATTATAAAATTAAAGCATGTTTAGGCGTGCAATGTCACGATTTTTTAGCTCCAGATAGGCGACATTCAACTTATGCTTTGCACTCACTGAATACCACTTCTGGAGAACTAACAAATTATGATATTGCACGCCTTAACATGCTTTATCTGTTTTATTATACGGAAAAAGTTCAACAAACGGCTTAATGTTGAGCAGTTCATTTAATGTACCTAGAGGGTTGCAGTATTGCTTCTTCCGTGACATATGATATTCACTGCTGCCCAGGAAATGGTTACTATCAAAATATCTACTTTGCAAGCAACAAGAGGCATCAGTTTATTTTTAGCAAGGGTATGTGTTTAACAGAGGAGAACTGTGTCCAAATCTTCTTCGGGTGGCACTTTAAATCGTTTCGGATCAGCTGCGTGACACTCGGCCGAGGCTTCCCTTACGGAGACGACTGAAGGACATGACACTGTTCAGACGATGGCACGGGCAGGTGCAACGTCCAATATTCCCACGGGATCCTTCACTTTCATAAAATAGCGAACATCATGTGATAGTGTTTAGACCAGTCAAATCAGATGATCTGTAGGTGAGGTATAATAATAATGGTTAATTACATAGCGTGAACCACAAACAAAGTCTTGCATTTGACGGTTGCCCTAATTTCATCGTTACTCTTTTATCAGTTAACTGTATATGTCATCAATATGAAGTAAAATTTATGCCCGCTTAGCTCTGTCTGATTTCTTTTCAAGAAAAAAAAACATGCGCATGGCACAGGAAGCTTATATCCTGAGAGCTTCCGGGTGTAACTCTTTTGTTTACTCGCCACGGCCAAACGTTTACGGCAAAAAATACACTCGGTTGGCTTTGCAGTGACTTTTTTAATGCACCTCTCATCTCAAGCTGTGCTGTGTAACACATACTGAACGATGACATTGAAACACGGTAGCATTCCTGGGGTGGTGTGAAATTAGTTATGACAGGACTACGTCGTGAAGTCTTGTTCTTCTGCCGCGGGCGGTGATTTGGCTTTGTAATGGGGTCTTTGCTCCCTGTTCTCGCGGAGCAATATCGATTACAAAATTGTTTAGTACATAACTCATACTAATCGACTCCAGTACTTTTTTTTTAACACTGGGATACTTCCCTCGACTGGAAGACAGTGGAAGTGTCTTCAGATTAATCTTCCATCCATGTTGGTTTTCTCTTAAGACTATATCACGCATTATATAGTGTAATATGCTATTATTTGCATCTGATGAATTAGAACAACGAGATAGTCTTTAAGGCCGACCATAATTTTTTTAGCAAAAGATTGATTCAAACAAATTCTCAAACACTGGCAAATAGTTAGGTAGTGATTATGTCATTGTATTATATTCTCATTTTATTTAAATTCATTTTAAAATTCATTATATACGATATGATTTATTTGCTTGTAGTGTATATATTTCTGTAGTTGCATGTATTATATATGCGTAGTCTATTATGTCTACTGCTACTTTTATGTCTGTTATTTGCATTAATAACTAATTTTGTTCTGTCCTGTACATAAGTTACACCTATACCGCGTTTTCTAGAATAAACCTGTTCGACAAGAAATCCATTTCTTTAAATCTTTTTATAATGCGCATGCCCTGTTTCTGCACTCCCGTTATTCAGGGTGTTTGTCTCAAATGTTAAATCCTATTTATTATTCATATGAACGCGAAAAATCAAGATTTTCCTCACAGCAAATTGATATTGCACAAGGTGTGTTATTAAATTCCTCATGCCACTATAACTAGTGCAGGGTGAGAGATCGGAACTGTTAGTCGTGACCTAATTCGATGGTGTTCAATCAAAACTAGTTGCATAAATAATAAAATCAAACAATGACATTTCAGCATCTCTTTTTAATCTCAGCCACGTGATTCATTTTGCAAGATAAACATTCTTGCTTCTTACTGTGTCTTCGTAACACTCTTTATATAGGTTCTGTCTGATTTCGATAAGTATGAGGTCTTTTTCAGTGTTGGTTAATTTTGATGTTTCCTTCAAGACTTAAGCAGTTGCCTTGGTATCAAAACCTGGGTGTCTTAAACGCCAGTCGAAGGACTTAGAAGATCTGAACTGACTTCCTAAATTCTAAAAGAACTACAGGCTATTAAAACCCATTTGGTACGTTTCGTCTGATAACATGGAAACAATTTTTTTTCCGTCCTTTTCATTTTGCCTGATGTGACGTCAAGACTTCGTCAAGTAAAATAGACAACTGGACCGGCTAGCATTGATTTACATGGAACGATATTGTTTTCAGGAATTCTCCTTTTGCCGTTAGCACTCCCATAAACCTGCACACAAAGTAACAATTATAGACTGATTTCAAGCAGTCATGAAGTCATATGTCTTCTCTTGGTCTGTTAGTGTACCAGAATCGAACCAGTAAGAACATTGTTTACCGCATAGCCTGTTAGGTGGACGGAAAACTCTTGTGGGGTTCACAGGTATAGGGGCCTTGTTTGTCAAAATATTTATTTGTTTATTTATTTATTTCATAGGTGTTTTACGTAGTAATCCAGGATATTTCTACTACACAAAGTGGCCAGGATTATGGTTGCAGGAAATCGGACAGAGCACAGGGGAATCCCATGCATTCCGCAGGTTGCCAGCACTAGCTGGACATGAACTCACAACGACTGCATTTGTGAGAGAAGCCTGGGTTATTACCTAGCGATAGAGCGCCATAACCACTTTGGACGCCCAGGGGAGGAATTAGGCCTGCATAAACTAGGCATGGACTCACAACGACCGCATTGGTTTGAGAAAATATGATCTCTATAAGGCAAAATTGAAATTACAATATCTTAGTTCCCTATGGCTGCCATGCAAGTTTATTAAATTTAATCTAGCGAATAAATAAATTTGTACCTGGGTTTTTTACGGAGACTTCATTTGATACTTACTTTTTTACTTGGGGTGGGTGTGGGGGGTGGGGGTAGTTTTTAATGATCTTTGACTCTCATTTCCTTTGGGGATATTATTTTACTTCATCAAACGTCCCTGTCTCTGAACCGTTCGGTGCGCAAAAACCCCTCTTTGCCTCTTCGATTTAACCATGTGCATGATGTCCACGTGGGAGTATTATTTATCACACGCTCTGAATTCCGGATATCGAATTATATCGTATTACACGAGACTACGAGCTTGTGACAGAGACTGACCTTCGAGTCATGTCCATAGGACACCGTATAAGACACATTGATGCTGTCAAAATCCATAATATGCTAATCCATAAAAGGCCCGATTTTGACAGTAATAGCACTATTACCGGACTTATTCTGTAGATTATACGAAGCCTTTGCTGGACGTTATTATGTCAGGGTATTGGCTGATTGTTAGATATACCCATGGAGTCACGTACAATCATGTGCTGAAGCCCCACTATAAAGGCCTGCCTGGCTAACTTAGTCGTGGAAGACGCACGTCTCGCCGAAGGCGATATTCCCGTGGGAACTGGCGGCTCCAGAAGGTGATTGACGGTGCCCTCTTGTGTACCCTTGCATGAAGTTTCCGGGAAATGACCTGTTTTCAAATATCACACGTGACATGTGTCATACGTCATACAGGTGAGAAGGTTCCTCGGTAACTCGCCAAATGTCGGTGGTTTAGGACTGTCGTACGTCAGGTTTCCTCCAGCCATAAAACTGGTCTCCAGCGTACATGTGAAAAATTTCTTTGCACAGGCTGAATGAGCAATCAAATAGCCTAATCAAACGACAGACCGTTTTTAAAAATACCTGTAAGATCACATTATCTAGGTAATGTAGCTTTCCTCATTTCGGCTGCGATGTTTGCGTAATAATGTACGACTGGCGAAGATGCATGATTTCTACCCAGTTTACTCCTACGTCGGGGCTCTGACCTCTGATATATAGTGTCGCCATTTTTCTACGTCATATTCCTGGTTTCCGTATGTCGGGAAGCAGAGAGTGCGTAGATATAAAAAGTAGTGAGACTGCAAAGGGGCTCACGAATGGTAAGACCTGAAATGTCACACTTTTCTACATGTCCTGCTGGCAGAACAGTGATCGTGTCCGACCTTGATATGCATTGAATAAATTTTCGAGGGGCCTCCGGTTAGCGCGCTATCGCAGCACAATGACCCGAAGCTTCCCACCAATGCGGTCGCTCATGCTGGCTTCCTCTCCGGCCGTACGTGGGAAGGTCTGCCAGCAACCTGTGGATGGTCGTGGGTTTCCTCAGGGCTCTGCCCGGTTTCGTCCCATCGTAATGCCGCCGTCCTATAAGTGAAATATTCTTGAGTACGGCGTAAAACACCAATCAAATAAATAAATAAATAAATAAATAAATTTTCGCCCTGCTCTTCACAGGGATCTGTGTTTGTCACTCGTTTAGCATACAAGGCATCTTCAAGAGAAGGCTCCGTGGGGGCAGCCACCTTGAATAATAATGGCATTACGTCAGAAATTATTGGTCGAGATGTCAAAAATTAATAAGTTCAAAATTAATACTGCTTGTGTGGTTTGGCCATGTGTTTCCATCCCTGAAGAAAATATCGTATTTAGATTTGAAAATTAGACGGAGCCCTCTTTTGGAGGGAAGATAACCATCCAATACACACAAGTCTAGATTCGGCCATTCTCTTCATGGTCTTCAGGTTTGCATAATTCCACGGTTAACAAACTAATAAAAAAGATCTTTCGAAATGTATAAAGTTCCAGTTACTTTGTTAGGAACTAAATACAAGAAAATAACACACAGAGAAGGTTTTTCTGTTGTGACAAATACATCCGCGTGCGTCAGGAAATACAGTGAGGTAACAATGCAATAGTTGACAAATGGTCCCGCGTAACCGCTGAATTCCATTTTTTCCTCAGTGTACACCAATCAGAGGCATATTCTCTCTATTCTTATGAAAGCTCGATTGGTAGAAAGCCATTGCCTTTCAGTCTTGTTATATTGCACCCTGACGCTAACTGGATCATCGTCAGACCATGCATAGCTGCTATGCCAACAAGTTCGATTTTTTCTCTTGGAATTCTTGGCAGACACCATTACACTTTTCTAAAGTCCTCTCACCAGTGGTTCTTCCAGTTTATTATGTGACAAAACAAGTCTCCTACTCTCGGAAATATTGCCACGGGAGGTGGTGGAGCGCAATCAATCCATTACTAAACAGTTGTAATGGACTTCACCGCATCCCCTATCGAATGACGTACAGCTCGATGGAATCTTCTGGGGGATGAGAACAAAGGGAACAAACAGGAAGGATACATTATTAAACACAGGTAGTTCGCTCTAATTTTTGAGGGTCCCGGTTAACCAAAGCAGGGAATAGACTAGGATTCCTGGGAGTCAGGGGTGTTGGCATCTTTGCTGCAATATCGATTTTGTTTTCCCGTACATTTCATCTTATGATACACGACTGATTACGATGAACGCGTTGTATGACATTGTATGGCATTCCTTGATATTCAGTTCTATGACGGCTTATTTGAAAATGATAATTATCGGGACACTTCCTTAATTAACTTAATTCATGTTATTGATATCATGCAGAAAAAATCACCTCGATAATATTGAGGACAATATAGGCCAACACAGTAAAACTGGGCCAATATTACCAAACAGGGTCAATGACATCAGCAATACAGAACGTTGGAAGTTAAGTGTAGTATCTGTCTTTCTTGATGACATATGCAAGGTCCAAGGGCTTGATTGTAGTGTTCTCAATGACCTGATGTTAATGTATGCCTACGGTTCTATGTGAAAAAAGGGGCTGCCAAAAGGATGTTTTGTCATTCAGTCATTCAATTTGGAAAAGCATAAAGCTGTATTATAGTGTTACAATCAAGTCACATTAAGGTTATCTTTATTAATTTATGTTGTCCTGAATTGCCTCTCCAAGACTAGATGCCATTATTACTGATACATAAAAATGAAAAAATTGACAACTTGCGATAATAATTACTCATTACCGTCAGATGATCGAAATAATGTTAAATGAAGTGTGACAGCCTCACCACAAACGCATCGGTGGCAACTGTAGCAAATAACTGGGGTCAAGGGATGATCTGAAATATAGGCTCAGTGTTTTTGAGGTCTGTCTTTAAGGATGATCAGCCTGTTGACAACGTGTTAAATGATACCCTATGCATTTCGTGAAGAATCACACTGTCGCGTGTGTAGCTCAACTGGGATGCTCTAGGTGCGACTGTTCATGTTTTTCTGAACATGTGTTAAATGTGATGCAAGTTTTCAGAAACACTTACAACAACAGTGGGAATAAAATTGTGGCTCGGCTAAACCTACAAGAAGCGGTACCAACTACCAAAGTGTCGTTGATGCTCTGGCTTTTCTCTCTATGCTGTAGTGTTTTATATTTTTGAATAATTGAATGATTATGGTTTTACACCACATCGGCAATTTTCAACCATATCGTGGCGATTTATACTTTTGAACAATGGCCTTTGTAATGCTGAGAAACATTCATTGGCGCAAAAAATCTCACACGCGACATCAGTGCTTGATCTAGATAAAAGGAACCAGCGTGAGATTGCAATTACAAAATTCAGCTTTTGATGTGTGTTTCCTAACATTTCTTTATACAATGTGCTACATTGTGCTGAAATGACGACCCCGTCAAGCAGAAAAACCTAAACTGGCAAACTCTAGCGCGTAAATTAGGCAGGCAAGCTGATACAAGGGTATGGTCCTGTCATCTTGGCAGAGATCAAAGGCATCGGTGACACTGGAGCGGAACAATGTGTATACAGACAGGTAGACTATCGTAACAGCATCCCAGAGGGAAAACTGGAACCATTAAAGAAATCCAGGCTGGCGTTCATGTACAGCCCTATTCATTGCTTGGTTTTAAGCCCTGGAATGGCTGCTGCAATCGAAGTCATTTGTTGCTCGAACGAGAGAGTATCTATATGGTAAAATATTGACAATGCTCTTGTAACTCCTAACTTCCGGAGATGCTGGCATATCGTACTGTGCTAACGACCTCTGTCGCTGGAACGGGCTGTTTTTTTACCATCGGCCTGTACACTGGATCTTTATGTAATGAACCCTGGAACGACAGATTAACACGAGAGAGTTGATTAGCATCAGGAGTTTACGGCGAAGAATCTGTGAGACTAGAGGAGAGTGTGGGAGAGAGTGGAAATGAGGTTTGGCGTTGGGGGCTGGGGGTGGGAGGCGTGGGTGACATGGGGGGATGCGTGACGATAACAACACGAGGGAGCGTGTCTGGAATTCCATGTTTGTCCCAGTAGAGGAAAAGTGCTATCTGAAAAGTAACTGTGTGTCCCTTTAGAGGAGGATTGCATAATGAAAGTTGATTGCTTATTAGGATGTAGAAAAACAATGTAAACTTTAGATTCATTGTTTAGGAGAGCAATGAACACCAGAATTTTACTGTCTGTTCCTTTAGAGGAGGCCTGCGACCCCAAAACTAACAGCCTGTCCCTTTGAAGACGAATCCAAAGCGAAAATGACCGTCTGTCGAGGACAACAACCTGAAAACCGGCTGTCTGCTCTGTAGTCGACGAATGTAAACATGTAGGAATAAACCAGTCTTGTCGTCTAAAGGCTTTTCATGGACAATTTCAGCAACCACTTCACCTGGGATGTGCGGCCAAGGTTTAAACATACTTTAGCATACACTAGAGAGAATTTGCCGGAGTAAAACAAGTGGCGTGATGGTTGCTTTATGGATACGATCATTGTCTCATCATTTGCTATTCAGGTTTTATGGTAATTTGATAGTTGTATGTGAGCGTAGGCCCTTTGCCACTCACCCTGTCTACCAGAGACTGTGTTGGAGTATTAGTTCTGAAAGTGATGGATTAAGTTCAATAACAATGACCCAGAGCGTGTCGTCTCGTCGCTTTGAATTATTGATAGATATTGTATTATGATGACCCGACGATTTGCAGCCTGTACTTAAAAAAATCTAGGGACAGTAATTGTGTAGCTGAGTCAGGGACAAAAGTAGTTAAGGTATCTGATGAGGGAAAGCGGTGGAAAAATGGGGAAGGAAAATGATTGAGTTTAGTGGGGAAGAAAATGTTGTACAAAGAAGGCTTGATTTTTTGATGTTTTGATTTAAAAGTATAAGTGGGGAGGAAAATTAATAAAGAGGAGTGCAGTATGAAAAAACTAATTGAGTGTGCAGAAGAAATAGTGGATGGAAATGGAGAAGAAAAAATGTGGAGTTAGCTGGGTAGGAAAGTGTTGGATTAAAAGTGGGGAAGCTAAATGGTGGAGTGAACTGTGGAGGAAAAGTGGTGTAGAAAAGTGAGGGTGGTAAATTAAAAAGAACAGTGGTGAAGATATGCACGGGAAGGAAGACAAGGATTTTCCTAAACAAGAGAAATGACCTCTTACAATTCATGGCACAGCCTCCTGGAGAACGCTCAAATAAACTAAGACAATAGCGGAGATTCCAGTTCGAACTCTTTTATGAATGAGAAATGTCCCACTGTTCTACGTGATTTGACAGAAAAGTTAGGCAACTATTTGTGATTATATTTACAGTCACATGTCTGTCTAAAAAGTGTCACAAAAGGATGTTCACACTGAACGAACAATGATGAAAACTGGAGAGCTGGAGGTTGAGTAAACGTAGGAAGGCCCAGAAGGAAAGAGGTGTCATTTGTACGCCCTGAACACGGATGAAATAGGTGATCGATAAAGTCACGTCAACAAACGCCACCTAAGGTTTTCGACCATAATATAGTAGGATATTTTTACCTCCAGTGACAAAAGAGTTTGAACTCGAAACCAAGCTGTTGTCGTGGGTTCTAATACCGAACACTGTCGATGTGGAATGTTCGAATACAGCTCATGTTGGTATGAATATAATATGCTATCTAGACCATATTAGGGCTTAGGGGTGTAATCCCGTCAGTGAATGGTTCTTCCAAAAAATCGGCCGAAGTTGCGTCCATGAAGCACGCCTTGGTTCGGTTCATCCCATAACGGCTGGGAAAATACAGCTGACGCTTTCGAATCTGAGCATCAGGCAAGGTGTGTCTGTGGAGCTTAAATATTTAAAAGTATCGGTCGGCGAAGGTAGACACTGTAAGTGATTACGTCGCTTTGTCTTATGTCGCTCTTGGGTTAGTGCGTACCCTATGGGTTAAGCCATATCGTGGCATAAAAGTGGCATACAAAGCTTGCTACAGGAAGAAGTCGCATGTGTTAAGCCAAATGGTGGTACGATTACGTCGAAAATAACATGACTTTGAAATTTGCTGTAGGCAGCAATCCTATTTGCTCTGCCAATTCGGGATACTATTTTATCGCTAAGCATACCAACAGAAACATGGGAAATTTTCCTCTCCACTTTCGTGGTACAATTGTATCGTTTAGCATGGTGTGTGCCTGGTGTGCACATGGGATAGTCCCAACACCCAAACAGATCCAATGTAATGAATGCAAATTAGTAAATGAATACCACCTAATGTGGACTCGTTGTACATCTGCAAAAGTAGAGCTAGTTAATATCAGGCGATATTTATCCAGTATCCTATCTATAACACACCAAACACCAATCAGTTCAACTTGGGAGCAAAACGAAAAATTGACGCAAAAACATCAAGACCGTAAAACAGCAATATTTTTTTATGAATGGCGCGAGATTATGTACTGATCGAAATGTCAGTGAATGAGGACACGGTAATGTCACGCTGCTAACATCACGTGTAATATGAACATTGCTTATGGTAACCTACAAAATGAACCCTGATAATGCCAGCGTGCAATAGGAAAGTTATTGATGGCAGCGCACAAGACGAACATTCCTAATGACAACGCGGGATATGCAATATAATCGGGAAGAACGCCATGGTATTGAACGATAGGTAAGAGTTGAAGATATATCTTATAGTGTTTATCGTGAACCACGTGACTTGAACACATTCTTGCTAATGGTAATCATTAGCGCTAGAAAAGAGGAAGAACACAAAGGCTTAGTTTTCCGAGTAATTATGGGTATGGGAACAATACTGTACCGTTTAATTGACGTAGAAATCCGATATCTCTGCCAATGATCAGGGTAATCCGCAAACCATACCAGTAGTTACACTCGAGTGTGATTACCTGGGACGCATGAAAACGAGACTACTTCGGTTAACAAATTGTCTTGTCAGACACAGAAAAGTCGTCGGCTGCCCTGGAAACAGGAAACAAAGAGACTCATTCATTGTATGAAGAGTGTGTATCAGCGAGACCAGCGTCTCGTACAGGAATGACCTCGCGCCTCCATGACGACCGAAAATCCCATTATTTAGTGCGTAGCTGTTATTTTGAGGCCTCCGGGCATTTCCACTCAAGTTGAGGTAAAAGCTCTGCACTTGACAACAGGAAATATCGAAAGCCATCCACAGATGTAAAAATACTGACTGTGAATGAAATATGTTTCTTCTACTACAATCCACAACTGAACATCATTGGCCACAACGTTTATCCCCTCTGCATACTAGATGCAAAAGTAATGAAACCCTACCAGAGAAAAGACAGGCCTTGTAAGTCAGTGTATCTCATCCGTGAGATAATGTGGGTTTCACAGTGTTCTGCTGGGAGTGAAAAAGTATTCAGCGTCTCTGCTGCCGAATCCCACGGCCAGCAATCTCAACACGATTTTGAAGGCCAGACGCGTTATCATTGTCATCGTATGACAACATAAATATCCAGGTGTTCAGCTATATGTTATTGTAATAATGTAGATGTCAGAACCAATGCTAACGGTCCCATGCGATGACTTGGGGCATGTGCTTGTTAAAATCTACCGCTGGGTAATTTTTCTGCTGCTTTTTTCCTTCAGCGCATTTTCATCATCAACAAATTCACTATCACTGGTTTCGATCTCTTCAAACGCACCCTTGCCTTAGGTCATGAGATGTACATAGTAAATTTTTAGACACTTTTGAACATCAGATTTTAAACACATTTATGAACCATGTTGATGATGTGGTTCAGCAGTGGGGGTCAAGTTTTTGTGCACATTTATGTGAAGGTCCGAGTACTGTTCTTGTGAAGAGTACTCCTGTAGTGTTTGCCTGTGTATGGAAACGCTAATATGACATTAAATTTCTGCTTTAAGGCCATAGAGAAGTCGACGTGACGTCACTATTGAACCACATACTTGAATATGGTCCATAAAACTCAACATACAATCAAAACATTTCACTGCGTTTATTCGGTGAAAAAAATCTAAATCATTCAGTGAAGGTATTTTCAGAAACAGTTTTAAATGGCCTTTTCACTCACCCTAACTTCACTTTTACGAGGTCTCTCCCTTTGGTCATTTTACAGTGTAGGTGCGACAAAACCACCATTATCTTGTTCGTCTCCGGTGGCAATAACTTTTTGATTGACTCGTCCGTTATTGTCGACCTCCTGGCATGGAATATGTCCGGCATTCGAGCAATCCGGAAACCCGCAATAATAACCAAAACGGGAGATACGCGCAGGGCATTCATCCCAAAACGGCTCAATATGTATTTGTTTATATCCAGAATTACATATCAATATTAAAGCAAGCAAGTGATCTCTTAGTTCTTGGTGTGGCGTCTGTCGCCGCTTGGGGCGCAGAAAGAAACCAGTTGAAATACAGATACGCCATTATACGTTATACATCACAAGTGTTGCGCCGATGGTTTTAGGTTCTGGGAGATTTGAAATAATCCATCAAAACCGTTTGAACAGTTTTCTATACATCAGGCTGGTTTTATGTTATTTTGAAGTGTTAATAAAGAGACACTGAAGTCATTCAGCTTTCGTTACGTTGGCTATTTAATTGCCTACCATGTCTCTAGCTGCTAGGGTAAATTGTCAGATAATTGGCCACAGTTTGAAACTGCGCTCTTAAAAAGTTTCAGAATTGCCAAAGTTGTTTTTATATGTGCTGTATATATTCTCCTGGTAATACACAATTTAGTTGTAAAAGGAGTCAAGAGTCTTTAAATATCACACAAGATCGCAAAACACCACACAAACTGCCTCATAAAATTACTAGATACAATATTGGCCGTTTTCTTTAAACGTGCCCAATTGCGTTTTCCTTAACTGTGCTATTTGTACTACAATGGAGACTTGAATTATGGAAAAGCCTAACTATGCCGGATAGCCTAAAGAAGTAATTCCATTATTTGGACACAGTCCTGACCCTCTGGCAAGATTCCGGATTAATACACTCTGATTGACCTGAGCATGGCTTCTGCTCAGGGACACCTTACTTAAACATTGCCGGAAAGATAGATTTGAAACACCGCTGATTTTGCGAACACTTTTAGCTCAAACACTTTCAGGGGCTTTCATTGAACAGCAGTATTCTATTTTGTACAGAAAATCGAAAACAATCACGGACATAACTAAGTATGTTGTGCTGAAATATTGATTATCAGTCAAGAGACGCAATTGTCTTCGTCCAAAAAAAAATTCTGGAAGCAAAACAATTATTTTCTAAACCACAAATATAGATTGTAACTAAACTGGCCTTAATGATGACAGTAACGACAGCAGCCACCACGGGCAAAATCCATTGCTAAAACGTACTGTGAAACATATGTAGCTCGTTCGTCGCAGTTCAAACATTTTATCTGTTGGTAAAAAAAATCACAAACTGGACTACGCTGAGCACGTGGTGTTACTGCAGCGTCGGAATGTGTCGGGCCGGGTAAGCACTGTGAAAAGATCACTTACTGAAACATAATGAATTGGGAGTGTTCTGTTGTTTAAACTACGTGACGCCGTCCTGAAATATTGGGATGATATCAGATGTCTGTTTATGCTGGTCACCTTATTGATTGATTGGCTGATAGCTTGCTTGCTTGATTCCATTTTTTAATTCTTATTTTACGAACAGCTCAAGAATTTTCAGTTATAAAGTCATACAACTTCTTGTGTGGAGGAGACCGCAGTACCCAGCGTAAACCACCGACCTTTGGCAAGTTTGACTTAATGTTAACAGCAGTGAAACCATACCATACCATGGGTGAATGGGTGAACCTCTATCAGCTTTGCGTCCTTATTCTCTGCACATTTGTAGGCGAACCGGCCGAGGCGAGATGAGAAACCATCCCCGGCAGTGTATGTACCCGGAAGTGTGTATCAAGACAAGGTGGTCTAAACACCAATTACAGAGAAATCCTCAAAAAAGTATTTCGTAACACTAGTATCAAGTAAGATATCTACAATTAAGCACAAAGCTGATGAAGACAAACTTTGTTATACGTTTTCAATAAAGAAGGCAAAATTCAAAGAAAAATCGAAGCAAATTTCATGTTTACGGTTGGCAGAAATATGTTTTATCACAAATTCCATTTCTACTACCTTTGGTAGAACCTTTCTGCTGTTTCTGACCCGCTGATTTCTCCGTCCTCAAGTCCTGGTAACTAATCGATACTACGGCCTCAGGGGTAGAGTTATTTATGTATGAGATTATCGTAGTGATGGATTGGTGTTTTGTGCGGAAATGAAAAAGAACAAAAAAACTGACTTAGAGGCACGTTATAAATAAACAGAACGCAGGATGTGATAATTGTACAATTAGCAAGTAGTATTTTTTCTTACTGACATGTTGCATGTGACAACGGAAAACAAGGGAAACACCAGCATACCTTGTGAAGTGGCAGCAGTGTTCCCAATGAAATAGTCACGAGCCCGATCTGTGTACCCTAAAACACTAACGTTCACAGACAATCTGTGTGTCAGCACAACAGGAAAATGTGACGTACTACTGTCAAGTGTGACCTTCAGAAGGAAAGTGTGACATACTGCAGGGAAGTGTGATTTGCCACGGAAAAGTTTGACGTGCAAGAGGAAAGTGTGAGGCACTCGAGAAAAGTGTAAGGCACTAGAGGAAAGTGTAAGGCTCTAGAGGAAAGTGTAAGACACTAGAAGAAAGTGTAACTCACTAGAGGACGTCGTGAGGAACTAGAGGAAAGTGTAAGGCACTGAAGGACAGTATAAGGCACTAGAAGAAAGTGTAAGGCCTGAGAGGAAATCACAACGCACGAGAGGAAATCGTAACGCTCTAGAGGAAAGAGTTAATTACTATACCGGAAAGTGTGACTCACTACAGAGAAGACAGTTTTATGAACGCTGGCCAAATTGTGCCACTTTCGCTGTGATGCACTATTATATAGCACGGCAAGTTACAAAGAACCATTGCTCGTTTGGATTAGTCAGTCAAAGCAATGTACTCGTTCGGACTTTTCTGTGATGCGTCACTGTTTTCGAATAGCTGTGTTAGTAAAGCAAAGAGACGTCAAGTGCATGTAACACTAGATGAAACTGTGCTTTACCCAGCTTGACGCAGGTTGACTTAGGCTTATGTTCACAATTCAACAAATATCAAAGGAGTCAGAGTATTTCTTTTTAAGTATTTCATATTATATTCAGTTCACAGCTCCGGAGTCTTAAAGTTTGTTATTCCAGGTAGAAAAGAAAACATGCACAGTAACTCATTACATTGACTTTCTCTGTAATTTCGGTGAAGCCATGAGCATCTGCGCAGGTGCTTCTACCCAATAATGCAAGCGTAATAGAGCCTGCTTTTTTCAAATGTTAAGCTCCTTTATCACTTATCAATGAGAAGATGAGACATTTTAGTAACGTTTCTGTTCGAAATCTCTACCGAGTACATCTTTCTTTTGCAGAAACCCAGTCAGTATTTAATACAGCGAAATCGGACATGTTGCTCACGGGTTTCGAAAGTAGGAAAAAAACATCAAACGAAGACAGCTTGAAGAGCTTGTGGTGCGGATCGATTTAACTTTATACTCCTTGAAAAATCACTGGGTTCCAAGAATTTAACACATTCGTTCAGATTTTGAAACTATAAAAATGTCCATAAACAAGGATTTATTGACAGGCGCAGTGAAAGAAATCATTGATCAATTAGAGATTGTCAAATATGCTAGCTACCGTGCTTAAAGGCCTCGCTGAGTCCTGATGCGTACTGAGCTGTAATACCATGATAATTCCACCGAACTGACATTGTCACAGCCCTGCAACAAGCGGATGTCTTTTCTGAAGGGCCGTTGACCAGTAAAGTCCTTTTATTCGCTACTGTGAAAACACGAGCGACAACACGTCCCAAAGACAGAAATGAGATGATCTGGCACTGGGGGTGTTCATCTAACGCCCTGTAGAAACTGCAACCGGTTCTTTGTTTATGAATGCTGGGGCGTTGGCAAGGTGAAAGAGTACAAGTAGGTCACCGTGGACAAACTTGTGACCGTCTTCCGACGTTTCAACTGAATTTTACCTCACCTTCGTGTAACTGACATTTCCGAAGTGTCAATCTCGCGCACTCATTTGACCAATCATAATCAATAATGTTACAAGTAGCTCAACATGTCCCACATATCTTTCCATGAAGCGTGCAAAATCTCGCTCGTAGGCAGGACTCATATTGGTATGGCATCAGGGTCAGACGTAAAGCGTTCCGTGCAAGCTGCAATTGTTTTCCTTGGGAATCGGGATGTAAGCAAGGGAAACCGGTACAAACGGGCCTCCGTGAGGAAACGTGTGGCTGGCTTCCGACCTTTCATAAAAAACTTTACCACATGGCTCGTACATCTCGTGATTACCAGGTGTAGCCGAAACTGGGGACGGAAGCTGGTGTCGGTTGCGCCTGTTGTGACTCCCAGGAGAGCAAACAATGGAGAGGTGAAATACACTAGATGCAACGTTTTTGCAGCCTTGGAAGCTTTGAAACCTTTCCCGCCAAATGTAACTCAGGTCATACCTGTGTGGCCTACGATACATTCCTTCATTTACGATCACGTTTTGGGGGGCAAACTGATAATATATTTCTTGTGCAGTGCAACACAACAATAGTCCAGCAAGCTTATTGAACTACTTACATCTGTTCAGAATATCCGGTTCATTATTTGTGATTCAAGCATCTCTCATGTTTACCAGAATAAACACATTCCTTTTATTCATATCTTTTATGATACTCATGAATGAAAACAAGGACGCGTTTATGAAGTGTAGCAGAAGTGTGTTTATTTTCCCATTAAACTAAGTCCTTATTTTTTGAGTGCCTAAGTAAACCAATGTTAAATCAACGGATGGAAATAGAAAGCTTTCAACCTCAACAATTTTGTGCTGTCAGAATTCCACAACTAGCATCTCGCGAGCTAAATATAATTGACCGTTAAATTTAAATACCTTCAAAGCAAAACAGGTGTGATATGTGATATACACTGCGATAGATTTAGCTTCAACAACCATAAACTGAAGCGGTTTTGGCACAATGGCAGACTGTACCACGGTCGTTATGTAAAAGCTGTTTTTGTCTCTGGAGTGCATTGTCCTTTAGGACTGTAAAACGTTTTCAATATCTATAACAGAGGAAAATGGGCATTGACTATCACACACTCTAGTAAGAGTCCTTAAAAAACGTCAGAACTGCACCTAAATGAATGTGAATAACACGGGGAAATTCTTCAAAAAACCCCCAGATCCATAACAAAGCTGCTTTCTCCTTTCCTGGGGTATGTCACAATTCTGGTGGACGTGTTGTCACAAGACAAGATGGCTGATACATGTACCCAGACACTGCAACGTCACAACACGAAGCTATGTGTTTCACTGCCATTTGGACCCTTTGGAATGCCTGTCAGAATCCCCGATAAGTCTAAGTTTGCTCCTGTAGGCAATTTCATGTGTGCTCTGCTCATTTTAAATGCAATGCATTATTGCTGGTTAAAACATTCAATGACTTTGTTGTGCCTTCAGTACGGAAAAATCCCATTCATAACCATTGTACCATAAGATTTTAAAAAGACTTTGTCCACATAGGGATCTGTTTAGGACAAGGGATTTCTAGATTTCTCCTGTCACACTGTTCATTTGACTTAGCGGCGATAATAAGCTGTCTTTACACTAGATGAAAGGGAAAAAAGAAAAGAAAAACACGTGTCTACACGATTTCGAAAAGTGAAATTATTCATCCGCTTAGAACAGTCCTTGTGTCTTTTCGTCATCATTGAAAACTGTTGACTACTTTTGTTTGCGTGAATCCGTCCTGACTTTTATATTTCATATTTCTTCATGGTTCTTTAGTGGTTTTGTGTTATTTGTCGCTATTTGTAGGCTGCTCGTGCGATTATTGACCCGGAATGCCCATTTTGCTTCACGGCTGGTATACGAATACCGGTTTCAACGCCCGGGTTCCGCCAATATGGCTTGTGCGTCCGTCCGCCACTCGTCTAAAATCGGGTTTACTCACAATTCACGAACATCGTGTCGACCAGACATTACATCAACCTGTAGCAGTATTCCGGAAACTAGGCAGCCACGACTTAGCCCATAACCTTTCTTCAACTCATTACTATGAATTACCAAGACAACATATTCTAATGGCCACGACATGACAAAGCTGAAAGCCACGATGCTTTCCAAATTTGTTTGACAGGGTGTCTTCTTTCGATTAATGGTAAATTTTATTGCCCGTTGTTGGAATGCTTGGTGTAATTTATTTTTATTTTACAAGCACGACAAATCATTTCAGCTCTCCCTTGTTAGGAATGCTGTTCTCCAGGATATTGCTGATGTGGCTTTAAACCTTAATCATTACTGCTTTCTGTTTTAACACAACAGTGACACCTGGTGTATATTAACTGAAAAGCACACGCCACCAAGGGGGCAGTGTTTTTTGTTTTGTGTTTTTTTCTTTCTCTCGCGCCAGTATCAAGTTTCCCTTTTTTCTACTGAATATTCGCCCCCCGGGGGATCATAAGCCCTTGAATGTATACGCGTCACGCTAAAGATAGAGCTCATAATTTCCCGTCAGCCCTCACGGGACTGACTCGTCCCTTTATGGCAGTGTCTGACCGGTGACTCGTACATGACGGCGGTTTCCTATTGTCTTGCTGGGAAGTACTGTCGCGTGTATGGTAGAGTCCATTAAACAAGGATAAGCATTTGTTTTTCGGGTTGGCGATGGCACCGTCCTTCCCATGTATTTTACGCTACAGCAAAGCGCAATGGTCCGATCAAGCCATTTCCCATTTAGAATACCCTATCCTTTCGAGTTGACGCATGCTTAGTTTTCGTGACCGATTAACATTTTAACTGTACATAAGCAAATGACGTTTGTTCTGGCCTGTTTGCTTAAACATAAACGAAATTGTTCATCATACTTCCATTAGAGCTCTCATAGCGATTTATTTACAAAACAAATCTAAAGCGGTAAAGTCATGTATATCTTCATGGTTCAACTTGCAATCGCGATAATATGATAAAGAATGAAGCAATACGATTTTACGCCGTATAAGCCGTTGTTTCAGCCACATTTGATCGCTGTTAAAACAGTAATAGTTTCACGTTGGCAGGTTTTATGGGTGTAATTAGATCTGCCATCCACTTTCTGGTATCTGACATGGCCTCGAGAAAAAATGAACTGATCAACATTTAGATTGTGATGCATCGCGAAAATGCATTAGAGCACAGCTAGGACAGAATAATGCAGTTAATTATAACAGTGCAGCAAGTGTTCGCATCAATATATTTTTTCATTGGGGGTCAGCATACTGCTTTTACATGACATTGGTCATACGACAACCACGTGTTTCTGCAACACATGGCGGTCCCAGTGCTGACATTAAAGCACCGTGCATACCAGCCACACAGCCAAGTTATACTGCCATCGTACCGACCATTGTACGGTACTCGTACCGACTAGTACTTGATCCCAACAAGAACGCTAAGCCACCCTCCCATAAGAGGACATCCCAGCCAGTGCAGTGACATCTTACCGACTAGTACAGGGCCCCAACAAAAACGCTATGTCACACTCTTAAAACACGAAGTCCCCTACAGTACAGTGACATCGTGCCAGTCTTCACCCAGCCCATTTGCTGAGGGCCTGTCCATAAATATAATGCCAGATAGTTAGTTTTACTGACTCAGTAATGACCCTTGATCACCCGTGGCAAATAGCGGACCTTGTGACCCCGCGCACTGGGGTCGAGTTGAGATACTTTTATACCCTGTCACCGAGGGCGGTAATTCATAACTACTTGGCTTTGTTCGATTGGTGCCCCCGGGGAAGGGCATTCGGTCATATTTTCAGTTGTAACATCAAAGATAACACCCCCTAACCCTTGTAAAGATAAAATCATCTGATAGAGCACTACTCCAGAGTGGACTATAATTAATTCATTTCACCCTAGGAAAAACACAAAATATATTCGACGTTCGCTTACACATGCGGGCGGGGAACGTTCCTCTACGGCTTGACCGGATGTAATTACATATGTAAATAACCTAGGAGGGTACAGCATCCCAGCGCTAATGAATAACGGACAGGTATGCAGGAATCATTAACTGCAAATGACCGTTTTGTCTGAAGAATGACATTCTCATAGAGTTATAGGCAATTGCCGCATCAGATCAATCTTGGAGAATCGCTTTTAGCTGCTGAAACATTACGTTTATTTATGAATGTTTGTTATGAATTTGCTGTAGAACTGACTAAAATGCTTTAGTTGATGTCGTCATAACTAACGCGAATATGACTGGTGCGTGGACAAACTCCACACCTTGCCTACCGCAGTCTGCAATGCACTATCAATCAATGTGCCGGTTACACGATGATGTGATGACAGAATTATTTTAGAACTAAAAGAAAGCCGTTTTCGTGGCTAGAGAACGCCTCCCTGTTGGAGACATCTCAGACAAAACGTCAAATAGCCACGCGAATTATTTATTTGTTTGTTTATTATATTGGTGTTTTACGGCACACTCAAGGGTATTTCACTTATACAACGGCGGCCAGCATAATGGTGGGAGGAAACCGGGCTAAGCCCGGGAGAACCCCACGACTATCCGCATGTTGCTGGCAAACCTTCCCACGTACGGCAGGAGGGGAAGCCAGCATGAGCTGGACTTAAGCTCACTGCTACCGCATTGGTGGGAGGCTTCTGGGTCATTACGGAGCCACGGAGGCCACAACACGAGAATTTATATCTCAGTGTATCCGAACGGCTAGTACATGGAATTATATCTGGGAGCATTCGCAGCTGATGTCAGAATCAGTCGGTGGTTATACATATAGCTGAAATACGAAGGTCAACTTCTAAGTCGCCTCCGTTATCGTTGACATAGGACTTGATTGTTTCGTTCCCAGAAGGCTGGTAATCTGAAACTACTTCCCGTGTAGTTTACCTCAATCCGGCTTGGATCCATCGACCTAGAAAAGTGCTCGTGTGACCAGTATCTTGCTCTCTGCATGATTCTCTACCCTCGCATAGGAAAGCCGTGTCTTGTCTTTCAGCCTCTGGGGAAAACATAATTTTACTTTCTGCTTAAATTCTAACCTCATTATACAGGACAGATTTTATGACAGAGTTCTCCTGAGGTCAAGTGGTTTAAAGTGGAATGGAGTTAATGTGTAAATCAAATGATGCTTAATTTGACCTTAACTTAGAAAGCTCTGCATCTAATTCTGGGAATCACAGTGTTATTTTGTCAACACTTGAATATCCAGCTTTAGAAGTTCTTTGAGTCTTGATCTCTACCGAAGCTTCAAATTTTGTATTTGTCTTTATTTTATTTTCATCATTATTATTTGTTTTGAATGCTTTTTGACATTATACTCTTTCTCACCTTTTCTCCTATGCGACTGTGGCCGGGTTTATGCGGAGAAGAAACAATTGTACCGGGGTAAACCGCTGCCGTCCCCAGATACTGAAGACGCACCCTGACTTCAGGCTGCAGCCGTATGAGCGAAAACTGGATTTGAACCATTAACTTAAATGTGAATTTCCCGCGGAGAAAACAACACTTGAACTGAATGATTTTGGAAGATCACTGATATACGCAAGATAATTGTGACTTTTGCTTGTTGGGCCTGGTTGTTTATCTACGAGCATCTAGTGTTGACCCTCCCATGCAAATACCTTAATTTAATGCGACTAAATTTCAAAAAGCTCAAGTCAAAGGTACGGTCGACTTGTCAGAAAATGGGGGGAAGACAGTAGACTTTCTAGGCATGCCATTGAATTCAAAACTCAAAATTGATGACACACGCTGTATAGTCTATTGCTCCATACAGCCTTTGTGGTGACGATTTGTGGACACGTTGATGTAGCGCTCATGTATTTCAAGAGGGTAATCGTCAGTTCGGCGTTGCGCGGGATAACATACCTCATTTGAAGCCTGAGATACTTCGATATATCTGTATAAATAAATAAGTGACAAAGGTCACAGCCGCAGTCATTGCCGCGTTTCAGCGGGGTACGTTCGGTTAATTCTCTCACTTATTCTTCTTTCTCTGGCAATGCAAGGCTACAATGTAAAATAAGAAGCCACAAGCAATGATCTCTTTTGATGATTTAGACTTGTGCTGTCATCAGTTTTGCTAAGGTTTCTATGCAACTCGTCTATCTCAGTCGAATTTTTTGAGAAGCTACAGACTTGTCAGTATGCGAATCATGTTTTAGATGGATCATGTCTGATCATAATATGGGGCATGTCAGTATACTTATTGTGTGGCGACGAAAAGCGTCCGGGTATACTTGAAGGAGAACCTCGTCTCCGCCGTAAATCTGGAAGTTTGAGAGAGACTTTTCCCGAAGCCAATGGGATTCTCTGGTAAAATATTGTGCTACGGTGCCAAGTTTCTTCCTTAAATTATTGCCCATGTCGGAAAACCCGGACCTCGTAGTGAGCCAGGATTAGTAGACTTCGATTGGGTTGAGGTTGTAGCAGGGCCGCATCAAATCGAAATTCACCTAGAACTAGCTGCCGTTAAGTTGCGTTAAGGAGTTTTGTATGCCGAGGAGATGTTAGCGAAGTGAATCAATTTAAGAAATGGAGTCCACACATGGAGTAATAGTGAAGGGGACTCGGCGTCTTCGTGGTTTTGAAATTTGATTTACACGTCGATGTTGAGCTTGTTTTATCCAGCGCCGTCTGCAACGCGCTTTCATTTAACGCATAAGTTGTTAAACACAATTGCACCACATCACCAATTTGCAGAGATCTTTCGGAAGAAGGTGTTATGCTGCCACGCCTTTAGCTCGCCTGTTCACTTAACCACAATCAGCCTTCGGAAGCATTTGACTGATGGCGACTCGTTTCACTGAGACGTTTGCGAATTCCTCTTGCCCCGATTCCTTGTCCATTGTAGGCCAGGAGTGTTACGTAAGTGTCTCAGGCCGATTTCACAAATCTGTGAATTTTTTATAGAGATAAAAAAATTAAAGCTTCTATATATATGTGTTCAGGCTGTAAGAAGTTCAAATTATGTTGAATTTATCTGAATATCACACTTGTTAGTTCTTCCCAAACTAATTCTTCGTCTTGGACAGGGATTTTGTGGATTCATTGTTTGTGAGCCTTGGTCAAAATAAGTGGTCGACGACTTGCCCATTTCTGTACGTCACACGTGAGAAAGCCCGTCAGTTAATTACCAAATATGGGTGGTTTACGCCAGCCATAAAACTCACCGTAGTCTTGCCGAGTTATTCCACAACCATGAGCAAAACAAAATAAAAATAAGCAATACATGGAATCCAAAATTAAGCCTTTGATTCAAATTTTTCATTTTGACTTATGTCAGATCTGATTTGGGAATGAGCTCTGAAGTGTTCTCAAGAATGTTACTTGCATTCAGAACATGATGATAGAAAGTTCGGAACTATTGGAACTGGGTTGGCCAGTATAACTTGCCAGGCATCAAGAATGAAACAACTCTCCTCAGTTTGTAAAGCAAAGGCTACGGCTTGCCTGGGTATCAACAGCGCTTTCCTAATGAGTGGATGTTTTCGGTGTCCAGAAAACGGTCGAGAGTCAGGCGTTGTGTCACGTTTACCACGTATGTTAACCAGGGATTAACTTCTAATAGGCACATTTAGTTAGGGTGCTGCGTTACATTTGGATCTTTTCTCTACTCACTTTGCAATGTCTTCAAAGGCAGCGTTTTTTTTGTGAACCGTAGACGCTGTGTAGCCGACAACGAAAAACTCATCATGAAATGGAATTTGGAAACCACGCTGAGCTGTCCGTAACATGAATAGTGACAAAAAGGCATAGTTCCGCAGCATTCTACACTCACTCAATGTTGACTCGTAAAAACTCATCCTGTGGTGACCGTTCTAAGTGAATTGAAATTCCAATGAATCATCTCTTTTTAGCCATCTCCATATCAATTACGAAAACTGTTCTCAGAAAATGTTTTCTCTCGCACGCAGGATAGGAGTAACGTTTCACTCGTTGGAGGTAGTCAGGGGGACATCTGTGTTATTAAAACTGCTTTTCATAAAGGAGTCTTTTCTTAGGCAAAAAGAGATGAAAGAATGTTTTATGGGTGAAGAGTTTGGGGATTTGTAATGTCAAAATTGTCATGCCATAATACAACTTGATTTTAAAAATCTTCGTGATCACTACCTTGATATTTTCCCACCATTCACAGAGGTTATAGATGTAACACGATTCGTGTGTCCCACACTGAAAAACAAACTTTTTGCAACTGCCTTTTTTATTATAAAACTTGGCCAGGGAGCAAAACGCTACCTGCAAAAAATTTCCGTTAAATCTGTTATTTGAGGGAATACAGAGTGCACTTCAGTTAGTGCCAGATTAATCAATTCCCAGTAAAGAATGAACCTGTTTCCAGTAAAACAATTGCCCTGCTCCCGGTAACGAATAATCCGTAATCAGGAAAAGAATTATCTGCTTGATCAAGGAGGCGACAATCCGTCGTCTCTTGGATAACGGTATATTTTCTTGTCACAGTAGCCTGTCAGTGGCCTACATTTGGAATGGTTGTAGAAGACAGTTACCCTTGGAATGACTTACTGTCCACTCACCACAGGAACATTAAGCTCGTTGACTCAAGGCTAGGCGCATGGTAATTGTGTCCCGGAAATCCAAAATTTCTAACTTTCATATTCCTTAACCAGGTAACTACAAGTTCTCTTCCAGCCAAGGTAGAATGTAGACTCCAAAAACGGTAATACCTTAGTTGGTGCCCTCCATAATGGTATCACGTGGGTAAATACTGATCGGCCGAATGGTGTCAGTTTCCCGTGAATGCGTGGATCGCCATGCCCTGTGTCTTCGGCATGGTGTTTCAGTTAGGCGCTCATTCATTTAAAGGATCATTAGTTCTTTCCTTTAAATCCATTTATATTTCTACGTGGAAAAGCGTTGTAGATTTTAGTCTTGCAGTCTAGATTCTCGTTTTCAGCAAAAAGAAATGATAGAAGGTAATGATTGCTCTCCTCTTTAATGTGTTCCGGTTGAATATAAACGATCACACAGAATACTTCTGATTCCCTGAGCTGAAGTCTTGTTTGTAGTAAATTTGTCTTCATGTACATTCCATCAAAGCCAAAAGATAAAAACGTCTGAACCGGAAGTACATCAACACCATTTAGCCTGTATTCCGCATCACTTTTTTAACCTAATGGATGAAGACGGACATTATAACGAGTTTAGGCAAAGGAGAAAAGCGATAGCCGTCCAATTCAACCAGTGTTTTTTCTGACAATACGAGTTCTTTTCTATAATACCTGACATGGAAAGAAACGTTGTTCCATGGGCACAGTTAAATTTTTAATGACAACGCGTAACATTGTTACGTAAACTCCTTGTTAAAAAAGATCCAAGAAATAATGTAATGTAAACAGACAAATACAGCTGGCACTTTGCCAAATGGATCTGGTATCTTAAATATATACTATGGTTTGCCAACGCCTGTTGATGCGTGCAGATCAGTAAAGTTTAAATTCTCCAAGCTTACCTTCAAAAAACTTAATAAATTATTTATATGCAGAAAAGTTTGTCTCCTATTTAAACGGTAACACAAAAAGATAACGATTGTTGTCGATGCCACACTAAAATCGCCGCCATACTGGAACTACATCGTTTAAATCATATCCAATAAGCCAATGGACTTTAAGAGCGTGCGAGATGTATCTCAGCCTCGTTCATAGGAGTTCTCGCGAGAATATGGTTAATATCTGCATAAACGACGTCAATCATGAGCAGAATACATAAATAAGGATAATCACTTGGCAAACGGGTTAAAGATCTCCACCGAGTCGACATTTGCCGCACGATTAGGAAACAGGTACTCGCTGGAATAGAGGGTATGCACCTGCCAAGAATCCATCAGTCTGCGTTATGTGTTATACGTACTGCTGCGTAAAGTATATGGGAAAACACATTTTTTCTTAAAAACAAAATAACAGAATCCATTTCTTTTCTTTGTTGTTCAGTTTCACATTTTTCTGCGTGTAAAACTCTTAAATTACAAAGCCAATTATTATGCTCTCTTGAAATAACGTGGTACACGAGATGAGCTGGACAAACTGTTAACGTGATATTCGTGTATTTGAAACGAATGTTTTTCAGTTCGGCTGGGGCCAGAGTTGCCACTTTGCGGAATAGCATACCTAATTTCCGATGAAACCTGTAACACGTCGAATGTTGGCATACGAAAATAAATGGTATAGTTCACACCCAATGTCACGTTACAGGGGGCTGTAGTCGGGAAACGGCCACGGCTATTCTCCCTCTATGAAATAAGAGGCTGCAAGAAATGATCTGTTTTCATGACTTAGACTCAACATCGCCTTGTGTTGTCATCCATTCGATAAGATTTCTATACACTCGTCTATCTTAGTCGCATCTTTTGTGAAACTACAGATTCGGCAGTATGCTAATCATGTTTTAGATGGAACATATGTCATCATAATTAGGGGAATGTCAACATAGTGAGTGTATGGCGACGAAAGGCTCACGGGGTTGCTGAAATGAGAACCTTTTCGCCACTGTAAATCTGGGATTTTGAGAGAGACTTTTCCTCAAGCCAACGGAGATTCTGTCATGAAATATTGTACGGCGGTGCCAAGTTTCTGCCTTAAATCATTGTCTGTGTCAGAAAACGCGGACTTGGAAGTGAGCCAGGATTAGTAGACTTCGATTGGGTTGATGTTGTAGCAGGAGCGCATCAAATAGAAATTCAACCATTACTAGCTGCCGTTAACCTGCCGTTAAGGCGTTTTGTATGCCGGGGAGATGTTGGCGAAGTGAATCAATTTAAGAAATGGAGTCCACGACAGGATTTATGGCGAAGCGGACTCAGCCGTCTTTTGTGGTTTTGAAATTTCATTTACAAGTCGATGTTTGGCTTGTTTAATTCAACAGTCCGCAACGCGCTTTAGTTTCAGGCCTAAGGTGTTAAATACTATTGTACATCTCCGATTTGCAGAGATCATTTGGAAGAAGGTGTTATGCTACCACACCTTACACTAGGCCGTTCCTCAACTACAAACAGACTCCGCAAGCGTTTGACTGATGGCGACAAAGTCTACACTGGTAGAGGGTGGAAAGTGACTGTAAATATATCAACATATAACACAGCTGGAAATCATTTGAATCCAAAAAAAAAAAAACAAAAAAAAAGAAAAAAAAAACCAATCATAATGTAACATGAACATGGCGGTTAACTGGATCTGACTTTATGTTTGATGAACTTTAACTCTCTCTGTGTATGAGGTGTGTTTTACTTCAGACCGAAGTATATTACGTTTGTATGTCGCTTTGATTTCTGGTGGAAGAAAGCGATCATTTATTTATCTGTACGCAAAGCAGATTCCAACCGGCAACTTCATCATAAACTCCGTTCTTTGAGACGTCCGTGATTTCCTTCCACACTGATTTCTTCTCCAGTATACGTGAAGAGTGTTACATAAGGGTCTGAGGCCCGTTCAGCAATTTTGGCTAATTTTCACATAAATCAAAATTGACAACTTCAGTATATATGTAGCATAGTTCACTTTATAAGAAGTTCAAATTAGGTTGCAGTTATCTGAATCTATCACTTGTTAGTTGTTCCCGAAGCTAACCCCTGGTCTTGGACAGAGAATATGTAGATTATTCTCGTGTCATTGCTGGAGGACTTTCGTCACGATAAGATGTCAACGATGCTCAGTTACCAGCTTTCACAGACTAGCATACTAAAACCACTTGACTCCCTCCAATATCATGTACATATCCAGAAGACTTCAAAACTTCAAGACTTTTAAGCAACAATCATGATAAAAAATAAAACAAAAAAACCCAATGATTTAAATGATTTTAACTCATGGAGTCACTGACTGAAATCTTACAGTTTTGCAAAAGTCAAACCTGACTCCTTGATCCCCTTGCGTGTAAAATTTGTTATTTGGCGATCTAAACATCTTGAAAGGGAGATCTGAACTTTGGGAACTGTGTTGGCCTGATACGAAGTATAACTTCTCAGGCGTCAAGGCAAGAATCAACATTCTTTAGTTTGTAAAGCAGTTTGTAATGAAGTGGTTTAATGAAAATGGTGAGCTGATGTTGTCGGTGTCCAGAGTGCTGTCGATAGCCAGTCGTTGTCTTATATTTTCCACATGTATTAAACACGGATTAACTTCTAATAGGCACACTGAGTTAGACTGCAGTGTTTCATTTGGATCGTTGCTCTAATTACTTAGCGATATCTTCAAAAGCAATGGGGTTTTCTGTGAACCGTAGACGCTGTGTAGTCGACAACGACGAAAATCATCAAGAAATGGAATTGGGAAACCATGTTGAGCTCCTCGTAACGTGATAGGGACAAAAAGTCAGAAAACCTCGGTGTCAAACCGTTTTGGCTTTTTTCTACACTCACTCTATGTCGACTTGTGAACACTCATGCTGTGATGTTCTCTGAAAGTGGATTGAAATTCCAATGAATCATCTCTTTTGGGCCCTCTCCATATCAATTACGAAAACTGTCCCCAGGAAATGTTTTCTCTCGCACGTACTTACATGAGTAACGTTTCGCTCGTTTGAAGTAGTGATGAGAACATTTGTGTTAATGAGACTGACTTTTATAAATGAGTCCTTTTTTTAGACAAAGGGAGAAGAATCGCTGTTTTGTGGATGAAACGTCTGGAGTTTGGTAATATGAGATTTGTCATGTCATAATATAACTTGATTTAAAGAATCTTTGGAACCGCGACCTTCCTGTATTCCACCATTTAACGAGATCATGAGTGTAATACAATTCGTGCAGGGAACACTTGTATGGCAAGGTAAAATTTTGATACGCAGTAATAGACAGTTTTTAGACCAGCAGGCCTATAAATGAAAAAAACAAGAAAGATGAAAGATTTTTTTTGATAATGGACGGCAAGGTCTCTTTACATCACGTGTAAAACGTGCATATTTTGTTGACCAACTGAAGACATTTTTCTCTGTTCGTCGTGGGTCGTATTTAAAAGAACAATTGCTTAATCGTCATTGCTCTCGCACTTCATGTGTCCCGAGATTAAAAGACAAAGTTGATGCTACAGTCTATTTAATTTCAAAACTCTCCAAGGAATGAAAATAGTACCTGAAAAAAATTCTGTTAGATGTGTTATTTGGGAGACTAGGGATTGCGCTTCTGTTAATAACCGATTAATCCATTCCTGGCTAAAAATGAATCTGCTTCCAGTAAAAAAAAATATTCTGTTCCCTGTAACGAATAAATCTGTTCCCTGTAATGCATAAATCTATTCCCGGTAACATATAAATGTGTTGCAGGTAACGCATAAATCTGTTTGTTGGTAACACATAAATCTGTTGCCGGTAACGCATAAATTCGTAAACAGGAAAAGATTAATTCGTTTGATCAAAGTAAAGACAATCCATTAGCTATCAGATAACGAAATCAACGGAACATTTTTTTTGCAGAGTACCCTGTCAGTGGTTTACATGTGGAATCGTTGTAGAAAACGCGTTCCTATTGGGGTGACTTACTGTCCCCTAACCATTCGAACAATGGACTCGTAGCCTTCGGGCTAGGCACACGGTAATGGTATCTTGGAAGTCCAAATTTCTTGATTTCAGATTCCGTAACAAGGATTCTAAGTGTTCTATTACATCTTTTGTAATATGCGAGACTCAAAAAAACGGTATTTTCTCACTTGGTTGCTCACATAACGGGATAAGTCAGGAAAATACTGATTGGCCAAATGCTGTCAGTATCACGGGAATACGTGGATCACCATGTCCTGTGTCTGCTGCAGACATTGTGAAAGACTTGCTATTATAACACAGCATGATGCTGTGACAATTATGTTGAAAGCGACGGTAAAATCCGTTAGAGAAGGAAGAAAGAAGACATATCCGAGGAATTGTTTTCTATAATTAATCCGAAATAAATGATTAAAGGAGAAAGTATGGGCGTTTTCAACTGTTCCAGAAGAGATTGTTGTAGTGGATCTTTTGCTAAATATGTTTGGAGTTTTTCTCATCCGTTAAAATGATATAATGAAGTTAATCAGGAAAGACATTAGCTCAACCTAGCTCATGTTTACATATGCCAAGTTTCAAGGCACCGTGTGTAATATCGGCCCTCATTCATTTCATGGATCATTATTTCTTTCCTTTTTAATCCATTTGTATTTGTGCATGGAAAAGCGTGACTGATTTAGTTTTCCTGCGATTATTAGGCAGTATACATTCTCGTTTTGAGATAAAAAAAAAAGAAACAAAAAATTATAGAAGGCAATGACTGATCTCCTCTTTAATGGGTTCCGGGTAAACATAAACGATCAAATAAAATTCTTGCGATTCCCTCAACTGAAGTTTTGTTTGTAACAGATTTGTCTTCGACTACATTCCGTCAAAGCCAAGAGATAAAAACGTCCGAACCGGAAGTACATCAAAACCGTTTAGCTTGTATTCCGCGTCATTTCTGTCCTTCTGATAGATGAAGACGGACATCATAAAGACTTAAGGCGAAGGGGAAAGTGATATCCTTCAATTTAATCACCATCGTTGGAGCTAATGTTATTTAAGAAAACACTAGTTCTTTTCTTACACGGATGACGTACAAAGAAACGTTGTTGTGTTAAATTACCCGCACACAGTTTTTTTATTACTGTCAACGCGTAACATTGTTTCCTAAAAGCTTTGTTGAAAAAGATCAAAGAAATAAGGTAACGAACACACAAATACGGCTGGCACTTTGTCAGATGGATCGAGTATCTTAAGCATAATTAATGGTTGCAAGCCGCCGTTAATGCGTGCAGTTAAACGGACAAAGCACATCTTCTCAAAGCTTTATTATTTTCTTTTTTATTAACAGGCAAAAACTTTGTCCCCCAAAGCATGCTAACACATAGAGCTGATCCTACTTCCTTCGTCAGGTCTACGTCGAGATATCAGCTCTAAAATACATACGAGCCTTTTTGGTCTGCCGTACTCATTTCTGAGGTCAAGCGGGCAGGTCACTCGATCACGTGCAAGCATTATGTGATTTAGGAACATGTGGAGAATGGGTATGTTGTCGATACCACACTAAAGGGCACCGCCATGTTAAAATTACGTCGTGAAAATCGCATTCGTTTTCCTTCCCTGATTTATCATTCACTTTTGTTTCACTTGCGATTTTAGGGGTACTTTTAGTCAGGATTATGTGTTTTTTTATTAAATCCTTAAAAAATAATGCCCCATTCTTTGCGGCGAATATCAATGTGCCAATGGCTCGTAAGTGCATGCGAGAGATATCTTGGTCTCGTCTATGGGAATTCTCGCGAGAATACGATTAATCGCCTCACACACGGCGCTAAACACAAGCAGAATACATAAATAAGGATAAGCACATAGCAAAAGGGTTGAAGAAATCTTCAACTATCTTGCGATTATAAAGCAGCTACTCGATTGGACAGAAGATTTGAATGACAGCACCAATATGTCAGAGAGACAACTGCAAGGAATCCATCAATCAGAACTAAATTATGTGTGTACTGCTGTATAAAGTTTAAGTGCAAATATGTTCTTGTGTGAAAAAACAAAACACAAAAAACAGAATCCATTTATTTTCTTATTTGTTAAGCCCCAAGTGATTCATTTGGTCTATTGAACGTAAGTGTATCAGTTTCCCTACAGCCAAATGCTCAAAGCCTTTTCTAGTTTATGTCCAAATTTTGATCTATGCCTTTAGAGCTATTTTCGGCCATTTAATCGGTTCATAAATTCTAATCGGCATCTTAAGATATATCTGTTCCAAAACCCAAACCTTGTTAACGGTCTAACATTTTGTCCCGTGATACAGTGGGACCTTTTTGTACCTTTATCAACAAAAGAGTTTGACCTCAAATTTCCCTTTTCCAATGGACGGTTTGAATTTCGACCTATTTGTTGACATATTGGATAGGGGATTAACGCCATGTTCAAGAATTTTAAGCTATGCACTGAGGGTCAATTTTGTCGGTATTGGCAACCTGGATGCCCGAATTAAGCGGTTGGCCTTTTGTAGTTTATAGCCGAAATTTGGATTCAGAATGCGACTATATTCGGCTATTATTTTCATGCATACAAACATCTTCTCGATTCTCGAAACTGTATTTTTTTATATTGCAATGACATTGTTCAACTTCATTGCGCTAATAATGTTATATATTTTATGTTCAAGTCATTCTATACGTCGAAGTTGTGATTTTGCCAACGTGCCTTCAAGATTCATAATCAAATAACACCTTAAAGAACCACCGAAATTAAACAGGCTATACACTGTGTGTTGAGCATAAAATAGGATGACAAGTTGAACACCCTTACTTCGGAGCTGTGTATTATTCCGTGAATATATGTTATTTCACGTTTTCAAACTGACTATATATACAGCTCTTGACATCACAAGGGGTATAGACTTTCGCCAATAGGAATGGGAGTCTTTTTCTAAGGAAGTGGCTGGAAATTATCGTAACAGTGTGTGATCCGCGATGATGTATCAGCTGGAGTCGTCTGAGGTCGGCCTGTCGCATCAGCCGAGCTCGGAGAGCGACCCTGATGCGACAGGCGGACATCAGACAACGAGGGCTGAAATAACATCGCAAAACACACACTTTTATAATCAGCTATTTATCATATACATTTATTTTTATATAAAAAATGGTCAAAAAGTTCACGGTTTCTCCTTAATCGGTAGCGTAACTTTCCACAACTAGAGAAAGGACGAGGCGAAATGTAGTTCTTCTATAAATGAGCAACATGTCTTCAGCTCCATTAAGATCATGTTAAGCAAATTTCTGTTTCATTAGTTTCAAATTTAAACTACTTTAATACAATCAATATAACAAGCATTCAAGAGATTAAACTATAATAAGGCAGTCATTTCACGGAACTCTCATCAATCTCAATGCCACAGGGATTCCCTCACACAGCTGTCAAAAAGAAACTGCTAAATAATGATGACTGGAAGTGTGGATCTGCAACAGTGATGCGAAGTCAACATTTATTGACAATATGTTTCCCCTGTAGTCGTCTAACCGCTGATATTGTCTGACCACAATGACACCCCACCGAAGGAAATGTTCAAATCGGACACTGAATGGTGATATCACCATGGTGGAAATGATGAAGCTATTGGCGACTGCTGCAGGTGTGTGAACGCCGGATATATATGCTCTTTTTGCTGTTTGCATTCCGTGAGTGGAAATTCGGTGGATGTTGGATTCATGAAAGCGGCAGTTTTATTTTAAAATTTATTTCACGTTGGACAGTTTGAGTGAAACGTGATCAGCTCGTCGACTGGATTTATCATCATGAGGTGTGAGCCAATCTGGTGACCTTGTGTACACGTTGCTTTGACAAAAAGCTTAAGGATTTTCACCAATAAGGTCAGGCATATTTTGAACTCAGCAGTGGACTTTAAATATAAAAGCCCGTACCGCCGGGCTGTGGACAACAATTGACTGAACTGAAGCCCAAAAAGTTGAGAACTGCGATGAAACTGTGGCCACATAATCCCTCCCCCCACTCTAAGCCTTACGCTCTGAAGAGTGTGCTTGTCGTTTCTTGTATATTAAAATGAAGACAATAAATGTGTTTCCTTCACAACTAGATGATGTTCTTGTAGCTAAACTTTGCCAAAGTCAGATGTTAGTTCAGGGGCTTCCTGGGTAGTTGAATGTAAACATTGAAAGTAGTCCTTGTTTTCAGAGGATCCATATAGGAACCTTGCTATATGGGTAAATAAAGTATGCCTCTGTATCATGTGGGTAACGGCCATAAGCATAAAGTGGCATTTAGTTACCCAAATAGATTTAATGCAATAAGTCAGTTTAAAGTAGAAACAATATACATTCAGTCGACAGGTTCTAATTTCCATCGTGCAATGTGCTCTTGGTATTCCAAGTCAGTGGCATTGTAAGTCTAATATTCTCGAGATCTTATTCCACTCCCATCTCCAGGTTTGTTTGAAAGTAATGTACTTTCTGATCTGTACATTGTAGTATACAACGCAGAGCGTTTCAAGGAAAAATCTGCACACAGTACTGCGGATAGTGGCAGGTATACGTGGATACTTGCGGGTGTGCTGGATTTTCTTCTTCTGTTTTCTTGTTCAGTATCTGAGAAAAAGAGAACAAAAACAGCGAGTCATACTAATTTCAGTGCTAAGACATAGGTACAATGCATAGGCGAGGCAGAGTGCAGCCTTTTAAGCCTGGTATCATGACTTACTGTAAGATCCAGGGCCCTTTCTGGAAGACAACATTAAAGGGCCGAGCATCTTTTGGGCCATCGTCTTCTGTGGGCTGCTAAGTAAATGAACCTAGTCATGTTATTCATGGGTTTTGAATCTGTTGCTTATCAGGTACGTCTTCCTGTGTACCCGTAATAACTTTGGCGTTGAGCGCAAGACTATAGTGATTCGTAGATCAATAAAGGAATGCATACATGTGCGTAAGTCCAATTAATGCTGAGGTTGTGTTGCTTACCAATTATTAACTAAAGCCACATTAATGGCCAAAGTAGGCCGAAACCCCAGATCTGGACTGAGGGCTTTCTGATGTGTTAGGTTTCATGTTACAGTCGTTGACAACGTGCAAGGTTAAACAACAGTAGGTCTTGTATGGGTTTAAAACTTGGCCAGTGGCGCTAATTGGTGTGTCCCTTTGATCTTTTATTAACGTTAGCATAATTGTTTTTTGTAAACGGGGAAAACAGCACTGTTGACTAGTCAATCAACGTGCCAAAGCCCACCAACCCATCCATCATTCAACTGTCCGCCGCGATGTATTTTTGCACTCAGCCATGAATTAATCTACAGATCAATCAATCAATCAGTCAGTCAGTGAATCATAAATCAATCAATCAATCAATCAATCAATAGGGCAGCCAGTGTTTCGGTCAGTTAATCGATTCACCCACTGAGGTATTTATGATTTCATAGTACATGTCCATCACATCACTATCTTCGCTTGTCAAGTAAATATTTATTGATATACGATTGTCGGGGGGTAATGTATTGGGTTTGCTGGCTTGCAAGAATATTCACAGCCAAATGTTCCAAATGTGCACTCGTTGTGTCTGTTTGTATCTCAAGTCCTTACCCGTGGTATAAATTGTTTCGATAGGTTTCCGGTGGCAAGCCTGTTGGCACAGTTCTCTGACAAGTCGGGAATCTCATCCACCCCGCTGTGTACCGACGGTTTGGCTCGGGCAAGAAAGCGGTCAATAAGTTAATGAATGGCTGGAGGAAGGTAGTGTGTTTCGCACACCGCACGGTGACATTTTCGTATGAATGTCGTTCATATTAGCGGAATGGTCGGTGTAGTAGATACCTTCATCTCCAACAGATTATTCGACCATTGATGTGGACACAACTGATGCTTCGCGTTAAGCGTTAACAACGGCGTATGGATATCGGTGTAATTGGGTGACCGAAATGAAGTGTGCCGTTCCTGGCTCTGCAAACCCAAGCGAAAACAGGGTTATTGTGTGTCCATGCAATTTAGAACGCACATGTCAGATTTTGACTATGGATCATATTTCGTAAGATTTCAGTATCCCAATAAGAGCTCCGCACTCTATGTAAACGCCCACAAAAACTTTGATTATGTTATAATAGATATATTGTACTAGGGCGTAATTCGTAACTCGTAATTCTCGAGTTAGCAAATGATTAATCACTGGAAATCACTGAATACAGTGATTCATTATCAGGTGTGTAGTAACTTGAAAACCACATTAATATCAGCTTATTCACTTGGATGTTTGTATTTTGCTAATATTAACCTCCCCCTCATTTCTTTCTGGATTGTAATTATATTATTAATCAAAAACGTTCATTCCAGGTATCCCTTTTCTATCCGTAGTGTTTGCTGTTTTTCAAAAACTTGCAAAACAGGTACATCTGTTGTGTAGGCCTGGTTATCGAAAGCTCTATTCACTGTCCTGATCTCTAATTAATGGTGCATGTGGTGCGCAAGCCTTCCGTACATTGCAGTACGTAACTCCTTAGCGAGTCCCAATAAATGTCACCGACCGTATCTGAAGTCAGCCGCATATCACGGATTCTCATCCTGAGCACAAAAGTATCACGTTATAAGGCTGTGACTTCCGCCCGGCCGCCTGCGGCTGAAAACACGTCTTTCATCACTGAAACCGCAGCCTGGCAATTTCATCGATTTGGCACAATATACACCATTTTTTCTGCCCTTGACTATCTGTTTGGTCCGCTTATTCTTCTCGATGTGGCATCTAGATATGCTCTAGAATGCAGACTTTTTGCCTTTGATTTCCAAAGGTAGATATCGATTCCGAAAGGAAGCTGCAAGTGTCGGTAAACTTCAAAGGCTGCAGGGGAAGAAATCATACACTTACGACTTACGCACAAACAACATCGTAAATGAAAATCTTGATGCGTTTGGACAATAAAGTGGCTGCACAACGTACTGAATAGGGGAGTTTCGAGTTCAAACTTTTGTCTTAGAAGGTAAAAAGAGTTCAACTGTGTCATGTGACTTGTCAAAAATGTCCGGTAGTTTTGTTCATTTTAATTTACCGATCACCTGTCTTGCATGGAGGTATAAACGTGCATCAGGAGCTTCTTAAATTAAAAAAAAAACAAACTTTCAACTTCTCAATTGTCCCTATCGTGCGTCTAGTGTAAGACTCTTTTTTTCACGCTTTTCTTAGACGACCGTGTTATAGTAAATGAATATCTGAGATAGTTGTTTAACATTTTTGACAGCCCACATGGCACAGTAGGGCTCCTCTTGCCTTTAGGGACAAAATAATTCCATCTCGAAACTCCGCTATTACTGGGACTTTGTGCCCGCAACATCTGGCAGTGTTTCTCATTAAATGACGTTAGGCTAACGGTCCTGTAGTACGACAACAGCAAAAACATCAATAACATTTACAACAAGGCTTTCCTGAGCGTTGATTGGCTTCACGACTTCTGCTTGTTCTTCCACTTGAGCAGCTTCACGTGTGGAAACATGTAAACCAGCCAGGCTTCACTTACCACATTTTCCTGAGCACCTGAGTGTCATTTGTGGATATCTCTCCTCTCCAAAAAGAACCTCATGACGAGAATATGTTGATGAGACGAGGTGTGCATAGTGAACGTCCAACTCTCACTTGGTGTCATGCCTGGTGTCATGGTTGAATCGGATTCCGCTGCTTATGTCATGAATGCCGACATTCTGCCATTCTCATGGGGTATCCTGGCCGAAAATAACAGCCTAATAAATTAATTATCCACTGACGAAATTACAGCTTAAAGGCTAAAATTCAATATATCATAAAGTTTGGACACAGCTTGGTATATTTCAAATATTTTAACCGTTGCACAACCAGACTGTTCTCGAGACGGCTGACAATCTAGGGAATGTAAAAAACATTATATAACCATCTTTGCTGAAAACTGTTTTTCTTGGAATGCATCCGTCCTAATTTCTTCCCTCTTATCCAATGGCGCTTTGTGCTGAACCTTGTTAAACCGGTGTTGCGAGTGTTGATCCTGTCCATTTTGATTACTCCCATACAAATGTCCGCTTCTAATCTCGATCTGTCCGGAGACTACTGGAACGTCGATTTGCCACCAAAGTATTCAGTGCAGAGCGGGCCGATTGCCTTAAGCATCGATTCAAAACAGGTTTATATTTCTATGATAGCATCAGGGAAGCGAACAAGAAAAAAATCTCTAACGGTGAAGTAAATCAAAGACCGGTTCCAAAAACTCCACAACTGTTTTTACCGGACACTCGGGTTTTCTTAATTGACCCATGAAATGACCCACATTTTATTAAGGAACATTCAGGCGTTAAACCTCGATGAAATAAATTAGTCAACACTTTGTGCATTTTGTTAGCGTTAAATGTTCGTTCAAGGGCGTGATTCATTTATTGAAATTTGATTGTGGTCAGTAAATATGACGACGAGGGAAGTTTCATTCTTTGCAGAAATTAAAGACACGGGATTGAGTATGACAAGATATTAATGGAATAATATTAGTTCCGTTTGGGGGGCCAGTGAAAAACATGTCCTAGATATGTTTATACCTCGTGGTGTGTATTTCTACTGCAATGGCTATTCTGTTTAGAAGCATACAAGAACAAAAAACAGCAGTGAATTTCCTCAATCAGATGTCTACGCGACAAACGTTCGTGATACGCCAACTCAATCAATGTTAATTGAAACACGATATCTTCAGTAATTTGATGGCATGATGTCCACCTTAAAACAAAGAGGTCACTTATCCCAGAGGCGACGTCAATGCATCAAACATCATGTCTTATCCTTGAGTCTTGAGTAGCTCTAATCTCAAGCCCAAACCCTGCTCCCTGCAATACTAGGATGGTCCAGCCCTTCCCTCGGACGACGTGCCTCTGATCCACAACTTCCCTTTAGATTCAAGGACGTTTCGATTTGGCGTGCCGTTATCAGGTGGCCAAATACTTCAAACAGCAAATCCCGTGCTCAAGGGAGGTTTTCACAATCGATGGTTTAACGCTTCGGCCACGGTCTCTCTCCCCAGAGCAAAGCCACCAGTGATCATTGATATAGATATTTGTGCGCTTTGCAACGCAATTAGTATTGAACCAGGGTGTTTATTGTAGAAATCAACTTATTGGGCAGAGGTTCTTGATCGATAGAGCTTAAACTTAACCAGTCAATGATCGAGTCGGAGTGTTACAGGCCACCTTCTTCAGGAACGTCTTGTTATCGATAACTCCGATCTGACGGACGGCCAGACGCATTCCGGACCCAGGTGTTCTTTCACAAGTCGTACGGTATCTGTATTACGTTCAAAGCCAGGCGGCTCTGACCGAATAGTTTAACGGTTTCCGATGGTCTTTGCCTTCACCCCGATTATCCTTCTTTCTGTATTTTCTGACATTTTGTTTCTTGTGGTTTGTGTTAAATGTTGTTTTGGAAATTGGTCTGGTGATTTATTGACCCGTATAGTTTCGATGGCTTCTAGATTCTTGACCAACGACTGGCTGGTTTTAATTGTCCGTGCGCTGGTCAAGTTTACAATTTCATGTCTCAAATATTATCTTTGACAAGGGTTAGAGGAGACTGGTTTCCGCTGGTTTGCTGTCGCATGCTGTGAATAATCAAAGCAATCTTGAGCAAAAACTGTTTTACTTTGCTATGCAACACTTAGCCTGCTGGTTTATCAAGGGGAAAATGTAGAACATAAATCATGCTGCCAAGCGTTCTTCAAATATCAAAGCAGGTTAATGAAGGCCGTCGAAGAAGATAAATCGAAGACGTATAAATCTAAAGAAAATTTACATCTCTTACATTTGGTGATAGGCTAGTTTATAATTATGTTGGTTCGGTTGGCGGCATGTGCTCGTCCTACTACGAGAAGACACAGTATATATACATTCTAAGGACTCCTCGTCCTCGTGTAGCTAAGACATTGTTAAGTACTATGTAAACCCGAAGCATACATACGTACATATTTACGTCGATTCTACATGATACACACACTTTAATTTCATCAGAATGATGATATCGCTTCTATAATCATTGTAGGCCCTTTTTGCCTTGAGTTATGTCGTGATAAGAAAAAGACAAATCGAGGAACAAATCTTAACAGAATTTTTGATTTACCACGTCCACAGCTGGAACATTTCATTTGAACTACGAAAGAACGAGAAAGCAGAAACATGCGTCTGCAGACTAAACAGTGTGAAGAAAATAGCAAAATTACGGAGGATAAAGACTTGCCCATACTGCCAGGTGTTTTCAATGTGAAATAACGGTGATAATGGCCGTATTATCACCTATGAAATAATATTTGAATCCCACATAAATCACGTGTTTCTCCCACTGAGTACATTTTTTCACAAAAGCGACTGCAGTGGTAAAACGTAGTCCTTGAGGTAAAAAACGAGGAATTTTCTAGTTTTCCTGTAGTTTCGGGAGTTTAAATTCCAGAGAAACTTCGTCTGACATAGGAACACCTGTACTATTAATACTGTGCAAATTTATGGGTGATTATTCCCAGGAGAAAATTAGCGGTATTTTAAACGAAGGTACAATTGCGTTAGCCTACAGAACTGCACCTGGCACCTGAATGAAAGCGCCGCAGACATGCTAATATGCACTGTGTTGTTATTTTCGACAGCATAGAACCATTCCTTAATCTCTCTTCCGCATTCAATTTCTTCATGCCGACAACGTCTGTTGAGGAAAGAAGTTACTTTTTCGCCGGGAAATTTTAAGCGCTACTGTCTGTGAGAAGTGAAACGCCCTAAGGTCCTTCCCGCCTTTAACAAAACGGTCCACACTGATTCCTTTGTTCTTTCGTGGATTGCGTCGAAGGACTAGGTGTACATATGCTCAGAAAAAGTCTATTGAAGAAATAAAAACTGACATCACTGGATTCTTTAATTTTTTCTATGTCTCTTTCGGCATAAAACCGTGACGATAGGAGATTTATTTACTTATTTGATTGGTGTTTTACGCCATACTCAAGAATATTTCACTTATGCGACGACGGCCAGCATTATGGTGGGAGGAAACCCACGATCATCCGCAGGTTGCTGGCGGACCTTCATGTACGGCCGGAAAGGAACCCAGCATGAGCCAACTATTATAAATACTACACACTCCTCAAATGATTTCGCGTCATGATGAATAAATAAAATGAAGAATGAAAAACAACGTTTTCGCACACTATGCACGGTTCAAACAGTCTCAAATCCTGTACGAATGCCGGAGCAGATGTCTAGATATCGCCAATTCACACAAATGATTACCGCATCCATCAGGGTCTATGTTTACCGCAAGCACGTCCCGGGGTACCCGCATTCGACGGCTACTTAATTTCACTGGCCTAGCACCGTTGTGGTCTGGCGGCGTTCCGGTGTCACTAACATTCCTCGAGTCCAGGAGAACTCCATTTCTCTTTAGGTTCAACACGATATGCTTAACTCAGACGACGATGGAAAAAAGAACTTCGTTTCCGGTGAGGACTGGAAAGAGGAAATGTGTTAATTCGGTCGTTTCATGTTTGGAAAGGGAAGCACGCTCTCCTCGGCCGAGATCTGACCGGTCCGATTTCGCTGATACCGGTATAATACCGTTATTCGTCATTAAGTTTGTCCACCAAGTGTGAACGGCTTCCCCACAATGATTGTGAGAAGCAAATGAACCCTCCCCCGCTCTCTCTTTCTCTCTCCCTCTATTCATGTCTCTCTCGCCATAGGCTATACTTTCATGACTACAATTGCATGGTTAGACATATGTCTTCGTGTATTATGTGATGTGCTACCTTCGTCACAAGCCATGGTGTTAGTGGATTTGTAAGTTGTTAGTTTCCAAGGATTTACATGAATGTTAAGAGGTACTGGGGTAAATTGGCGGTTAAACGCTGAATATTAATTGTTGCGTATACCCATTTTTCAAGTACTGTCGTTGGAGCTGTAGTCTTCTATATATAACCTCGTTCGTAGGTCCGAGAACGCAGTAGTGTAGTGTATATGTACAGGGTCCAAACTACAACTCAAATTCAATGTTCACTGTTTGAAGTGCAAATGTAGCACACTTTCTTGGTGACGTCATTTTTGTGTGTGATAGTTGTCAAATGGTCACCCGTTAGCGGTGGAATCCGGCCTCTTGTTCATGTCCTTCACTTAGGTTTTATTCTAACTGTTTACGTAAGTGTCTAAGTGTCTGTTTATGTAAGTGTCTAAGCACTAACAATTTATCCCCCACTAGAATCATAACATAAGCAAAATTAGGTAAAGAAACAAAACAATTTGTAATGATGTTGAATGATTCCTACTTTGATGTCATTTCTGTAGCCATTACTATGTTTCTATGTACAGTGCTATCTGAGATGAGATGGGTTTCCTGGAATATTACAGTTTTTAAGTCGAACTACGGCTCTTAAATGCTTCCATATAGTTTTTGAATATGACTTGTTTTCATTATTTATGAATACCTGATGATGTGAATATACTCATTTTGTTAAACCAAGCTTTTTCTTCTTGCTTCAAAAGAAAAATTAAAATTCCTTGGTAACTCTGACTTTTTAAGAAGGAAATCAGGTTTATGAATGGCATATAATCATGGTACTGATGGAGACTTCACCCGTCTTTGACGTAAAATTAGCATGCCTGTCGGTAATCTCAATAACCAAGTCTATTCAGGCTTTCTGTGATTAAAAATCCCCAACATAAGTAACCGGGCTAGCGAAACTTCAAACAGCGCATCGGTATAGCGCGGAGCTAGTGAAGAGCCCTGGTAATGTATTATGTATTACCGGTGTTATACCACCTCATTCAGACGTCCGTGCTGCGACGGAAATTGATTTTAACCAATGCCTCGACTAACCCCCGGGGAGTACAAACTGATTCATGCTTCTCGTTACCAGTCCACGTCGACTGTTTCTGAGGTGTCATATGATATCCTTGGTTGTATCGAAAGTATTTCGGCAAGGGTATTAAAGCTGAGAGAAAAAAAAGAAAAAAGGCGACAAAAGCAACGGTATCGAGGGGAAAACCGTGTTGAATGCCAGAAATTTTACAATGTTTGCACATCAGTCTCTTAATGCAGTTTATTTGTATTGTTTAAATTATTTTGCTGTTCTCTTCACTTCATTTCGATGAAGTCACATTCCAAACACGCCTTGCCAATTAAAGCAAGAAAAAAAAAACCGAAAAGCGAAACCGATTTATTAAACGAATTTATTGTATTATTATAAAGCAGTGTAATTAAGAGCTTCCAACAACAGCAAAAAACTGATTATTTAATTCATTAATATTATTTCGATCTCGTCTTATTTTAACTGAAGAGAGTTAAGTATTTCTCAATTCATTTAATTTCATTATTATTTTCATTTTATGTAGGAAGCGCATGCTGCGTAAGTGAGGTAATAAGGAGCATATAAAAAGTCTACATTAAACTTGTTGTATTGGAGCTATTGACGGCCTCAGTGGCCGAAGGTTTTAGCGCGCTAGTGTAGCTTAATGACCCAGGCGCCTTTTGCCACTGTGATTGCTGTGAGTTCAAGGCCGGCTCATGTTCTCTACTTCTCCATTCGAAGATCTGCCAGCAAACTGTGGGTAATCCTAGGCCCCACCGGGTTTCCTCCAGCCAAAACGCTGGCCGACGTCGTGTAAGTGAAATATTCTTGAGTTCAGCGTAAAACACCAAGTAAGTAAAGAAATAAAGAAATTTAGTCTGTTGTACACAATTACAGTGTTATGTTGAGAAAAACATAGACTCAGTAATCAGTGGAAACATAGCCTTAGCGACTTACAAGTAATTATTCCTGGACACAAGTTCATCGTTTGCATGTGGTGAATGAGGCCTGTTATCTTGGCCTGGTAAACACTTGTAGCTTGGCCAGGCTTTGAAAACCGTCTCAGCTGCGATGTTTTGTATCACCCGCAAAACGTCTCTGTCTAATACTGACAATTCCCTCCATAAGGTTGTGTCTGTTGTTTGGCCTAGTGCCCAGAACACCTACTGCAATTCCTTATCTCTTCCACAGACGTTGTCATCCATGGAAATTTCCAGTTTCCCTCATCTATAATTAACAAAGGATAATTACCACAGATAAGATATCTTCCCCTTAGCCGTAGTAGGGAGGGAGGCTGGGGTGGAACGAAACCTACGAAAAAAACTTCGCGGTGACGGTTTAGGCTGAGAGTCAACAGTTACGGGAAAATGCCAGGAACCGTTCACACCACTTCCGTATTGTGTGATTACCGCTATCGTCAGAGATAGTGAGTATCAGTACGATATTCCTGTGCAGAAGAATATCTAGACGAAGAAGAGGGGGTGGGGTGGGGTGGGGTGAGGTGGGGTGAGGTGGGGGAAGAGAATAGGTTATTAAACCGGATGAAGCAAGCCAAAGCTGATCATGGTGCTTACCCCTGACGACCTTACAAGATAATGATGGCTTCTTGTCTTATGGCGGATGTGCTCGTAGCTCAGTGAGCAAGCTGAAGACGCCTTGAGCGGAGAATTTGTAGCATTCCTAGCTCTCACTGCTGGTAACAAGCGTTTTTCAGCGTTACATTTGTGTGAAAACGCGTGTGTCACAGAAGTTTGTTGTCATACAAGGGGAAGTTTATCAGTAATTTGCCAAATGTAGCGGGTTTATCCCACGTTGTCTGAAATATCCACAAAACTCACAGCCATTGAATATGGCTTTACTACAACAATCATTTAATGAATCAGCCAGCCAGTCAATCAAACTACTAGTCTATCGATCCCCAGCAAATGCTCAAGTTGATTTGTCGATATGGAATATGATGTTCCCCAGCACATGCTCAAGTTGATTTGTCGTTACGGAGCATGATGATCATGGCAATCAATGCATAAAAATCCCGCTTTATAAGATTTGCTTTGGAGATTGTTCATAGCTTACATTTTGAACCTGAAATCGGCCCTTCGGCTAACGGCGGATAACACCATATCATTTGTGAAATATTACGTGCCAAAAATCCAGATTTAACTCTTGGCCCGCGGTCGAAAACATATATAAAACAAAAATACACCCAATGCTATTTTCTTGCACGCGTAGATTTTTGCAAATCTGTGATTACTTTGAAAAAAACTACAAAGACATAATTTACGATGTCCAATTGTTTTTTATCGTGTCCAATTACGAAATACCAGATCATCATATCAAGGCGATCAATACAATATCTTAAGATAAACATCTATCTTAGAAGCACTGATACTGTTATACACCCACTTTCTCCTACCTTATAACCTATGGGGCGTTGTAAATAGTGTCTTGGATATGATTTTTCAGTGAGACAGCACGAAGAATGATTCCAGCATTGGGACGAGGAGGGTTATGCATGATCTGATCGAATTATGATGTGGGAAGTGACGCTTAACTCTAAGAGAACAAAGAACCCTTTGTTGTTACTAGCCGATTATTAGCGAACTATAATGCCACAAGAGAGAAAAAAAACTTCTAATGTCACTAGCTGGTTATCAGCCAAATTTGGGGGTAAATGAAGTTTAACTTCAAAGAAAAAAGAACCCTGTATTGAAACCAGTTGGTTATTTACTAACTATACACTCACAAAAGACATTTAACTCCAAGAGAAAAAGGGAAACTCTGTTCGCTGGCTATTAGCTAACTATATCGTCAGAAAAGGCGTTTAACTCCGATATAAAACAACATGCTATCGTCACTAGCTTACTGTTGGGTGAAATTTAATGTGGCACGTGAAGAGAACAAGAATACTCTATTGCTATTAGCTGAGTATTTGCTCAAAACAGTATCCATGCATCGATTTCTTGAGTTCCTGGCTACCTTTCAGTGAGTGCAGTTTTCTGACAAGCTCCCACACTCCTCAGGGTGTGGGCGACGGGCACCGCAGGGGCGAATGTCATTCATATCACGCTCTGTTGTGTTTATCTCCTCCAGAATGGGCTATACAGAAACTGTATAATGAATTATCCTCGTCGCAAACCGGAACACACTGCAGATGACAGTCACTAATTAGTTCATAAATAAATTTGCCAGATGTTCATCTTTCTTTTCTATTCATTTCTCATGCAGAGACACGTATGTTTGCCCTAGGTCTGTCAGTTAGTATCTCGTTTGATAAATTATTCGCCATTAACCACAGTGTTGCAGATGTGCCCTGTAGGAATGCCTTGTGTATGTGGACAGGAAGGAGAAAAATGTCTAAAGTGTGCAGGAGGCACAAATGATTACAACAAAGTGTCATGCACACTAATGTTTACAGCCCTATAGCAACAACGGGTACCTCTCAGCAGATATTAATAAGAGTAAACACTATCGGTTAACAAAGACACTAATTCTCTTTACATTTATTTATTTATTTATTTATTTCATTGGTGTTTTACGTCGTACTCAAGAATATTTTACTTATACGACTGCGGTAAGCATTTTGGTGGGAGGAAACCGGATACAGCCCAGGAGAATCCCACGACCATCCGCAGGTAGCTGGCAGACCTTCCCACGTACGGCCGGAGAAGAAAGTTCTAGCTAGACCAAATAAGACAGATTGCGTGAGAAATCTGGAAATGTGTGGTGCTTTCTTTTATCTTCCTTTCTGCTCCCTCCATCGGTACACATTGGAACCATGGAACTGGAAGTGGTTCACCGCCAGGCTGATAAGCGCACTGACAACCCTATGCGGCCAACTTTGCCGATAATTGTTTCGAATTAAACGCTTCCTTCCTAGCTACGCAATGCGTAACTCGCCTACGACCCATTTCTGCTAATGTTGTTTGGGAAGTCCTTCCCCCAATCCCTTGGCTCCATTTGTAGTTTATGGCATTCTTCAGCCATTGACAATCAATGCTGTCTGCGATGGGTTTCTACTCACCGTCTCTAAGGGAACCGTCGCTTTTCAATTCCCCGCCGAAGTCCGCTCTTCTGACTTTATGCTACATTTCGCCTTTTCATCATAACCTAATAAATCATCCGCCGGTTTGAGCGCCACGACAACTTATTACGGTCTGGCCGCAACTTCCATGTAAACAGTGAGCAACATGGGCATCAGGAACTTAACGTTGGTCACCTTTAATTGATAAGGTGCCAAGATCTCACATAAAACATGAAATCATTCATTCACATGTCAGAAAACCAATTCCTTCAAAGATCCCAGTAATGCTATTAGGGCTAAGCGAAATGTCATAGCATTGCCTATGTTCTACTGTCCACTTGGCTACTCATAACCGCACCACATCAGTTTTGGTATAAAGCTCTTTGCAAAACCCAAGTAACACATGATAACTGCAATATATATTTGCTATCCATGTATTGGTCTTTTACGCCCTGATCTTGTGGCAAGAGGCTCCTGAGTCATGGTAATGGTGCGGCATGCTAACCGCTCCGCCGCTGTGGCCACGACAACTTCTTTATCCGCATTCATGATGAAGCACCTTTGTCAGGCATCATCCCATATTCTTCTGTTGCGACAAGCAGCCCTGCAAGATTCTCTGTCGCTGGAATCGGACGATTCCTATCTGTGTTTTAACATAGGTTGTTCATGTAACAAGCGGCCTGAGTTCTAGGTGCCACCGACTTTTGTGGCGGTAGACGCAAATATTGCAATTTGAAGTTTCTTACACCGCATTTTAATAATCTTCTCTCGAATTGTCAGTATTTCTGTCTTCCTCGCCGTGTCGCTCTGGGAAACTGCTGGCTATCCAATTGGTTAGAACGTCAGTCTAGAGGACGGAAGATCCAGGATCATTTCCGTGTCGGGTCATACTAAAGTCTGGAAAATTGAAAAGCACTGAGAGGTTAGAGCAAGGAAACAGGACTGGTCCTATAATATATAGTATAATGTGACTGGGTGGGTGTCACGTCTGGTGTCTTCACTTGTATAATTACGACGCAAAACCCAAGCATACATACATATCTTCTTTTTGCTCCTCACTAAGGGAATTCGACTCACTTTCTTCACCGGGGTGATTTTGCATAATTATGGAAAGGTGTTAAGCTTCATGTTCTCAACAGCTTTTTGCCTTTATCTCTATACCTGACGGCAACTGTACTCAAGTAAAACACTATTGAGGGAAAGTGTGAAAACAGCAATCAGATTTTTCAACAGTCTGTTTTCCGTTGAAGCCTTGCAATCGCATATTACTTTCTCTTATGTTTACAGTTCAGTATCATACATAAATAATGCCAATGATTTAAAAAGTATCATGGTGCCGGACAACAAAACGTCCTGACCCCCGTGCATTTATCGGAAATGAGCAAAATTTACTGAATATTATTTTGTTACCACTAGCTTGATTAAACTCATCTTGAAAGTACTCTTTCTGTATTGTATTACGCCACACGGTATAAAAACAGCACATCTTCAGGCTGTTTTTGTACTTTTATTTCTAACGGGCTTGTCTTCATTTGATTCCAAATATGATAATAAAAGGAACCAATCAGTAGCAACAGAGTGCACTTGTGAAAGCCATTTGGGGCTTTGTCAATGACAATGGCGTCTTTATATAGCTATACTTGTCAAGTTTTATCAACAGGCGTGTGAGGTCAAATCAAATATTTAACTCTGATTTTATCCGTTCAGTGTTTATTCACGGCTTACGTGCTGACATACTCTCTTTACCCACCGATAATGCCGTAACAGCCTTTCAAGGATACATATCACATCATCCTTTGTTCTATGTTTTCGCGAGAAAAGCTCGTGGAATTCCCTTAGGGTTTGTGCCTTTTAACCATCCAATCAGCGGCCGCAATGGCCTTAACCATATCCTAGAGTATTCATTTGCAACTACAAACGGTTGTTGAGTTTCTGGCTTTGTTTCCAGTATTGCTGACAGTTTTTGACTGAAAACAAGAAGGGAAATAAAATTCAAAAGGATCAAATGTCACAGTTTATAAAGTGTTTGTTCAGTTCATATATTTGCACTTAGCCTAGTGGTGCGTGACCGTCCACAGGCTTGTTACTATAACGAGCCGAAGCGATGTGTCCTCGCTGGCCTGGAGGACTAAGGCAGCAGCATATCGTGACAAAGCGGTTGAAATCGCTAGGCCACTGTAGGAAAAGGTTCAACCTAACTCGTTGAGAGTATAGCCTCAAGATACCACATGACAAGCAGGCGTCGTGCAACATTGTCTCTTCGAACATATCTCGACGGAAAACAGATTCGGACTAAAAAAGTGTCTTTTAAGTAATTAAATTTCTGCCTGTGAACATTTTAATTCACCGCAAGTTCAGGGACGTAGATCGGAAAGATAACCACCGAGGAAACATGGGTATTTGCAGACGTCCCTCCTCTAGATTCCCAAAATCTCCCACATATTTTTTTAATCTGTTCAGCTCTTTTGGGCCGTATTTCTAGGGCTGAGAAATATGTTAAAGCCCTCATGCTACTGACAGGAAATATTCGGCATTCCCATACTTTCTTTCTTCTCTCGGAGTTTTGGTGGCAATAAGAAGTCAACGACGTTCTCTCGCCTTTTTGCATGAAATTAGCTACAGACCAAGAGTTGCCCCCCTTGTATGACATATAGTATACCGCATCTGGAAGGGCCCAGTATTTAATCATTTATTTTATTTTCTTAAATAATTCACTTAGCCAGCTGTCATTGTGGTGGGTAGAAAGCATGACGAGGGGGGGGGGACCCACGATCATCCGCAGGTTGCTGGCAGACCTTCGCACGTACGATAGAAGAGGAAGCCAGCATGAGCTGGGTTTGAACTCATGGTGACCGCCTTTATGAAAAACTCCTGGGTCATGGCGCTGCGTTCACGCTAGCCCCGTCTGCACCGAAAGTCCCGTGTCTTGCGTATCTGGCAAAGTATTCCTATGATACAGCATTATAAGTGTGCTACAACGGGAATGGTCCATCACAAGGTCTCAGGGAGTGAAGAATTACTGGCCTTGACGTTAAGTCCCAAGAAGCCAAACGGGCAAATCAAAATACTTTGGGATAGTAATGCCCACTTTAACCTAAGCTGTTTATATGCACAAACGATTAGGTGTGGACATCACACCATGGAATTAAAGAGACGGATACCCCACACGCAATGCAGGTTGGTCAATTAACGTTTACGCAGGACAAGGCGATTCGTAGGGACGTCACATGCAGTGCATGAAAGCAAATTAATGTAATAAATACCGGATATATATCTTAAAGGAGAGAGGAGTTGGAAGGAAGCTAACTAGACATTTGATTTCCGTTGATTATTCAGTAACTGATACATTATGGTGGGAAAGTAATAGAAAACGGCTTCGTCAGGCGTCTGCTCGGATTGGGAATTTCCAGAAACCATCAGGTAAGTGGTAGTGTTGCTGTTTGATAGCAGACAGGGTCAATATAAAAACCAAATTAAGCAATAAACGAAAGAATACCTTCCTCTCTGGGATAAAGGCATCGGAAGAAAAAAAATCGGCGAGTGGGTATTTCCCTAGAGGCTGTGGATCGCAGTTGATATCTCTGAGGGCCAAATAGGTGTATGATACGCTTGTGACAACGTTGAAGGACATGTTGGTCCCAATGGAGTTGCTTGGGAAAAGTTCGCAGGGGAACTGAGTTATTCGGAAACCAATGGTGCGGGTATTCAATTTACTTAATGCTCTTCATTTCGATGTTATGCCTGCTGTTAATGTCTTAAGTACGGATAATATACAGCTTCGAATGGCGTCTGGGTATTTCTGAAACCTCGCTAGATGATGCTCAATTGAAATAGATTCTCAATCCCACGGGCATCAGACGGAAAAAGAGCGAGAAAAGAAATGAAAAGTAATAATTTCGCAGAATCCTTCAAAGTGTTCGTCAGCACGCATGTATGTAACGCCATGTGCCATGATAAAGGAAAGAAATAAACATTTTGTGGATTTGAAATTTGTGACTGTTGTTTAAGGCCAGTTAGGCAATATTTTAACCACATCGTGACGAGTCATAGATTCTCACCACTTTGCTAAAGGCGAAAAGGGCCTTTATGACTTTGCCCAGTAACATTGTTCCAGTAAGGTTTATGTACTGTATGCGAACGCTCTGTCCGCCATAATGGTGAATATAGCGCTCCTGAAACACATCGTTCCAAATGATGAGGGGTAAAGTCTGTTTTTCCACGTGGAGACCCACTCAAGACAAATCGCCCCAAAATTGGTCAGAATGTGCAAGAAAGTTGGTCAAATCGTCCAAGAAAAATCACTCAATTCGTCCAAGAACGTTGGTTAAATCGTTCAAGAAGGTTAGTCAAATTGTCCAAGACATAGAGTTATGTCCTCCAGGATAGGGAGTCATATCCAGTAAGATATCAAAAGATTTTTTTCCCCATAATCCACGATTTAGTAAAATCAGGAGCAAGTAATTATGACACGGGTGTGCGAATACATCTGCGCTGCTCTTTGCTAAATAACCATGAAAACAACACACATTTAAATAGATATATCTCATTATCTATTTGTTTTTATTTCCTCTAATACGTGGAAGTCTGTGTATACTTATGCCCGTAAACCTGAGGGGTAATTTACAAACGTAACAGTAAATACTGGTGCCTTTAACACAGATTGAGGGGGGGATGGATTAGGTGAAAAATGTCCACATTGCCCTAACCCATACCCCTTCCCTTCATCGCGCGTCAGGGCTACATTTGTGTTATCTCACCCTCTTACCTCGCCAGATGGCGTGTCTCACTGGTCACAGACAGAGAGTGGTCAATGAATCCCTGACCACCACGCAAACGTTGATGTTTATCAGCTTCTCTCGCCATAACTTTCCGCGTCATCTGACCAGGGCGCTGATCACTCTCGCGGTCATGACATATAACGTGCTAAAGTTCCGACGGTGGCCAGGCTAATGTGAGCGGCATGGTCCACTCCGACCCCACGTGACCACTTGTTTTTCTCCCCTGGGGAACCCCCAATTCACAACCTTTCATTACCTAACTGAATTAATAGTGGCTAGAGCGCGCGAAAAGTCAAGCGCAATTAAGAGATATCACTCTACTTGTAACAACACGGCGGCTGTTGCAAAGTTCCGTGGGTCAGTTGAAAAGAAAATAAGTAACGTAAATGACCACTGAAACCAGCAACACGTCTTTCTAGTTAAACCAATCAAAACAGCAAACATTCAGGCCAGGGACGAGTCAAAGAAACAGCCAATCCATCAATTAATCAAGAAACACGTCCCCTTAGTTAATAAATAAAGTATCCAGGCTAGCGACTGTTCATTGAAACATCTAATTAAATAGTAAACAATCACACATGAGGTAAAAAATTAAGCAAGCATCAAAAGACGCAGTACATCAAGTCAAAACAAATCTTAATAATACCAAAGGAAACAAAAGAACTTTTCATTGCACTGGCCCACCACTCAATAAACCAATCCAACGCCCCCAAGTAGCCAACTTGTTCAGAGGAGTCATCGAAGCACACCCACAACCATTTGCAGGTTGCTGTCACGCCCTCTCGCGTACGACGGAATGAACTTAGGAGGGATTTAGGCAAAGAAACCGGTGTTTGCGATGATGACAGAAAGACGCACGGAATATTCTATACATAAGGCTTTTTTTTTATTATTGTCTTTGCCTTCTCTCATTAGAGTGAAACCATGAACTCTACGATATTTTCCAAATGTGTTAAAGCTTAACATTTCATTCCTTTTGGAAATATGAAATAATTGAACATCACCACACTTTCGTTAAGAGCTCTCTGATTCAATGCATTTCTTAGACCCTGTCTCAAGACTTTTCTTTTACAAGTGCGCCGAAATTGTGTAACACACCGGAACAGATATTTTCCGTCACAAAAATTCAACCGGAAATGTTTCATATAATTTTTGACACTGCACCTGTAATAGCAAGTTAGAATAAAAGTTTAAGCCTCACACCCATTCCGCCCAGAGCGGATTCAGAATTCCTCGACAATATAACGGAAAGAAATCGGTCACTTGACAGCATCTCGCTCGCCATTTTACGCATGGTGAGAAGTGTGTTTCCGATAAATAGTTTAAAAGCTCGTACATTTCCTGTGTAGGTGAAGTTGAGCCGGGTAATATGTGAATGCGTCTGCAGACGAGTAGATTCTGTTTCACTTTTCAATTTTTGACCACGCTGGTGTTGCAAAATCGATGCATAAGGCGCATTAACAATGCTATGTTGCAAAATACTGGTTTATTAAGGATTAGTCGGTTTTGATCTTACGAGGTGGAAAGTGTTATCGATTGACATTTATCTGCGACATAACTGCTCGCATTAAACTCTTGTAAGGACGAAGACCTTTTCCAGTTTACCAATCACTCGCGAATAATCCCTCAAAGCGTCGACAATTTGGGCGTAATCAATCGTTAATCAACATGACAACGCTTTTAGCGTGATTTTATGCGTCCCGAATTAGCTGGATTTACCATTAACGGTACTTCAAGGCAGCTGGGGTAAATCAACTTATTGCTACACGTGATATCATTTTGCAGTTGTATCGTATCATACACAAAACTCTGTACGACGTCTTATTTTCGGGGCCGGGAGGACAACTCTTGGAGAAAAGCATAAGAGTGCTGAATGCCAGGTTCTTATCGAAAAGTATGGCCGATTATATGTTAAGCGTTTATTGAAGATCTGTTGTGTTTCGTCAGTGTAGCGAAACTCATTTCACTTTCGGTATTAGAAAGGCTCACTATTCCTTGTTGCTGAAATAAGTCACCATCAATCATGATTATTTGGTTGAGTGGATTCTTGGATACCTTTGATAACTTTTTTTTGCAGTGCACTGATTTATTTAATTATTTTAATTGGTGTTTTCGCACTCAAGGATATTTCACTTGTACAACGGTGGCTTCATTTTGGTGGGAGAAAACCGGGCACGCCCTACACTAATGGCAGTGTGTATGTTAGTCTCAATTTCCACATGTCTATGGTGCTGTCGGATTATTTGATGGACAAACACTATATATCACGTCCCAGCCAGTCGCAAAACACCAGCAAGCAATCATATAGAACTATGGTTGCCCAAATATGTAGAATGGCCAAGCGATAAAGTCATTTTGGTGTGATGGAAAATAGAGTCATTAGCGTTGCACTCTAGCCTGACACTTAAAAGACTACATCCAATATCTGGTGTTAGATATAATATGGATAAACATATGGGGTATGTGTTACATATAGCAAACATGACATCATATCCTTTCACAGTAAGGTGATTGCGAGTCCAATGCAGGAGGAAGACCAGAGGGAGTACCATTTTAATGAACTAATTGTGCATGTACTATCGATACTTCCAGGCTGGGAAGTGTGCATGGAGGAGATTAAGATAATACCAGGTGTTATTATCACTTTGAGGCATGGGATATCCAGCGTTTAGCGAACCACAGCTGCCGAAAGGTCATTTTAGTGGAATGTCGTTTACTCCGCGCAAAATAACGCGCCAAAGTAAGCACCTGTGGTTTGTGTGTGATGTAGGATAACCGCAAACCGGTCTCACCAGCATAGCATAATCGAACACCAGGCAGAATGCATTTGTCCGATTCAAGGGTTGGTGAACTCTGGGCAATAACATAATTGCCGTTCCCCGATGTATTCATTTTATAAAGACAAAGCTGGTTGCAACAGAATAAAGAAAAATGCTTTTGTTGTCGTTTTACTGACAAGTGGGAAGTCGTATATGCGACAATACGAGGCCTTATTCTAACTTTAATATTCTTGAAGAAAGACGACCTTTCATTATTGAAGAGCTCAACTGTTTTATTTTTATCTAACCAATTAGAGCAAATTGGCTTACTCACCCAAAGCTAGAAGATGAATTAACTTCCATGTGTCAACCGTCTATTGAATTTTTCATTAACTTTTTTTTTTTGCTCATTTTTTTAAAACAAATTCTCCCCAGGCTGTCCATATTATGAACATCCAAACAGACACGTCAGGAAATTCGAGTCCGTGTTAGGTAATCCAATATCTTCCGGTATGGTCCGCAGTGAATGACCTGACAGATTCTTATTGGTTAATGGTAAACCGTTTACCAGAAGTATGTCAGATGAAATTGGATTTTATGAGAATGGTGACCTTAAGCTTGTGTGAAAAAATGTGCTTGATTAGGACATGTCAGTCCTTGCGTTAGCTTTTCTTTTGATACAAGAAATGGTGTGCTAACTTTCATTAGGTCGATTCTGGGCAGCAATTGGCGTTTACACTGTGTGATAGACACACAGGCAGCAATTTCTCCGGCGCTGACATTTCTGTACTCCGTGAGAGTGTTGCTAAACTGTCAACTTACGCACATTTCTAGTCTTCAATAAAGACATAACAATGCCAACCTCACGGACGATGGAATACTGTTTCACAGCTATAATTTTGCGAATTTCTGTGAGTCCAAAGAAACTCTTTCTCTTTTTCTATCCGGTATGGATATAACAGTAACTGGTTTATATTATTTTTGTCATCGACAGCTTTGTTTTGGGGGCAAATGAGAAAGTGTAACAAATAAGTGCTAATTGTGGTATCAGGTATGGAATGAATGTATGCATTCAATTTAAACAATCTTGCTGTGTCACCAAATCCTGTCACTCCAGTACTGCTAAGACACTGGTAAGAAGAAAAGATATTGTAAGTGATCTTCAATGTAGCAAGCTTTGTATGTTCAATCATTGAAAGCGTGCATGACACTGACTTTACTCCACTTCTATCACGCCTTGCGCTTTACTTTAAGTCATGTGAATCTTGTTTGGATGTAGTTTTCTTTTAGCACTTACAAAACAAGCGATTGACATACATCAGTAAACACACAAACTAAAGTGTCACTTTAGGGTAGCTTTGTTTATATTCCTACAAAGTTTACTAATGGAATCCTTGCTTATTTTGGTAACGCTTTCAATATGCGGCTAGCGCAATGTTTCAATTGAGTCAATTCGTTTTGATACAAATATTCTATCAATGTTTCGCCACGTTATGTCATAATCATTCATTCATTCCTGCTATCAATGTTGCGAGTCCTGAAGTCTCCTTAAAACGATATCTTTATGATAAAATCCTAAGCGTTTACACACATGGGAATCCGCGTTGAATCTTCAGTAAACTGGATTCTTTGGTTAGCTTTTTTTATAAGAGCCAGAGCTGAATATCTTCTTCAAGGTATTTGTTAAATCAGTTTACCATGTTTTACCAGCTTCTGTCAACATCATTTCACTCAACTTTCAACATTTAACAGAACACGTTTTAAGTTGTCCCTAAACACCAAAGACTACCCAAATGAACTCGATGTCACTTAACATCAACACAGCCTTTCCCAAAACCAGACATCGGCCTGTTTTCAATGGATGGAAACTACACCTGAATCAAAACGTATTACTTCTCACCCGCGTCGCAGATTCGCACAATTGTTGTCTTTCAATTATGCCTTGGTTGAAGAAAACTGAACTCAATTGGTCGGATGGCGATAAATAATGATTGCCAAAGCGACCACAGGCATCTTGTGAAATTCGGGAGATTTTCTTTCCTGTCCATACTTCTAAACTTAGTATTGATTTGTGGACACCCAAGATCGAGTTGACGGTTAGACTAACTTGACTCGTATATTGCTTGACCAAACCGGTTCATTCTTGTTTACAGTGTCAATAATTCTCTGCGTCTGGAGTATGCGCAGATGTTGCGTCAGTAAACAGCTGCCAGGTACAGGTTACTGTGCCCTTGTGAGACTAATGTGGATTTGAGACGTTCTGTGGCGCCAGACCCAAGCTGACATTCACAACCGAGTTATCGACTGAAGTGTTTTATTGTGATTAAACTTGGGCGCACATATGCAGGTTTCATTATCCTTTTGGGGAAAGAAAGTTAGTTTGGACATTTTTTTTACTATTACATGAATGATTCGACATCATTCATTCGACATCGATTCCACACACGGTGTTCGAAGTTATATAATACACGGCAAATATTTATTACAAAAATTATCTGTTGTTATGGATTTAGTAGTAGGGGATATGTTTTGGTAGAAATGACCTCTGTTATACCCTGTTTAATGAAACGTATTGCCATAACTGACTAAACTTCAGGTCAAGTTCATATTATTGCAAGTTTCAAGAAAGCTTTGATAAGCACTGATGTTCAATGACGTTTCAGTTTCCTAATCATTTGTCTTTCAAGGAGGTCTTCAACGAAGCCAATTCGTACCCATTTGACTAACTCTGACCAAGTTGAATAGGGCACAGGTAATTATGACGGTTTCTACTTTCGGTTTCAATCATCCGTTTGTATTTACTTTTTGTAAGCTTTGCCACACGACGATATGGTGATTTATTTTCAGATTGATTTCTGTTGCTTTATCGTTAAACCGCCATCTTTTGAGAATCAATGAACATCCTACTAGCAGATATCATCTATGTGATGTGGATAAAATGAAATATCATTTTCTTTTAAGATAGCCTCGATATAACGTTGTTAGGACTCAAATGTATGTAAAACTGGATTATTTCAGCATTTTGCACCACACTCTAAAAGCTATAATTCGTTCTCGACAGAACAAAGGTGTCTGGTGAGGTTGCAAGTTTTAGTGAACTAGAGAAGATTTTGATTTTCTTTCTTCTTTTAAGTTAACAACTATATAAAATAGCATCCTTTGCTGTATTACAGTGTGGGGTGCATTACCCTTTTTGGGATTAGAAAACGCCAAATATTCAAATTCACTCCGGAAGGCTTTGACATGGAATATAAACGCTAACGCACACCTCCGAGTGGTGTTGTATGACGACCAACCGTGCAAAAGTTGTCAGTTGCCTTAGTTCTGATTCACTTTTTCTCCCCGCTATATGCTGGTCGCCGTCGTCTCAGTGAAATATTCTCAAGTACAGCATAACAAGTAAATAAATAAATAAAACAAAGGAACAATGAATAATAAATGGCTAAATCCGATTCATCATCTTTTATTCATTTGATTAGCCTTTAACGTAGTGCTTTGAACTTTGTTCTCCTTATGACGCAGGTCATAAGGAAACGGCCGGAGGAAACATGATGAAACCCGGAAGAAACCATCCAACTTCAACAGATACCTGATAGGTTCCCCTGATGTGCGAACACGCTAGTTTGATCGTGAAGAGACAGTGAAGTAATGGTCAATCGATAGTTTGATTTACTTCATTACTGTAATAATGGTGAAGAATTTCTCACTTATACGATTGCCTTGAATTTTGTTGTTGGAGGAAAACTTAGCGCCTGAAATAAACCACCCACCTTTGGCAAGTCACTAGCGAACTTTCCTGCCTGTGACCTGCAGATATTCAGGTCATTTTGGTGAAGAACAAGTGCTTTTGAACAAACTTTTGATACGAGAGGGACCACTACAGATCCCTCCTCCAACGTGTCCAAAACCGATGTAGAACTTGCACTTCGTGCACCCCGTGATTAAGCAGTTGCGCAACTTGCACAGTGGTTTATTTATTTATTTATTTGATTGGTGTTTTACGCCGTACTCAAGAGTTATACGACGCGGCCAGCATTATGATGGGAGTAGACCAGCAGTGCCCGCGACATACTTACTGAAGTGCTCTCTTGAATTAAAAGCCTTTAGTATTCCAGGACTCAATGCTATAGTAAGAGAATTATGCACGCGATCCTGCAAAATATACGTCCAAACTTAATTTCTACCGCAAAGACTAAGCATTATGTATTCGTTCAATATTATGGAACCGTTAAGACGACTTGCGTGATGATTTTGGTTATCATGTTGCCCCTAACGACGAAAGCATAGGATTCACCAGCTCCTAAACCAATCAGGTAGCGTATTCTAATATCGCCTGGATGAAAGTGTCCCCTTGTTTAATCGTTAAATAATTCATACCCTTTTTGACCTCCCAAAACAAAAGGGACAAAAACATTGCGCAAACACGCCACTGATTACTCTGTCGTCAATTAGGCATATACAGCGATCAAAGAGATTGAGTATGCGGGGGTTGAAAACTTAATGCCATTCAAGAAAACCTCTGCGCTTTGAAGTACCGCCATGTAATTTTACTGTAATTTAAGTCAGGATTTGCTCAATTAGTCTGCGAATTGGCAGGCCAATGCCTCGTACGGCGTGACGTATGGCCAGCACAGCAAGATTCCTTCTAATCACTATCCAAGTGATTCTTAAGAGCCTTTGAACTTTTTGAGCTGTTGGGATTTGAAACAGCCTCTGATTAGCAAAAAGACAAGGATGACGACAGCAAATGTACCCTGAATATAACGAGGCGAAAATTATTGATATATTTGGTCCAGACAGAAGTGAGGATTAATATATAAGTTGGGATCAAAAGACATCAAAGTCATTCAGGAACAGATCTTTATCTTTTTAAATGAACTCTGCTTGAAATATTGCTGGTTCATAAACGATGCAGTCGTGTGGTTAATCGTTGAAAGAGATGGATAAAGTTCGACATCTGTCGGGAGGAAATAAAAAGATACGATGTATGGCCCCGTGCACTCGCAGGGAATATAACATCACTCTTTTGGGTTATGAAATATCAGTTCTTTTGCACCACACCATGATGAGCATATGGAAATACAAAAGTAAATTAATATAATGTATTCGTAAAGAATACGTTTCGTTGTCGTTTTTTTATCCTTTTACATTTTGTTATTGATTGATTTATTCATGTTTTATTCAGAAATATATATTTGCTATATACATCTATATGTTTCATATGGAGTAGATTAGAACAGTCGTGGCGGGAGTAAAGCTCGTGGGGGCCTCCGTGGCTCAGTCGGTTAGAGCGCCAGCGTAGCGCAATGAAGCCTGCCACCAATGGGGTCGCTGGGAGTTCAAGACCAGCTCATGCTGGCTTTCTTCTCCTGCCGTACGTGGGTAGGTCTGCCAGCAACCTGTGGATACTCGTGGGTTTCCCCCGGATTCTGCGTGGTTCCATCCCACCATAATGCTAGAGGCAGTCTTATAAGTGACATATTCTCGAGTAAGGCGTAAAACACCAATCAAACAAATAAATGAATAAATAAATAAAACTCCATCTTCTCTACCTCACGTCAGTGATAAATTAATATTGATGATGCTTAAAACATTGCGTTGCAAATTGATTGATTGATTTATTTGACTAGTGTTTTACACCGTTCTCAAGAATATTTCACTTATACGACGGCGACCAACATTGTGGTGGGAGCAAACCGGTGGAAACCCACAACCAGCCACTGGCTCTTTGCAAATTGAAAAATTAAAGATTCTAATCTTTTCATTTTGAGCAGTCTGATTCCTTCTACACATAACTAAATGCTCTTTGAAACAAACCTATGAATAACGAGCATCACGTTGCCAGACGCTATTCATTTATGATGGATATTTTCTCATGAATAAGCCTTTGAAATAGATTTAATAAAAATGTTTGTTTTGCTCCCATCTTAACCGCCAGAGATTGCCAGCATTAGCGTTCTTTAATGAAATTTTTCCTTGTTTCGATTGGCTACTGCTTTCAGCGCGCGATTCGCCGCAGCAATTTGATCATGTTTATTAACCTTATCACGTTGTGCTTAGCGGCTGTACGGGACTTCTCCCTGAAGGCATGCTGGGCAAACACGCTGCTCTCTGTATCAGTCTGCCGACGTGCTGTTTGCTTCAGCGTTCCTGCTACTTTGAAAGACTCTATCCATCCCCACAGCCTTTACTATTTGCACAGCGCATTGTCGAATCTACCTTGTAGCCGCTTTTATTGGATTATGGTATACGGATGCTCGTGTAGAATGGGGACAATGGGAAGCCACGCTGAAAATGTCACCGTGGTTTTCCATTAGACAGGGTATCTTTTGCTGCGACTACTACTGGACTATTTTCGTCGATTGCTATGAAAATGGTAGAGGACTTTCCATCTTGTTTTTTGGAATGCACGACTGAATAAATTCGTGAACCGGATGTAAAAACATATCTGTGCTATAGAGGCCTTTCTCACGACATGCTCTCAAATCGGGTTGGCCATCGTTCTTGTTCATTTTTTATAGAGTTTGGCTGATTTGGAGTATCCTGTAAAGCTTGTCCTAATTTTGTTTCCACTATAACGTGTCTCAGTGTTTTTGGCAGTGTTAAATGTTGAATATTACTAGCTGAATATCAGTGTGCCCTAGTGCTTTGGATATTTATTTACCTATGTGATCGATGTTTTACGCCGTACTCCAGAATATTTTATACGACGGGGTCCATCGTCATGTTGGGAGGAAACGAGACAGAGCCAGTGTGAAACCGATGACCGCCAACAAGTTGCTGACAGACAGCAGACAGTGTGAGCTGAGCTTCAACTCACACGATCGCAGTGGTGAGAGGCGCCTAGGTTTTCTCCAGTATTTATTGGGCAAGGGTAGCAGTTGTCATTGTCTTTCTATGTTTTCCTTCACGCCGCCCTTGCTTGTCTAGGCCACCATTTACCAGATAACCTTAAAATAACTGTACCGCCGTCAGAACTACGACGTTTATAACCCAATTAGAAATGCATTGTGTTTTCACAGTTGCCAACTATTAACAAAAAATGTTACATGTGGCTGTGGCAGTCACAATGTCTAGTTACCATTTTGAATTTATACACATTTCTAGTAGCAACATCCTTGACCCTCAAACGGCCCATGCCCTTCTTCCGCTCTACTGCTCCATCAAACAGACGTCCCTAATGGAGTAACGGATTTGCAAAGTAGGCCTCTGGTGCAGTGCGTCTCTAAGTATTGGTCTTATAAATATGCAAGAGGCTTCGTTTTATTGGAATTCATGACTGAGATAACTGTTTGATTTAAGGGGTCTGAACTCTCTCATCTCTTACTAGACGCTCAGCTCATCACTCTTTATCCACGTGACATGTGATATCCGGACAAATATAAGGCCCTACAGAATCTATCCTGTCCCTTGCCATTTGGCGTCGCTCAAAATTTCATGTACGAGAGTCAATTTGGACCACACTGGACAATATGTCTTACTATTCGCCTGTCACTGTTGACCCGGTTGTCTCTTATTCCCGACTGGAGTGTTCGTTATTGTTTCTTCCTAGGGGTGTCGTTTATGTCTCTGGGTTTAGGCTCGCGGTATCAGAGGCTTTTCACAGCTAGGAAGATCTCTCTAAAGACTATAAAATTATCGAATTTGTCATAAATCATTAGAATCATTTACAGATCATCCAAGTAATCTAAATTGAAAGGAACATGAGTTTTACCCCATTCAAGCCTTGAAAAGCCCCATTAATACTCAAAGCGACTGATGTTATATATTATATTCTCAGTCCTTGCTCTAGAACTGTACAAAAATATATTCATTTATTCATGATTGGTGTCTCTTAACGTCATGCTAAAGAGCTTGCCCGGAGAAAACCATCGACATTCCTTAGGCACCAGAAAGGCTTTCTGATTTAAAGCTAATGCTGAAGCATGGAAAGCTGGGTTCGAATCCTCGGCTTCATTTTGTTAACTGCTTCAGTAAGTAAGTTAGTGTGAAAATTATTAAGCAGGCGGGCAAAGTTTTATTTGTAAATCCATAATTTCAACGAAACAATTTTTAAGTTGAAACAAAGCTGAATGGATTCGAACTGATGTTACCATTTGTTGCGGGTCTGCTAGTAAATACGTCGGCAGGCAAGTTAGTAAGTAAACGGACAAAGGTTTATTTATAAATCAATTACTTGAAAGAATTTTTACTGGATTGGGGGAGAGATATCATAGAAGAAGAAATTATTTCCCCTTCAGCAGGAATTCCAAATTCTCTGCTCATACTTTAAGTTTGTTACGTTCCTGCTGATTTCAATGTTAAGAATTGTTCGACTACTGAACAATCCACCTTATACTGTTTCTTTTTCAAAAAAACTCCTTTTAAGTGATTTTCTGTGGCGATCAGTCCGCATTCCTTGACAAGCGGCAATCAGTTTATACCGGTTTACTGACTTCATTCTACACGATTCTTTAAGAGAGCCAAAGGGCTAGACGTAAGCCCAACCATTTTTTTAGGCCGTCATACTCAGATCCGCATAACCACATAATGGAGGCGTCTAGAGCCGGTGTTTTGACTTCATGTGCTAACACGTTTTTCTGAGGAGACTAAAGTTGTATTTGGCACAAGGCTAAAACGTTTCCATGAAGAATCCATCGGCTTCTGGCTACATTTATCGGTAGACTTCTGGCAGACGAGCACGAGGTGTTTTTTTTGCTATCGGTAAAGATCAATGTGCGTATGTATAGAGAGAACACCTTATTCAGGCATGTGTTGTTTTAAGAGATTTCTGCAGCGGATGATGGAAGGTCAACGGACTGTCCTTGAACAAGTTGTCCATTTGACATTTGATGGGAAACGATGGGAGATGGCGGAGCATATGGTGGCTCTATTTTATCAGGAAAAAAATGAAACTATGCCAGTTAATTTTAAAACTATGCAACCCCGGTAATCTGTCTGGTTGGCATTGCTTTTGCGTGTGGTGCGAACATCGCCATTATCTGTATTAAGATTTTGGATCTGGTCTTGAACCCCCAGGCAATGCAGGTTTTCGACATTGTTAGTCATATTCTTTTCAAAGCCCTGTCAAAGTTTAGTAAGTGTTTGGATCTAACAATTTATGTATCTCTTCACACAACGCTTTTGTCAAAGTATTCTCTGTTGGGATGTACGTAGAATGAGTAGTAATGTCATGAATTTACGGTCTATATATATATATAATAGAAGCGATAATACGCTAGAGCTGGGTCAGTAAACTACAGCAAATACTGAACACAGACAGGACAGAAGAATCTGCATGACACGTCTGTCAAAATGTACGTTGTCTATGTATGTAAAATGTATGTATCTATTCCTCCGTCAACATTTCTCCGCAACGCGTTTCTCCAGGCTGGATGAGGTCAGTAAGAGTGTCATGTAATTTGCAAGGTCTTGATTCGGGGATTGATTGTGGCAACTGACGCAACGTCGCCACTTGTCACTTCTCGCTGGTACTGTTGTCCTCGGCTGCACTACGGTTCGGTTCGAAATAATGACGTAATGACGCTGGTTAAATAGCAGCGCTCATAAGCATAGTACCCTTCAACTTTGAAGTCTCACTGCAAACTCTTTGCAGAATTGCCTCCTATTTTATTGTATATTTGATACATTGTTCTACCACACGGTCTTCGGTAGCGTGTGATCATTTGCCAATGTTCACAGTCTCAAAAAAAAAAAACAAAAAAAAAAAAACAAAACATGAAAGGTGCTTTCGTGTGTGTGCTTTAACTGGGCCCGATTCCAGCTTATCAATACCTGTTCAGATGTCCTTAGAACGACTGTATTATGACATGTACCTAAGTCAACGCGTTACCTTAAGAAGCCATTATAGGCCTCTATGACTTGAACTGGAAAATGCATCCACTGTGAAGAGTGTATCGAAAATGTGATATAGAATCCAATTCCCGTTAATGCAGAGGATCTTATATAGATCTTTGTTGGGTTTAGCTGCCAGTCACTCTTGGGCCATTGTCATTCGCTCACTGGTAAATTCCATTATTTGAATTGGCAAGTTTGATCACCAATTCTCTACAAGACTGAGCACAGCCGTTTCTGAAACACTGATAGATCGACAGGGAAAGGCGTTTCTGCTAGAACAACTACCCTATAGAGTTTTATGATGTCTTTCAAGAATAACAATGTACTGAAAGCGGCGATTGCACAATCTCTTTCATTAGTTTACATTTAGATCCACTGTAAGTTTAGACATGGATGTGGGTCGAGCGTAGCGTGAAACGCCATCGCTGCTAAATCTTTAGAGAAACTTGATTTTGCTAAGTCGAGCATTAAAAAAAGAAATGTTCATTCGGTTTTTGCAAGCATGGCTGAAATACTTGAGCATCTGGATCAGTTTCAGACTGCATTTGTAGCGAGCAAGGAACAGCAATTACCGGAAGTTCGCCTTGGCTCAGACTGGGTTAACGCGTTATCCAACGAGATTACAGGCGTCTGGGCAACAGCCTCTGTTGAAGGCATGCTGGTTTCTTTAGACTCGTCGACCAAGATGTGAGAGGAAATTATTTCACTTGCAGATAAATTCATTGGTCGTAATTCTTGACTGACCGATTCTAAGAGTTTTCGAGCGTTTCATTTCCTGTGCCATTCCTGGAGGTGTTAGCCCTTGACTAACAAAATCTGAAGCACGGAGGGCAGAGCTGGGGGAGGGGGGGCAACAACAGTATTAGCCATCGAGATGTACCTGAAGTCAAACGGCTAAAGTTAAGCGCACCATGGTAAACTTACTTTCTGTCCCTGACCAAATGTAGTTTGTTATACATGTTCTGTGTTAATTTCTTTTCGTTCCTCACTGTCAAAGTTTATCAAAGAATCGTCATTACAACCTAACTCATTTGGAGCCAATTGTTTAAAAGCATACATGTACATGTTTATTTAACACCACGTCATGTTGTGTGTATGCCTGATTTCATGACCATTTTTATAATTTCCTCGTGGCCAAATTTCAGTCCCTCTTTTCGCCGAGGCTCATTCCAATCATAAATATACACTGAACACAATGACACAAAGCAAACCCCATCCCCGAAATCATGTGAAAAAAAAATCAGAAACTTAAAAGCAAAAGACAGCGCATGTTCAAAGTTAAGCTGACCAAGAAGGTTGCACAATGTATATGTTAGTTTCTTTGAAGTCGTTTTTCTAGTTGCTAAGGCGACAGTGAAAAAATGACATTTGACCGTGCCCCGCCGGCTAGCATGAAACGCGGCCATTCTGTGTGAGCTGTGACGTTATTGTTCCGCGCTTGGAACACTACTGTCACCTGAGACTGTAGTTAACTGGTAGGGTTGTCGCTGAAACTTAAGTGTGTAGGTAAATTTGTAACTTGAAATGATCAAGAAACTTACTCTCGCGAAAACACAATGGACTGCAAATATTCTGTAGTGTTCTTCACGCATGTATTTGTAATAATTAAAACATATCACATTAAAACAGTGCCTTATCCCTATGTTGTCACATGTAGCACTGAGAGTCAGCTCAGAACATTTACCTCACAGTTTATAAACAGATGATATCTCCTAGCCCTATGATTAGTCAATCCCTCATACACTTAAAAGCATGGGCGCCTCCGGATCCTAGTAGGCAGCAACATACTTCACACTTTAAGGGAAGATAATTCAGCAACAACTCCTAATAAATTCAAACAGGTTTTAGCATTCAAGAAAGGATTTTGTAATCTTTTTAATGAACAGTGTCTCAGCCATGAGCTGTCTTTTACTTCAATAGCCTACAAATGCGTGTGGTGCTATTCATCCATTATGATTATTACTCATAATTTTCAAACAATTTATCAAAGCAAATTTCCAACCTTTTCTTCGCTGCTGTCTGTGCCATATTCAACCCCATTGCACATGGAATACGTTAATATCATCCCATGTTTATCCTAATAACATCGCTTTCACAAGCCTATACTTTCCGCAGCAGTCTATCCCCTGACGCCACTGCACTCTAATCTCGCTTAAGCCGGTACTCTCCCCCCGGGCTATATTGTATTTGAGATGACATAAGCCCATTGTAAATATTGACCATCCCCTTGTGGTGGAACTCATCGTCCTCGGCCTTTCATCAGGACTTGTAAACACGAATGAAGTCGGTCCACGTTTGTCAGCGATGTTGCATCTCTAACAGCACACTCGGCAACACGACCCTTTGTCAGTCCAGTTTGACCTTGGGCTCTATGTTACTAATCCGGCGAGTTTGAGCAACATACCGACTTGGTGGCCGAGATGACTCCCAAGTCGCGTTGAGATGGCAGGGGTGGGGGTGGGGGAGAAAGCCACTCTCGGTAGACCGATTTATTTCAATCCTCAACCCCTAGTGTTGTGGCTTGCGGTTGAGTCGTTTAATACACTGTCATGCATTTAATACAAATGTTGTATTATTTTCTACTCCATCGTCAGCATGTTTTATCAATCATCCCAACATAGTTGTAAGGGTCGTATAAGTTTTACTCCTTAAAAGGAAAGACAACACTAGACTAAATGTATATGTGCATCGTAAAAGAATCCTATTCATAGTTCAAGAGACGTCAATTTTTATTTTTGTGATGTATGATAATGGAGATAGGGGAAAACGACCATGTAGCTAAAATCAAACGGGCAGCCGCGCTTTTAACCAATTAAAGGCGAGATGTTTCTACCAACCGAGAAGACATCTGTTTCCGCTGTGACGTCACGGGTACCTAGTTCACTTTTTGCTATATAGAAGTAGTGTTAAATCAGCTGTTTTTCTTGTGATAATGAGAAATTTCTGATGTACTTTAAAGCCATTTTCAACGAACACGTGGAATACGTCTGGTGTTATATTCCAAGGTCTCAACCAGGGGGCCATAGTGCGAGCCCTTCAATTATAATAATAAAAGAGCCGTACTTCACATACAAAGGAGCGCGTCGCCCTAATTCTGAAGAGCGTATTGGGTTCTTATGACATGTAATCGAGTTTCGGGTTTCTCTAGTATGGCGTATCCTGTGGCCTCGTAAGAATTCCAAGCACGCAATAGAAAAATGCCTCTGCAGGTCTGTATGCATCCCTCATCTGGTTATATTTTTTGTTGTCTTTTCTTTTAAATTATTACATGAGCAGATAGAATAAACTCTGATTGGCGTAAATTGACAAGAGGCAGGACTTTCACCGGTAACATTTGGCAACTTTGATTACACCCACTATGCTGCAGTGTTTTGTATGTGTGCACATATCTGCGCGTTATTGTGAGCACGTTGTAGGTCTTTGTTTTCAATTTCAATACCTCATGTGAGAAGCATATACTGTCCCTAAGCCAATAAACTTCAGATCCCCTATCGGCGCTTTGGAAACGTACAGGATGAGCCTGACTGATGGATTTCAAGAAGACAATAGCAGTGATATGAAAACTAATTTTTTTTTATCTTAAAAAACTTAGTGAATTCATTCAATTTAGAGCAGAGTGTCTCTTGGAATATGACATTTATATATATCATCAATGAGCGAATATCGAAGTGTTTTCTTTTTATTTTAGATTTAATATGCTATGCACTTAAGACGTTCCTATTTAAAAGTTCTAACAAATACACTGCTTGATGGGCAGAACACTCCAATACAACACTATGCGAATGTAAACAATGGAACAGCAATTAGGACTTCCTCCTAATATACAATGACATCTCATTTCGTCAAACGTCCTTGTTAATATATCAGAAATGAATCAAGAAAAGTGGCCTTGTACCAGACACATATTAACTCATGGTGAGGCACGTGAGGCATCCCACTTAGAGTTATTCCAAACCAACGATGAACAAACTAAGTCACTTAGCTTCAATCAGCGAATACAACATTAGACTAGACCGCATTTCACGGTAATTTTATTTTCCTATCTTCGCAGTTGTTGTCTGGAGTTCCTCCATCAGTTTGATGAGGCGCCAGAACCAAGTATTTGGGCATATTTATTCACCTAGGCCGTGGAATTAGACACAATGCCAATGGGGCACAACTTTAACCTAATTTACTAGAATGAAATTACCATCTTTGCAAACCGCAGACCTGGAATTCGGAAGACTGTTGGAGCCTTGCTACAGGTGACAGATACCATATGCTAGACTTTTATTGTCTGAAGACTATGCAGTAGCCTCTTACCACAGATGCAGACTAAGGGATATTTAGCCGTCGTTTCGAACTTTTCACGAAAAGAAAAGAAAAGGAATCTAGGCGTTGAAATCGACATTCGTATACTAGCCGTCAAGGAAGGTCTTGCGATTACTGACCCGGAACGCACACCTTCCTTGACGGCTAGCTTACGAATGTCGATTTCAGTTAGTTAGTAATTAGTTAGTAGTTAGTCGGATTCACGAAAATGAAAAGAAAAGGAATCTAGGCGTTGAAATCGACATTCGTATACTAGCCGTCAAGGAAGGTGTGCGTTCCGGGTCAGTAATCGCAAGACCTCTTTCCAAAAACGACAAATAACACAAAACCCTCAAAGAACTGAAGAACTATATATAGAGGGAGGAGAGGGCTCCGTGGCCGAGGGGGTTAGTGCGCCAGTGAGGCGTTATGACCCCGTGCCTCTCACCAATACGGCCGGTGTGAGTTCCAGTCCAGATCATGCTGGATTCGGCTCCAGCCGTACGTGGGAAGGTCCGCCAGCAACCTGCAGATGGTCGTGGGTTTCCTCCGTGGGAAGTGTTCTTGAGTACGGCGTAAAACACCATTCACATAAACAAATAAATAAATTCCTGAGGTTATCGTCTAATAATTCTCTACGCCTTCACAGTGCAGATCCCGGTGGCCATATGGAACCGGCCATCTGGAGATTTGGCAGTTATACAAGTGTAGCCTTTAGCACATCAACGTGTGGCTGTTAGCGGGGAAAATCTATACATATACATCTATTTACTAGTAAATAGATGAGGTTCGAAACTACAACTGGAAAACAGCGCCAATAATTGAGAAGGCTTTCCTCCTTTTTCTCATTAAAGTCTCTGTTGTTTGTTCACTTTAAATATAACTAAGACGCTACCGACAACGACCTGTAGCATCAAACACACAAATACACTTCAACATTCGTTCGACTGCCCAAACCCTCTAACGTGCAAAAAGGAGCACGTAGGGCCACCGTTCTGTAGGTGAAACGTTCATGAATGCGTGGCACAGCGCCAGTAAATAGATAGATAAATAAATAAATACATAAATAAATGTATATAATGTTAGTCGGATACACTTCAGGACAGAATATTCTTGGGTTAGAGTCCTACAGGCAGATTTGGTTCAGGTACACTCAGCAGCGTGAATTCATCGACTGTAAGGGTGTCCGATGTTTTGTCCCAATATTCCACCGTAGATAATAAAATCCCGCATTCATCTCACAGTAGGGTCATGGAAAAGGTCAGTCTACCGGAGATGTCTTCCTCCACTACAACCTATTAATTCAATATACAAGAGTTCGCCATGCAAAACCAATTGTCTCTAGTGCGCCAGTGTTTGTCTAGCAAGTGACAGACAATTCATTTTATTGACACAAAGATTCAAAGTTACATGGTGCAGGAAGCAATACATTTGTGGAATGTCTCTCAGTATTTCTTAAGGGACTGTTGGGAAATACGACGTGATGTCAGTTACGTAGGGAATTTAGAAATACATTTGCATTTTGTTAGTGTAGTTCTTATAGTTTTCGAACAACCACTGCCATTAGCCATTTCAGTAACAAACCTGCTGACTAGAGGCCCCAAACGAAAAAGAGCCGACTGGATGCACGTACGTCACCTTAGCGGTCAACAAGCGATATTGTGCGATGAGAACGACGCTGATTTTAAATGAGCCAACGACAGCCGCACTTTTTGGAAATAAAACCTGGTGTGAGATAATGTGTCGAAGACTTATTCCCTACAAACATCAGAACAGAACCCGCACTGAGGGAAATGCCATCGTGTTCTGCCATGACGCGCGATGTCGTACCGCATTTCGTCGCTTTCGTACAGCTGGTTCCTGCACGGGACGAAGGCCCGAAGCACTGTCTTGGAACACCGTCCATCATTGGCACGTCTTTGACAGCGTTCGTGCGAAAATGATCCTAGCAGTAGGTCACTATACATGTTTTACGGCGTTCAGTTTACGACCCCACCGGCGTATCAGAAGACCGTGTCAAAAGTGTCAGACAGTGCTACAGGGAAAGTGACGGTAACATAGTTACTCGCAGTACCATGCCAAGGGGGAAAGCAGAAGACGTACCCGATATTTTCAGCACCTCCCAGCACTAAACAGCCTTGGAAAGTCGCCAAGGTCGTCTTTTCATGGTCAGATAGTATCTTGAGTGCCATCTTGACTTATACCATCTGTCGTAGGCTTGTGCAATATGACGCCGATTTCAACAATGGTAAATACCACTGAAGCTTGTTTTTTTCTCTGTTGAAAATAAATGAATTAGGTAAACAGTTGTATATGGAAGCAATGATCGTTGATATTATCCTAGTTTTGATTACTTAGAAGGATGTAAACGTATTGTATTGAACCTAAAGCCTTGTCTTTATATCTTTTCCAAATTGTCACATACATGTAATACTAATGCACCAAAGTCTGGTTTCTGTCATAATCCAAGTTCTTGTTTTTCATTAAAAACTCGACTGATGTTGCTGAGCTCGGGAAAAGAGCATCATTTAATGACGAACAGCTAACATCAATAATTACTGGATGTTATACCCACACAATAACCCTGTCAAATGACAAAACGCAATGGGCATATACTTCCCCTCAATACCAGACGCGTGGATCACACGGCATTGGCACTAAATCCCCTGGTACTTGGAGGCGTGATCATTTAATTCCCTGGAAAACTTTTTGACATTCCAGTTAGCGGACTGCCAGTCTTATGACTTGCGTCAAACACCATAGGGTGTCATTACACGAACACAGTCAAACTCTAAGCAACATAACGTAATAGCTTTGTCATTTAGAATGTAATACAGAGATAGACGAATTATTAGTCTTTCTCTTGGGCCGTATTTTATACGCTTTATTTATTTTCGGACACACCAGTCGTAACTGTTGAAGACACAAAACAGCACAAAGAGGTGTACATATATAGTTCCTAAACAAATCGCGTGGACTTGGTATCCGTGTGGTTTGCGTGCTAGTGGAGCGCAAGAACTCGGAAGTTTTTTTACGACTATGGCGCTGTGAGTTCTAGTCTGGCTGGCTTCCTGTACTCTTGTACGTAGGAAGATCTACCAGCAACCTTCCGATGGTCGTGTGATTTTTACAGTTTCCCGAATCTTTTCTCCATAATGTTGGCCGCCGCCTTTTAGGTGAAAAAATTCTGATTAAGGCATAAAACATCAATAAGATATAAAGATGCCCACGTGCCAGGCGTAAATGTTCTCCCAGGCAGAGACGGATGCTATTTCAGGCTTCCGAAGTTTGCGTTTTGGTACATGATTTCATTGGTCTTTCGCGTGATATATTAATTGGGCTTATTTTATTAAGATTCACACGCCAATGCGTGCATCATCGATGTGACGTTTCAGTGAGGCAGAGATATAAACCTACCGGCAGCCAAAGGAGGGCGAAGTAGTAATTATAATAAGCAATAACCGAAAAAATTAGTCGCTAAACAAACACACAGATTAGAAAAGCGATCTGTACAACGTGGAGAAAGTTCATGTATTCGTGTTTTCTAGAAGATCATTCGAGATAGTATATATTTTTGTACCGCAAGCCCAAGAAATCCAATCTGACACGGACAACGGAAGTTGTTTACAAGGAGGAATTTTCCCCTGGGACCCGAAATCTTGCTCGGTGCGATAGCCCATCGCCCGACGAAACAGCCTATACTAGATGAGTGCGAAGCACTTGATTAAAGCGAAATTAGCTCTGATACACTGGACAGGACCGCGCTCAGCGGCAATCGCTTACTCAGCATCCCTCTATGTTTTCTTCTTTACCCAACTAAAAACAGAAAGTTATTGATCCGCGGCTCACGGTGTTGAACGTCTGCAATAACAAAAGGATTTGGCCTCTTGAACATTGGTGCAGGCCGAAGCGAGTTATATCCCTTGGAGAGCATTCTTCGGAGGCTCTAACTAGAGCTTGATCGATTTGGTTTTTCAGCTATGAGACTAATTTTATAAACCAGTTTCACTCAGTAAAATATTTATTGTTACCATTAACCAGAGACATCAAGCCTTAGGTATAAACACGAGCATACCTAAAAGCGGAGGGATACTTTGGACGAACTGAGTTCTTACCGTCAACGCCACCGTAACTTGGCACATCCAACTGCGTGTCAATGTCGCCAAAATTATTCCTACGACAGCGAAGTGCAAGCATCTCAGTAATACAATTCACCCTTGTTGGCTTGTGGTGTACACCGCATTTGATGTGTTGAAGAACACGTGGGAAATCCAAGTCAATGTGGTAAATTAGTTTGATACCGCGACATATATGCCATTTTGCAGTAGTATAATCCCATGAACACAGAACTTTATTGATCATGTGCGATGCACTCTACACAACGGTCTTTGCCTGCAGATTAGTTAAGGCAGAGTGATCTCCCTTGAAATGCATTGTGAGGAGATATACCATTCTGCAAACAGAGTGTAACTTGTGTCAAACGTAACTTTCAGGTCACCTTGGTAATTATGTTTGTCAAAACGTTACAGTGTTTTCGTAAAACAAGCCCCGGGAAGAAAATGAAGCAAGTTGCGGTGAATTCTTTGGCTGCAATATGAGACTGGGTGCCCCAAAATCTGGTGTCTTTTCTCTCGTAATGGCGACTTGTGTCCACGCTGAGTTAACCATTGTTCTGCTATAATACACAAGACACCAGTGTGCACACAAAACGTGGCAAGTGCTGGGGTGACCAATGCACTAGATAGTTTAGGCAGGAAGTACTCCAACCGGGAAAGGTTCCTCGTAGCTGCAAATAGCTTTTCATTGGTTTGTTTAGCAAGATAGAGTCACTGTTGTGATGTTCACAATGTATTTACCGCCGTCGTTGGCCTATAAGTAAAATATTCTTGGGTACGAGGTAATAAATAAATAAATAAATAAATAAATAAATAAACGTTTTATAAAGGAGTTAAAAACTGCGATAGAACCGGAACCACATCGCAGCGAGCCTCTTTTCTGGAAGTTCGTTCAGGCAACAAGACAAGATTTCTTTTTCAATGGTACCATCCATTTATTAGTGGATACATGTCACATTTGGTTGCTCAGAGGTAACAGTGGCTTTAAACTGCAGTTATTCTAATGTCCCGGCGAATTTAAGTGGTCTGTGGTGGTGACGTCTACCGCGCAAGCGATCTAAACAATCATTGGGCGTGGAATTTTTGGATGAGGAGGTGTACAGAGTCCAAATAAGAGGCGGAGGGGGCGGGGGCTGGCTGGCGCCACGTAATGTTTTTTTTTTTCTTCTTTTCTTTTTTCCTTCTTTTTTCCCCTTTCCCGTAATCATCGTTTTAGAGATCGTTTTCGTGAATCCTTGAGTGGGTTTAAATGTGAAACCTCTTTAAGCACCGAGATTGCGGTACTTTAATAATGTCTCGGTATTGTGTTTTTGTACTTGTTGTTTTGAGCAAAGACATTTTTATGGTTTGTGAGTCTAATTTACATATACCTGTGTAGTGTTGTAATGATTAGTAAGTCTCTGAAAACAAAGTGGCTGGGAATTAATATGAAGACTGTCCATCGATATCTTTTTTATTGATCTACGACCTGAAGGTAGTCCTCGTTGCCCTGAACGCAATGGCCATGATTCTTTGGTATGATTTCCGTGCAACTATTGGATTTCAAGGGAAACAACTCTCCTGCACATCCTATTGCCATTCGGGTATCGAGTTGCATTTGACCATACGCGTATCCTGAAAGATGTCGCGATGTGTTCCGTAGTGGTGTTATGGTTTGGTTCAGTATTACCTTTGAGTACAAATTTGTTGTTCTTTTCGGTAATTATGCGTACGAACTTTCACTAATTTCATTATTATTTCGGAGCAAGTACCTAATACATGCAATAGATTGTGTTGGCGACTCCATATCTAGGAATACTTATCCCCGATGTAAAGCAAAACCGCATGATTTAGTCTACCAGTTTTAACATGGGGTGGTACTTAGCATATATGGAAAACTCGTTAAACAGCATTAGATCATTTCTTTAAATAATGTATTAAAGTATTGCAAAAATGCTGATGTTATGCGAGCAGTTTTATCTGAACGCTAATACAGTAGCCCAATCGTGCCATGAAAGAGCGACGTCTTTTCGTTCTGGGACGTAAGACTATGACGCAGCTGGACGCATAAGGCTAAAATGGAAAAATGGTTCACGGGTAAAAATAAAGTTGAAATGAACACGCTCATATTAGCAAAAACACATGATGGACAGCCCTTATCACTTTTATCTACTTTATTTATTCAGTTCGTGTGTTATACGCCGTACTCAAGAATATTTCACTTATACCCCAGCGGCTAATATTATAGTGGCAGGAAATCATACAGAAATATCTCAATTAACGACAAACCTAATTGCAGTGCATTTTTCTGATTTTCTGCGAGACGATTCTCAACAAAGCTAAGGACATGTGCTTTCCCCGGTGTGTACGTTGAACTTTGTAAGTCTCATAGTTCTGTTGGTTGCAACCACTTCATGTCAGATGCACGTTGTCACCGGGACGGTAACTCCTGTTACCATACTTGTGCGGTTAAAACTACGTCCCAAGCATGCCACTCAATTGAATAATACTGATGACATAATAAAATAATAAAACTGATTCTTGGGTCCAATGTTATGTGCCTATTGGGTTACTTTGAATCCGAATAATCCTAACAGGATAGACAAACAGGCAAATAACATGCAGTAGAGTATAATAAATTACGTTTACTGAGTGAGAATTCAAGACTGACATCTTAGAGATCTGCACCTGAAAGTTTAAACTGTATCCGTTTGTCCTCCAGTGGAATAAAAAAAGACGCCCGTGAGACATTTCTCTGTCGTATACCCCGAATAATGAGCATTTATGCAATTCGTAAGCTGAGCAAAAGTTAGTAACCAAAGATTTTGGTTAAGCCCCCGATTGGCTGTATTTAAACAGAAGCTATGTTCTGTGGAGATGAATAATTTAAACGCAAGTTATTTCGTATACCTGAATACAATTTAACAGAGATTATAAACCGCAGACTTTATGATAAATCTGTTTCAATCCGGCTTTCTGGCTGGCCTTTTGGGACATTCAAAGAAACACACAGTCCTAACAGATGGTCCCAATGTCGGAACAAGAGCTGTTGGCCGCCAGCCAGAGTTGAGGTTGAGGTGTTAGGAATGACGTTACGCATTATGGTGATGACGTAGTCCGGCAATTTTGATCTTTTCTACAATGTTTATATGTTCTAAATAATAGAACAATTTCACTGTGCCTTTTACACATAGTTTATCACAGAAAAAAAAACGGTAATGACTACACAGCGAGTTCAGTAAACCGCTGTTTACGGGAAGAATGCGAAAACAATACTCTACAGAAGAAACGTTGACACCTTGTCCTAATTTTCAGACGCCCAACATAAAACAATGGAACAGGCCAGACTATAGCAGAGGCGTCGTGCTCGCTAGTTTTGTTATTGGAGACATTTTAACTATGAATTCCAGTCACTCGACAGATTTTTCAATGTCGACGTTGGCGACTTCACAAAGACTTCGCTGGACAGAGGAGCAAAACGATGATCCCGAAATGACAGTACTTGGGTCAGTGACTGAAGCCTTCGAGACGATTATCTCGTCTCCGTTGACACGGAACTCTTTATCGACCGACGGTTCCAGACCTTGGATGAATACTAACAGTACACTGTCAAGCAGCGATGAGGTTCTTTGCCTGGTCAGAGCCTTGACAGGTTCATCTCAATCCATCTGACATTTCCGCTGGAAGACGTGTTCATAATTCATCTGGTGGCATGTTGTGACAGCAATGAAGTAAGACAGGTGTCCAGGTACCGTATTAGTACTCCAGCAAATACTATACTCGGAGCGTCTGATTATATCCTTTCTCAGCCTGGCATTATTCTATCCTATAAGCCATTTTGTCGCGTTCCTTCCACTGGCACAAGCCGTTTTAAGCGATTGTTTTGAGAGGATGTGAGTTGTTTCTTCCTCTAAAACACTTATACGGACAATTAGAATCAACCTATATCCCGGGTTAACGAACAAGAGACCGGATTTCCTCGGTGACGTGTCACTATTTGCCAACTATAACACAGTGTCGTCGCTGTTTTGGTTTTGTTCTCTGTGCTGTAGACTTTCATATTATTAGGTGTCATAGTTGTGGACATTGTGGTTGGATGAAGTGCCGTTCTTATCACAATTAATTTCACAAATGACTGAGCAAGCTCGAAACCAGAAAGCCACAATTCGTCTACGACTTTAAATCCTGAGGTGGAAAATGTACATGATGTACAATTTCAATGCTTAATTCATTCATTATTATGCTTGGTTGCAACCGTTTTGTTTCATGATCTTTTGAATAAACTTGACGGAAACGACTGACCCAAGTAAAGGGAACGTTGGATGAGGATGTTTTGTATGGTTTAACTTATGATTTCCCCGACGTATGTCGATATCCTGCTTATTTAAATGCAATAAGTCCTGATGACGAAAACGACAAACTCAATTCGAAAACAGAACAAACCATTGCGTACAAATGACACTTTTCTGTTAAATCCAAAAAGCGTTCGAGAGCTTCTGTTTTGTTGTCGATGCAGCACATCGGTCTTGACGAAGCAATACATAAGATAACTAGGCCAAGGATATCTCTTATAAAACGCCTTTCTTTAAAAGTGACAAAAAATGATCATTGTTTTTAGTATTTTTTTTTTGTTTCTTTACATGCAAAAGTAAAAGTAATACATCATTTTCTATGCATATTTCTCTCTGAAATCTCAAGTGTTTAAGAGACATTGCTTTATGACATTTGTAACAATAAATAGCAATTGAATCACTGTATTTGATTGTATTTCAATAAAATAACATTTCATAAGCCAGTGTGTTTGTGTTTTAAATAAACAGGATATAAACCGGTATAAAAGAGAGACATCTGCTGCCATTTACAGTTCACGCTCTTTCTCTTCCACAATGTCAGCCGTCTTAATGAATTTTTTTTCGGACGCGGTCCTTCAAATCGCCTTAACCTATCAGGGTAAACAAAAAAAGTTAATTAGCATATATGACAGACGTGACCCCGTGGGTGAGCATTGTTATTTTGTGGCAGATTTTCACAATATCATACAATACAGGTAGTATTAATACGTCGTCTGTGTTACAGTCGTCTGCTTATATATTTTCATTCACATAGAATTAGCCAGAATTTGAAATCAGTGTGCTTTCATGTAGAATTTTCCTCGTGTTTACCCTATCTCTCCAATGTTGATTTTTTCCATCAGAATACGGTTTCCCAAGAACACCGCGGCCTAGCCTCCCACCCTCTGCCTGACTATACATAAATAACCTAATTTCTTTCCTATTGAATCACAAAGCCGTACACCTTTAGGCAACAAGCTATCAATAATTTAACAGTAGCCACATGGAAAATGAAACGGATTTGAAGTTTTCAGAGAAGGTCGTGTTACCTATTTTGGGGCATTCTGATTTAACACGAATGAGCAACTTGGGAGATACAATGACGTGCTCCTTTCTAAACCAAAATCTTTTTTTCTTTTCATTTGGGAGTGGAAGTGAGTGGGGGAGCGTGTGATCAAGCTTGTGTATTAAACTTCTCTTTTCAACAAATAACAATGCACATTCGAGATGAGAAGCGAAATATCCTTCCTAGCTTTTCCTCCGTATCAAAACCAAGTTAGTATGTAAGATGCCTGTACATAATCGTGCTTGTAAACACATTGTAGTCGTGTTCAGAATGGCCTCAACATGTTGTGGCCGTTAATACATGTGTTCCGTGTCGAAAAGTACAAAGGGCAATTGAGCACAGAACGAATGGCGTAGAACAGTCATAAAATATACTCGACTGTCCGGGAGGGGTGTTGAGGATGGGGTGGGGGCCTCACCTCTTATGGTCAGCTGTTGGCGTCATTATATACTAACACCTGTTGCCCCTCCATACTGTTATTTCGCCGTCATTGCCTAGGTCTGCATTTATGTACAGTTATTCCGCTTTCACTCCATATTGTAAAGTAAATTAGCATATGTGACAGGCACGAAAACAAAATAAACACATATACCGATTGATTTTTAAAAAAATGGATAAGGAGAAGAAACGCTTCCTCTTATGTTAGTAGGAAGTGACTGTTATCCGATATAATGCCACTAAAACTGGCAAAAACCCCACACATTTCCGATTCTAATTTTTCAGTTTACTGGTATGCAAATTATAATTTAACTTGAATAGTGATATTTGTCTGTTATTCCGAATTCACCTTATTCTTACTTTATTTATCAAGTTAACATAAATCACTAACAAGAGATACATCTAACCTGTATTCCATTGCCTATGCGTTTCCCATTGACATCTGTCAGTGGCTTCCGTTCGTATTTCCGTCGATGCATATGATCGACTTCCGTCAAATACCATGTTCCTTCGAACAGCTCTTCCGTGCTGCCAGCCGGTGTGTAAGGAGCTGTAACCGAAATCCGTAGTAGCTGTATTATTGTTTGATATTATACATGAATAAGTAACAAGTGTTGTAGTACACTCTTATTATTGGTGTTGTTGTTGTTTTTATTATTATTGTCATTATTATTGTTATCATTGTTGTTGTTGTTGTAAGATACAATAAGTTCATACGGACTCATGGATACTGGATTTTTCCGATATATAACAGATGAGAAATGTTTATGTATAGTAACGTTTGAATAGATTATAATTTTACGTATTGTTTTTCCATAATGTACAATACCATATTATGCTCTAAAATATTTCAACGGGCTTAGCAAGCCCACGATACACGTACATTAAAGATACCACATCGAAAGAAAAGCGGGGGTGGTTATCCGTCCGTGTCAGTCAAAACTAGCCAGTGCGAAAAAAAGCCACTCACAAAATCCCAGGGCTCTCCCGAGACTTTTGCCTAAGTCGAAAATCGCGTATTAATTCCCATCTCTGAAAACCCGTGCAGTAGGAAATACATGGGATAAAATTACACGTAAATAAACATGGTTTAATGTCACATCTCTAATTTCCTGGCGAGGAGATTAAGCACATCTATCAACTCACACGACTCCTGGGAATGGCTACAATTTGTCCACGCGTAAAGATAACACAGTTAACAAGGAAAGAAAAAAAGGACTTTAAATTACCTAAGTGATGAGTATTTTCCCTCAGTTTCATGGTTTTGTCGAAGGTTTCCGGTTCGACCTTGACCCGGCTGTCCAGTCGACCTTGTAGGTCCTTCAGACTGGCGTGCAGTTTGGCCAGAGATGAGCCTTCGCAGTGGTCGTCCGTCACAGTCAATGAGAACATGGTGGAAGCCAGTCCTGAGCCGTACGAAAACAACGTTATCTTCTTGCCGGCCAATTCAGCGGGAGACGAATACCTAGTAGAGGAAACAGATAATGAAGTATCTAAGAGAAATGTTAGGAAGCGCGGAAATTTAAGTACACCAATACACCACATAAATCAGATTTGCTTAGAATAACCACATACAGCCTTTCCATTACGTTCGCCGTGCTGCACGATATGCATTGCCGCGACTGACCTACAGCCGTTATGGACTGTCATAACTGACCTACTGCCATTGCGCGCGTTACGCACTATAGGCATGGCCAATAGATGGGCGGGGAGTCGCGTGAGGCAATATCATGATTCGTTTTAAGCATTTCTTCCGCATTAAATAATGGAAAAAATGTGTCCTAAAATGTTGCTCTTTGCATTTAAAGCAATAAAAACAAGTTGTAAGACGATGCTGTGAACCTCAAAATGCAATGAACAGATATATTGCTGCTAGGTGTCTTCAAGGCAATGTAGAAATGTTGCAAGCCATTGCCTATTACAATAAAAGTAATGTGAAAAAGATGCTGAAAAACGCTGCCTTGGACAAAGTAAATATGTTTAAAGCACACTTAGAACAATGTAAAAGGCGCCATAATACGTTGACTAATAACAACACCAAAAAGATGGGGTCTGATGGGGATGGGGGTGTGGTGGGTTGAGTATGGGGTAGTTGCGTGACGAGGTGGGAGTACTTACTTGGCAATACAGGACGCCAGACCCCCGTACACGGACGCTGTGTACATATTGCCCACCTGGTTTGCCACCATGAGGCTCGGCAGAGTTTTCAGACTGTACATGTCCTTACTCGCCCTGACAAAGGCCGACTCGACCTGTTTGTCGAAGTACGTGTCTTCCAGTTTGACATTTCTGTAAAGAAAGACGTTCGTGTGTTATTTTACCGTTTTATCTTGACTCTTAACTCATAGGAAAATCGTATCTTTAGGGGATGTTAAGCTAAGGTAATTTAAGAAAAATGAGTACACTAAAGCAGGGGGAAAGGAGCAGTGTATATTGTGGGACAAGAAGAATTCGTTGCAAAATTAGTTTCCTACAAAATAATGGGGGCCCCATGTCAATAGATCAATTTCTAAAAAAAGGTTTAGCACAAACTGCAAAAAAAAAACTAATTAAAGATAAAACGTAAAAATATAGATTTGGTTGACATAAAAGGAAGCAGTCAATAATTTTTAAATACACCGGGATAACGAACCGAATTTGAGGCAAGAGAACGAAGGAAGTATATGCAATACGTAAAAGAATTATGAGGGACGTAAACAGTCAGCAGTCGCACTGGTGCCGGAAAGAGGCAGGGAATGGTTTAGGCGAGTAAATGTAATCTGTATTTCTATGTCAGAAGACCGTTACGTCCTAGGAGAAATCCAGTCAGACGTAAATATTTCATTACCTAATCTAAAACATCTATTGCCTGGCTGGAACCCTTACCTGAAGGCGCCTAATTCTTCGTCTTTGGATTCCAAGTAAGGAGTGCTGTCATTGAGGAAGTCGTTCAACATGAACCTTGCGACTGACTTCTGTACAAGTTTACAGAACGGCGTGTGAAAGACCACCGCATCAGTAGCGCTTAGTGAAAATGGTTCGGAAATGCCGTCTGTCAGAAAAAAATCATTGTTATTAAAGAAAAACCAAAAGCCTTAATTTTTTTGGACAAATCATAAGCAATTAGCCTTGAGTTGTTCAGGTTTTTACTTTTTGTAAATGTACACACAGACTTGATTTAAATTAAGAATAAATGATCGAGTATAGATTTAACTATGAATTAATCTCTTTCTGAATGTAACACACACAGTTGAAACTAATAACGACTCTTAAATATAGTAACTTAATCCCACGGTTGGGTTTGACATCCGTTTATAGCACAAGCATTTAGCCAGTAACAATGAACCTGGATCGGGCATATCAAACATCTTTTATTGTCAAGTAAAAGAAGTCATCATGCCTCTGACCTTGAGCCTTGAGAGAAATAGGCCGTGTTCTAGACTGACCCACAACTAGAACAATAAGAGAACAGGGCTGTCGATCATCTATATATAACAAATATCGAAAAGAAACAAAATAGAGACTAAGCAAACACTTACCATCTTTCCTTGCTGCGTTAGCTTTACATGAGTAAACCTCGAGGCACTTGTCGAGCGCGTGCAGGTAACACTGAACGGAAAGTTTGCCGTCAACGACGGGGTATTCCGAGGATAGGTCCGGTTTGTAGAAGTCATAAGCGTGCTGCATGTGCGATCCTCTTAGTCCTAGATGATAACAACAAAGAGAAGAACATTCATAATTGCGCGTCGGTGTCTGTAACGTATATGACTCCGTGCAAATCATCAACACGTGCAAATCATCCCGTATTTCAACTGATTACTTAATATCATTTTTCTTTCTTTTTGTTCTTATTTTTACATTTAAAACACTTACTTTTTATAACTTTGTGCCTACAATTATGTTTCTAATTTAAATATACCAAAACGTAGCATAAAGTATTTTTAGCATTTCGCTAAAACGTCTAATTGCAATTTACATCACCGCACTGTGTTGCAACATTCACGGTTGGAATAAAATTCTATCGAAGATAAATTGATTAGAGGCCGGATTTCGCGCGTAAGCGTATTTATCATGTTGTTGTCGCTGCTCTGGTTGTACTTTCTATGTTATGTATATATATATGGGGGAGTGCAAACGGTTTTCAGGAAAAAGAAGAAGAAAGCTTACCTTGGTCTAAAACAAGAGGCGCGTTAGGTCCCACAAGCATTGCTACTGCGCCTGCGCCGCCGGTACATCTGGCATTTCCGGTCGCATAAACGGCAATATCCCCACAGACAACTATGGCGTATCGACCTGTGCAGAGAAATGAATAGGCTTTGTCTGCTGAAGTTTTTTTTCCTCCCTTTTTTTCAACAAAAGAGAATGATAGGAGGCACCTGTGAAGCACAACACTGACAGAAAGACTGGTGGAACATTTGCGTATTGATTATGCCGTCGATTGTGTAGCAGCGTGAGGCTAAACTACTGCATTAAACTGCACTCCCGTTAATAGGTGCTATATGCTAAATGTATTTCACTGAAATGTAACACAAAACTTTTATGCATTGTATCTATAGTGCGTGTATCTATCGTATAAGTCAATATATTCTTCAATAAGGAGTAAAATTCCAATGAAATAAAACAGACAGTCGACCTCTACATTATAAATGTATATTACGTTGAGACTTAAAAAGACACTCTAAGTTATAAATAAAAATGTTCTAGGTGATGAAACAATTGCATTAAACGTATAGTATGTATGCGGGAACACACTTGCTGTATTAACCACGAACTAAGTGAAAATACCATATTTAGATCAATATAGAGTGGGTTGAATGATATATATTAATGTCTTACTGCGCTGAGACGTCACTCACCATCCCACGCGCTGGACTCTACCCAATGAACGGCATTAAACAATGCCGACGTGCCGCCGTAGCAAGCATTGGTTGTGTCCACGCCTTCCACATCCGTATTCCCACTCCCTTCAAACAGCCCCATCAGCACCGACTTGACGCTCTTGGATTTGTCTATGATGGTCTCTGTGCCTACTTCCAGCCTCCCGATAGAAGTGTAGGGAAGCTCGTTTCTCTCCATGATTCGCTGGACGACTGTAAGAGCTAGCGAATTGATGTCTTCCCTATCGGAGCAGAATCCCATCTTCGATTGTCCAAGCCCGATAGTGTACTTGCCAGCGGAGACACCGTCGAACTTTTCCAACTCCTTCTGGTCCACGTACTGAGATGGGAAGTAGATCTCCATGGCTAGGATACCCACGTTTTCTGGCCATGTCCGGCCGGTTCGGGCATTGGAAGCAGGCATGACTAATGATCATGGGGAACAAAGAACATTCATAAACCGTGTGGAGTGCTACAATGAAAGTATTCCGTTGTATCATAATTTTCCTCTGGAACATATTGATATGCATTTGTGTTGCGCTAAAAAAGCACATTCAGATAAGCTATGGACCAGGCTACTGCAAGGCGAGAAAAGTATTCATTTAAAGCATTTATCGATATGCCCTTAATTGTGTTATGTTCTGTTACTGTTTTATTACAGTAGAGTGACAATGGAGAAAAATAAAACCAGTCAAGTCAGGTGCATAGTGCAAATGCTGCAATGAAAAAAAAGAGCATTCGGTTAAATCACAATACCTTTTGTAGAACATCCATGTACACATTGGTGAACACGTGCGTCACGCACCATGATTGCCTGATTACATACCTACATTCACATTTTGTTTGTGTTTGTTTCTGCGTCTTATATATGCCTTTGAAAGACCAAAAGAAGGCCTGGCGTTAGCTTGGTGCTAAAGAAGATAACACGCTCATGTACGATATCTGCACCTTTTGGTCAACTCAATGCATGAGGTCAGATATGCGGATTTGCAATTTCATTATACAAGACATACAAGTGGAGTAACCAATGCTGTAGACGGGGAGAGTTAGCTCGGAGCATTTATGAACGTGTGTAGATGGTTGACTTTCCTGATGAAAGTCAATAGTCACACATTCTAAAGAGCTGAAATGTTAAATACAACTCTTATAATGTTAAATCTAACATTCTGACGCGTAGCTAAGGAGAGAGAGCCTTTTCAAATACTACGATGATACAACACTTCAAGACATGAATAAAAAGTGCTATCATTTATCATTATCCCGTGTCAAATTAACAGTTTTAGGTCCTGTGTTGTGCGTTAGAAGTGTTGCATTCAAGTTGCAGTATGTTACAACCTTCGAGCTGTCGCAACGCGGAGAAACATTTTAAGATTTTGCGACATGTTCGTCCTTTCAATATTTTGACACTGGCATGTTGTCCTTTGTATCACTTGTGTTTTAAAACAGCAGCTGTGGCATAAGTACGGGGAATGGCAGTTTGGAAGGTCTTGCAAAGTGCGAGATTTCTGTACTATTATTTTCTCTTTTCACACGCTTCGTATGTGGGAGGATTTATATGTGTTATGTGGAATCATTCCGGGATATAATCAAGAATCATGAGAATGAGGGCATACTGGTAACTGCATGACATTTGTCATTGGTTTATTAAAACACTGCGATGTAATTAAACTGTGTTCTGTGACGCTTGAAACCTATTAGGCGGCATTTCTGCAACTTGAAAACTTGTTGCTGCTTCTCTTGGCACAAGACTGGTTGGTTCGGTGTCAGTATAACGTGATTGTGTGGGAAGTCATGTCTGGTGTCTACAGCATGATGTTTCAATGGCACTTTGGCGGTGTGCCACATTAAGACACGGCATATCTATACTCTAAGGACTCCTAGTCGTCACATACCTGAACAGATTTTAACTACGACGTAAACCTCAAGTACACAGGTATACATACGCATACATACAACTTGAAAAAACGAATAACATACACCTGATAAAATTCAAACATGAGAAATTCTCTTTTTCACCCAAATCAGAGATGAGTTTTTAAACTTTTTTTTATAGAAAATGTTGAGAGGATAAATCTTACCACATTTTTGGGGTTAAAAAAAAGGCAATAAAAACAAAAGTCATACCCAAACTATTCAAACAGAATGTGTCCTGGAGCTTCCACTCGATGTCTCCTGCACAAAATCCTGACTGGAATATATTTTTTCTGTCAGTGTCAGAGGTTTAGGCACCTACACTGCCCACACTCACTGGTAACATGTGTGTATATAACACGGGGGTGAAGGTTGGAGAGGATCGGGGCGGGGGATTTTGTCTGCACCATGTTTATGGTAGGAGGTCACCAACAACAGCGAAGCTGTAACAACCGGGGACAGTCAGTGTATGCCTTTTACTCTTTGAGGGGTGCTACGAATACAACAGCTTGGCATAACACCTCGAGAATGAAAATGGTACAGCTATGTAGAAAAACTAATATTGTTTCACGACCAGTCAACAGCTGTTGCACATGCCACCATATCAGCGGTGGTACACGATGAAGGAATGGATGAACGAATCTCTATGACTTAAAACAACTTCAGGAATATGACGTCATATGATTCCGTTCTATCAGAAATCATCAGAGGGATAAGGATTGATTTTCAAAAATCTTGGCCCCGGGATCACGAAGCGATCTTGGACTTAAGTCTAAACTTCAGTCATTAAACCTGGTATGCTCCTTTCTCTTATTTTAGCTGAAATTTGTTTAACCAGAATTTACCAGAATTTACATTGTCAAGCAATATTTTGAGCCTGTTACGTGCGAATTAACAATTTTAAAGCGATTTGAAATTTTGACCAAAGTCTGAGATCACTTTTTGTTCCCGGGGCCATATATCTACTATTACTATAATTGATAAATCTTAGAATTAAATTCACATAGACGCATGATACTATCATCGTAAAGTCGAAGTAATCTGCATGATACGAAGAACAGAGGGCTATAGGGTAATTTAATAAATAAGCAGAAAAATGGATAAAGAATTAAACAAACAAATAAATGAATCAATAATAAACTGGGGTGTAAATAAATCAAGAATTGCTTATCATTCGCTTTATGATGATTTAAAAATCACTTGTTAACGAATGCACAAGAGTTTTTACAAGTGTTATAGTAAATTATACCGGATATATTTTTATTCACTTCATATGTGTTTTGCTCCACACTAAAGAATATTTCACTTCTACGACGGTGGCCACCAATGTGGCAGGTGTGAAGTGTGTAGAATGCACATGGTACTGGCTGTCGGATACATGGAGATGTCCATTCTATCCTGCATTTGAACAACTGGTCGTGAGAAGGATGTGGACCGGCAATGAGACATTTAAACATTTCTACATGGCTCTCTTTGATATAAAAGGCGAGAGCATAGAGATTAAAACCAGCGTGGCGACCATGTGCTGGTTGTCAAATGGTCACAGGTAACTCTTCCCAATTATCTCATCAAACATTATGTTCATGTAACTCTTTGGAAAAGGCACACGCCCCTTAGCATCAAGGAATAGTCATAGTTTGACGGAATGATATTCGTTGCAATTCACTGGAAAACATTGGTCCCGAATAACTGAAAATAGTGTGTTGCCATCACATTTGGCGTTTCCTTTGCTTGTGTTCTAAGAAGTAGAAATATTTCTCTCTCTATTCAATATCATTGTCAAAAGCACAGGGCGTCAAGATACCAGTCGTAGGCTACCCCCAACATAATATAAGACTTAATATCATCAGTAATCATTTCTGGCTCCCCGGGAATCATTGACGTTATCTGCACACCGTCGTAAAAAGCGCCGATTCGGATTATGATAGTCGCGTGACGGGAAGCTCCGCTAGTGAAATCTCCGAAACTTTTAACAACATTCTATAACGCAGACATCTAGGCTTTGTGTCTTTTGGTTACATATACACGTGTTTGGTGTAGGCAAAAATAACCCACGTCTAAGTGAATTTGCAGAGTCTATCCCTGTCCGGAATGAAAAGTATATAGCCATTTTTATTAGCTCACCAGCTGGCTGGCTTCACACGTCGTTATAGTATGCTGTGCCTGTTGGCGTGATATCCTACTTATGTATGAAATGTAGACAGATCATGTTGCCGGAATATGTGTTGCTCAAGTAAAATAATTTGCTGACACGCAAGACCATTACGTCGCCGTTTCCATAGCCTTATACTACAGCATGACTTCCAGCTGACGCCTTTTTGCGGTTATATCCAAGTGCTGATGAAAACTAACTACATGTACTATCTATACCAAGCAAAGAAAATTACATTTTTCAGCGTATCAATTATGAGTTGATATACATTCATTTCGAAGAATTAGAAGAGTAGAAATAATAAAGAAAAGCGAAAAAAAAGATAAAAGGTATCTAAAGCTGCACATGCGTGTATTTTAGTTTATTAGTTTTCATCTGGTTTAAATTGTATTTTACAACATTGTTTCGCACATGTTATTTGCTTGCTTACATTACTGTCTGGTTAAATTCAAGGTTTAAGGTTTAAGGAAGACCTACAGGATATCAGGTCCATCAATAGCCGACTTAAAGGGAATTGCACAATACAGCATCTCCAGTAAACTTTGTCCACATACCCATGAAGGAGGCATGAATAATGATACAGTTTACTTGTTCACTTAGTACCCCTGAGAGACAGAAGAACATAACATCGATGAAAGGGTTTGTCTTCCCCCTCCGCACGTTTAGGAGACAAGGAGATAAACTTTTTGGAAACTGCATTATTCGTTATCCGTTAAAATGACATTTTAGCATTTAGTGCAAAACAGACGTCCTGGTTTACAGAGGATTTTTTGCACGCAACATTGTGTTGGCATTTAATAAAACTGAGAAATTGTTAAAGAAATACAAAAATAGCTTGATATAAGTACAATGAAGGAACCTGTGATGATAAAGTATCTACTGCCGGAAGCCCCCTGCCGACCCCCCCGTCACAAATCACTCCGTTAACGCAGAAAAAAGTGCTTTTGCCTATATCGCATTCTAATTGAGCTACAGGATTCGGACGGCGCGAGCGGCAGAGGGAAGACCAGCTCAATATAACGTGACAGTGAATAGTTTTTGCAGGAAGAGGCACATTATCTAGTCGTCTAACAATTTGGTTGAGCAACACTAACAAAAGGAAAAAAAGAAAGGATTTTGGAAAAAAGGTCGAGTCCATTTGCGCGATTTATCTTGGGTCGTTAACCATCTCCGACTCAGGGGCAATGGGATCTTAACGGGATGACGCCAGAGTATGGACGCATTTCACCCACATGGGAGACCTAGCCCCGGGTGCGTTGCCTACACGTTGCCTTAATGCCGCACCGGTGGGGATGAAAGCCAGCTTCAAACGGTGCCGGGGCATAAGAGCTCATTTAAGCGAAGGGTTTCCAATTTCACCAATGCCCGGTGAAAACCCTCATGGGGATATTACACGGTATACTGTTTTCAAGATGATGTTTTACAGTTTTGTTTGATCGAAAATTCTTGAGCACTTAGCATACAAGAGAATCTTACAACCCCCTTTTCACCAAAGTCACTGTCTCTCCGTTAGTGTGGTCCTGTATTGTAGGGTGCTACATTATATAGTACTTTCAGTTCGCAACGTTCTTAAGTATACAAGAGAATCTGCCTTCTTGCACATATGGACAGAGTCTCTATCCACCAGAGTCATCTTGTATGGATGTCTCTTTCGCCCAGTGGGCAGAGTCTCTATCCATCAGAGTCATCTTGTATTGATGTCGTATATAATTGTAAGAGCTCAATTCTGAATTTATGTATAAAAGAAACCACAGCAAAGAGTGTAAGACCATAGCAGAGACGACAGTCTAGGAGTTGACAAATGGTCATAGGTTACTGGTGAAATTTGGTCTCTTGCCAACTTACCTCAACTAGATTTTTATTCTAACTGTTCATGTAAAGGTTTGAGCGGTGACTGCTTAGGCACCCCGTAGCATCATGGTTTAAGTAGAATTAGTTAACATTGGCTACAGATAACTGAGCTGTAATATTACAAATCACAGGCCTATAATACCTTATTATATTGTGTTGTGATCACATTTGGTAAACAGCCACGTGAAAACGAGAAGAAGACCTCATGCCTATATCAGACCAATCATGGTGCCGAAATTTTCAGTTCGTTCATATCAAGTCTTTAGACCGGCGTGTTTGTACCCAGCGAACTGCAATGGTATCTCATTGTCTCCTTTCGATTTGTTGTTTATCGGCTGAGCAGTGAAGCACCAACCACAACAGATTTATTTTAAATTTTACTTATGATTCATCTGAAAATTGAACCCGAGTCTGCAGTCTTGCTGCCAGGCAATCGTTCGTGAAGAACCAATCATTTGTAACACAGCTGAATAAAGACATGAATGATTATGTCTTAACGGTGACGTCGGCAATATTTCAGCCATTTTGTGGCAGTCGTAAGAGAAGAATAACGTGCATCACAGTGACTTATGGCTGACACTACTTCTGATACATGTTTGGTTACCTCAACGCTTTTACGGCCGCAGACTTGTAACTGTGAGTGTCTGCGTTAAACTTCGGTGAATCCCGAGCCCACCAGTGTTTGCCCACACGCTTCTATCAAAATGAGAAAATTAGCAGATCTCCGAATGTTTGCTTGATTGCATTCATTGGCCCTGACAAGGCTGATTGCTTTTAAATTAAGTGACAGATGCTTCGAACGGCCAGCGCTAAAAGCTATGTTCTGTGGGGTTAATTGACGGGTAGCTAAGCCATAGTGCAGCAGCCTCTTTAACGAAACGTGCTACACAGCCCCTTGGCGCGCCATAACGCAACGCCATACATCAAAGGCTATTTGGCCCAGTGTCTAGATACTGGCCACAATATCACGGCAGTCATTGGCTCCGATTATTGAGCTTCAATAGACCAGAAATACTGTCAAATTGCCACATAGCGTGTCTGGAGAGTTGAACTATCTAATTCTATTCGTCGTCGTTGTTGTTGTAGACGCCAACCGTTTCGAATAGATTTGCCGTCTGTTGTCTCCGCTGATATTATGAACTTATTTCGGTCAAACAACCAGTGGTAATACAGTGTCACGATTGGCTAATGCTAAATCTGTGTTTTATTAGCCGACAAAACTGATGGAGATAAAATCAGAGATTAGACTACAGTTACGTATACTTATGTGACCTTTGTCGAGACAGGCGTCTTTCGGGTAGGACAACTAGGTTCAGCGTAAGATCGGAGTCCTACACGAATTCCACTTCCATCTACTCAGAAACTACAGTTTGATATAATGGCTGCTTGTAGATAGCTCTCAATCAGTCTAGTTTATTCTTCCGACTTCCTCCTCACTTGGCGCTGGGTAATGTTGCCAGCCACCCACGGATTGTTCAGGGTTTCCCCTAAGGCTTTGCCCGGCTAGCGATCACCGTAAGGTTTACCGCCGTGGTATCAGTAAAAATATCCTTGAGCACAGCGTAAAGAACAATTCAAATAAATAAATAATGTATTGTACTTCATACATGCATATAAATGAAACCTACCACACAACCACGTCAAGAACATGAGACGGCATTGAATCCCGGATCCGACGCGTACTATTTATTATTTATCTTGTACCACATTTCCGGTACATTACAGTTCCATTGGACACCTTTGGACCTCTGCCGCATGAATTCACTTTTCCACGCTCCCGGGGACCTGAAAGACAAAACCTAAAAACCGTTTTTGAACGAAAGCACACTGCTCCGCAAGTTTCCTTTAGAGTGTTTGCATTTCACTTTGCGTGGCTGTACTCGACTAATGTCCTGGAAGTCACGTACCAGTATTCAGTAGTCTACATCAGACCGCTAAAACATTCTTTCATCCAAAGAAATGCTTAATGTGCTCGTTCACTATTTGAAAAAATCCGTAAGTTTCTTGACATGACGGAATGGATTTGTGGTAATAGACTTGTGTTCACGGGTACAAAACGGTTTGGCTTATCCCTCTGGGAAACCAACCAATACCGGATGTAACCGTCAAGCTCTGACTCTACTGAATTCGTGTGTAAACCTAATTTTTTTTCTTACGTTTCATAACGTAGACAAGAATACAAAATCGAGTGTAGATATCACATGTGTAGGCTGTGGATTTGCATGAAGATTTCCGCACGCATTATGTATGAGTTAGGAGGAATTTTAATGCCACCTGGATTTGTTGGGCATTTTGGATTGGCATGAACACACTCGAGACAGTGAACCTGAGTCTGACCGAAACAAAGGTCGAGATATATTGGGTTTTGAATGCCATAAGTCAGTTAAGCATAATTCTCGCGGTGGAAACTTCACGTCCTGTAAGCCTTCGCAATTTGACAGCATGATCTTAGGTACGTGGACTGTATGTAGAAAAGGCATAAGAAGACCTCTGATGTTCACAACAGCGTGTGGATCCTGTCGTGAAATCCATTTAAGACAAAATCAAGTTTTAGGGTGACATTTGTAGATGGTCTTACGTTTACGTCTTTGTCCTATGTTGACCTTCTTCACTAACATGGTGTTAATATATACCCATAATAAATGCCTTGTCCTATGAAATTTTTACTCAGTGATCACTGGACAATGTATGCAAAACTAGCGCCTGGTTCAAACGCTTAATAGTTGTAAAACAACAGAATTTAACATTACAACATTCACTGAGTAGCCTGTATAATACATTTTGGAGACCGCAAAAGAAGTTTTTACTGAATTTTCAAACAGAAATGCTTACTCTATTTGTTCATAAAGATCCAAGACAATTTGGGATCCGAGACTTAACGCACTTGTCACCAGCATAAATTTGTCTTCTCTGAAACTGTTCACCAACACCTGAACGGCAACTAAGACTTAATGATCTCCCAAATGATGTTATCATCTGCATGACATCTTTGATAGACATTAAAAAGTTGTGTTGCATAACATAACGAATCTATATGGATAAAGACTTCTGAATATTTCTGTTTAAGTTGTTATCCATTTAACCTCATTATCTTCTAAATATTTTGATTATTTAAAAATTCACACATCTAACAACCATATGTGTTCATGTAGCGGATAAACGTTGCTAAATAATACCTAAATGAAGCCTCAAGAGTAACCTAAGTTAGCAATGAAAATAGTTTCCAGCTGACTCTCCATTACGCCATAATTCTTTATATTGTCAAATGCGTATTCATTTAACAATTACCAAGGGTGTTTTCATCCTACTAAGGCTACTTAAAATTTCTGAAGAATTGAACGTCTTTAGCAAAAAGCCAATTAAAATTATTCAGAAAGTGCTGCGGAAAAAGACAAATACCCTATGCGAGTTAGACCATTTGGAGGCGAGGAAACTGACAGATAGGTGACAAAAATTCCTGTACAAGTATCGCAGGTCTCGTCAGGTCCTTGGTATTTTGAAAATTAATAGTCTAGGGTGAATTTTACGGAAACACAGGCTACCTCTTTGTATAAACACCATGTGTCCAGTAACAGTGGCGTTGGCTATAATCAACTACTGGTTTGAAATTTCATTCTAATTCCCATATCAAACTGTGTACTGACGCTTGTTGACTGCTTACTGACCTTTCAGGTGGTCAACACTTACGGAATTTGCCAACCGCCAACACACTCGGGATATAACATTTTCATGTGGGCCGTCGTCATATTCCATACGTCATCACACCAACAAATTCGAGGCATAACGATTCGCAAGACTTGCTGGCTCCTTGGGGAAGTCAGATCTTGGTATTGCATGCAATTGCCAACTTCCACTTCTGCAACACCATCACCATGACACCATGATGAATCAACACCATCACCATGACACCATGATGAATCAACTTTATCACCATTATTCCCATCCTGATCAATTGTACAGCTCTACCAATGAGTCAGTTCGTGAGAGAGTCTGCGTATGAAATCAGTCAGTCAATGAGAGAAACTAGTCAGTCGATCAATCATCCATGAGTCATCTCAGCGTGTCATTCAGTTAAACTTGTCAGTTAGAAACAATTAACATAGTTGTAACAATTGATTTAAGCGACTCAGCCATAAGATTAAAACTGGCCAATCAATTAGTCTGTTACCCAAACTCGTCATCACGTCACTGAAATTTAGTCAGTCGTATGTTCGTCCAATCGTCTACAATCCAAGTCAGATCGTCTACTGTCTCTAAAGACAGCACTTGTCAGCCTTTTGCATGCTTCACTGTCCTCTCTAAAAACCACTGTGTACGAGTGACACACATTTTTGTGGCAAAAATGCACATCATTTTGTGTACCTGCAGTTCACAAGTTATGTAAATTATGAAATTCATCCACAGTGACGTGTGTATCCATGATGCACATGCATTGTGGACGTGCAATATTGCACAGAGGCTATACCGCAAATTTAACAGCAAATTTGAAGGAAGGGTTTCTTGTGCCTAACATAACCTGGTTTTACATGTGGGTTTTCGCCATATTTGGCACAAGTTTCTGCCTTGCTATACGGTACAGGCGCAAGTGGACTAAAAGAATCATTTCTGTACGCTTTCCAGTATACTCGCCCCCTCATTTGCAGGCCTAAATCACTTATCTTATTTCTGCAGACAAAATCTAAATGCATAATGAATGAAATAACTTTTCCTTGTTGTTCATACCCTTTGTTGCATTGATGACCTTTCTTCCATTATCAGTAAAGTGGCGCTTTTATCGTTTGCCTTTTCTGAGGAAAATCAGATTTTATATGCTTAATGCCTCTCTGCAAGTCAACAAGAAATAAAGACAGGCGGCGCTGAGGTATAGAGCAATATTCCAAAATTCAGTTTTTTAAAGGGATATCATCACATATACATTATCTCAGGTTACGTATTCAGTGTTTCAGACTTGCTAGCCGACCGGCTTGAAAATAAGCAATTCTGTTATTTCCTATTGTGCAGATCCAGACACTCTTACCACGTCAGTTGTTTATTGAAGCAATTGCACTGCACAGAATATGAGATTATGAAAACAATAAATGCCATTGCTTAGTCATTATAATCGATAATCGCATATTATTTAAATACGTTTATTGACGTGAGAAACTATTTCACAGGGAGAAGACAATAATCATCAGATGTGTATTGGAATGGGTAATCAGTTCGGACTGCTAATATTGACGGGTTTGTGAGATGAAATTTTTGAGGTGGTGATTTGAAAATCCACATCTCGCTGTATCCCATGTCTGGCGAATTCTATCCACTCTCTGCTCAGTGTGACCTTAGTTTCGTACGAAGTGATAACTGTGCTATTTTGAAAAACATGACAATGTGGGTTCATTTACACCAAGATTAGAACAAAATCGTAAGATGGATAAATTGAATAAGGGACCAAATTTTACCGGTTACCTATCGCTATCTGCAAACTACAGGTGCCACACGTTATCAGTGCTCTAGTTTTATTCCCATTCTGCGCCCTCAAAACGCACTGAGACCGTTGTCTCAAACTGCGCTACGTACAGATTGAACCAAACGACTCAGGCGCTGACTATCTGGTACTGGTAATCCCGGTGACGGGTCGCGCTTCGTCTGCTGCTATAGGTCAAGAGAGTTGTCATGTCCGGTGGCTTATACTCTGGGCGACCCTGGCACATCCCAAACTCCCCCGCCCCCTCCCCTCCCCTCCCCCTTCACCATGAACATGACAGTCACATAAGTGAACAATATTTAAGAACTCTGAATCAATCAACCAGTCAGTCAGAGTTATTATTTTCTCCGTTCCTTTTTTGGATATGTTTTAGCACATGCGCTAAACCTTCATTTCCGGTTTTATGTCACACACATGTGAATATATACATGTATATACAACATCTTAAATTAAACTCGTTCCATTTAATGCTGGATAGACATTTCTCACCTCCAACTGCCTGATTTGTCTGATCTCTGTTTATGGCGCAAAGACCACTGTAATCCGTCTTAATATTGACCTTTTGAGGCCGCATCACTGGCAAAGAATGACAGGTTACTGCACATCATCGGGGATGAGGCCTCATCTCCTACTTTACATTCTTGGATAGCCGATTCCTTTGATGTGTCCGTAGCCGGAAATTACAACTTGTTATTGAATTTGGAGTTCTTCTTTGGAGAAATCTTACTATGGGAAAGGATTAGTGTGGTCTAAAACTAGCCGAATGTCAAATGTCTCACACGAGTCCCCTGAATTGGCCTTACTAGTCTTCAACCAGTTTTTGGACGCATCCGGTTCGAAAGTAGAACCGAGGTTGTTCTGCGACGACCTCAGTACACGTTACAGCCTATTACCATACAGTGTGTCAAAAATGATAGTCCATCAAACACGTTTATGTTTTGAATTTGATAATGTGTATAATTCTTTGGTGAGTAAGCATGGACGGAGAGTGCAGAATATGTGACTGCCTTCTTCAAAATTGTTTGTAATTCCATTTAATTAGGGACTGTATATCTGCATCACGTTCGAATTATGAACAGTTGTATTCAAATATACATAATTTGGATCTCTGACAACTTACGAACTAGCGCGATACACGATTTTGACACTGACTAAATTTAGGTGGTTAAGTTATTTCCTCACCACTGAAAATGTTGAATTCCTTTACGTAAAGTCTGTCTGTAACTCCTTACTCAATATATTTTTAGCCCTTCGATCGTTGAATGGTGTTGAACGTTGTTGTGGAATTTGGTCTCGTAATTTCGAACCTGGAATGCTCATATGTTATGATACCTTGATTCCGGATTTTCACTGAAAACCGGATTTATACAAGCCGGGGCTTGATTGTATAACGATGCTGTATATACTGAAAAAATCAACCTGACCTCATATAGGTAACATCTAGTGCCGATCCCTAAAATGACTTGACGTTTACAAGATCTGCAAGCTGGATTCCTCTCGGGACGAACATGGGAACGTGCTGATAGTCTTGGGTTAGGTTTTTCCATAGTGCTTTGTGACGTTGAACGAGTGAAACATTCTTGATTAGGCCTACGGCGTCAAAAATTGATCAGATAAAGAAAGAAATAAGTAAATACACGATCAAAATTAATATACTCAAGAGGTGTCTAACCCGTTCTAAGCATATATCGTCTCGATACGGCTGTAATACTGTCCGTGTGGCGTAATCACTCATTTTCAAGGTAACTGTCATGAGCACAGGGCTGTGTTATTGTCCTTATTGGACGAGATTATCACACAATGTCTGCTGATCTATGACTTATGGCCGTTGTGCTGGAAGAAAACCACACGTAGTCGAGCCATGTGCTCACGTCTTATGTTTCGACATCAGCCAGTAGCATTAACCCTTAATTAGATCATTGCTTACTTATGTTTTTTTTTTCATTTCGATTTCATATTTCATAACAATTCACATGTTATACGATTTCGTTGAAAACTGTGGGCCTGAGCGACAAATCGCTTACTGATTATTGACCAGGGCAGCCGTGGTATGTAATCTAATATATACGATTGCAGAGCATATATGCTGTACAGACAGTTAAGAAATAAAGCACGTGCTGATGCAGCTCTTCACGACAGCTGTGCAGGATAAAGGCCTAAAAAAAACAAAAAAACAAGGCTTTTGTTAAACGTGTCAAGTATAATGGAATAGATCCTATCCTTCCGAGGCCTGGATATCACACCTCGCCTTAGAACTCTAGCGGTTTGAAATTCGAATGCCAGGCAACAAATCTTTGCTTTCTAAATACGCGCACTAATCCATCAGATCGTTGACATTGGTCCGTGTTCGGATTTTCTTATGTTTCAAATTGAATTGTTGCATTCGTTTGATGTGCGATTTTGCAGACACGTCACCACAAGCCTGTCACTTCCAAAGAATCTCAATACATCAATCTGGAGGTACCAAATGCGATAGTCTTAGTCTTCCGCAAAAGCCTCTGCATTTGAGAGCGTTTATTTCCATTGAAATCAGCTGTATTCTACCTCCAAGAAAGTCTCGGGAGAATATTGAATGAGTTTGACTATTATTTACATTGACATTTATATGTTAACATCAAAATGCATGATTGGCTTTTTACGTTATACTCAGCAATCTTTTAGTTAAATGACTACGATGATTCCAAGCTGCCAAAGTCCTACCACCACTGCAACATCATGACGTAGACACCAGACATGATACCCCGCCCAGTCACATTATTCCGACGCTGGGCCGACCAGTCCTGTTTCCTTGCTCTTACATCTCAGTGCTGAGGGCTAAGCGAGGCGGTAGCAAGTACCATTTTTAATCTTTGTTATAACCCGACCTGGGATTGATCACGTATCCCCCGACACGGAGAAATCCAGAAGAGACAGCAGTTTGTCTATACCCCTCTCGCAAAATCGCGTGGCTCTCGCGAGATTTTCGTGGATGGCAATTTCCGCTTATTACGACTATATCGGTGGAAGGTGGAAGTGCCAGCAACGTTTAACGTAACACCACCTGCCTTGACTGGATGCTTGCGTTTTTACACGCACATTTCAGGACAGGTGTTAAGTGAGTAGTCAGTCACATACCAATCCCTTTCAAAAAATATTCTCTCCACCCATTGGTCATGGGTTTAGCGCCACGTCAACGAGGATGGAGATTCCTGGATAGCTTACAAGTTTTCAAAATGGGATAAACAAACAACACCCTTATACCTATACTTATAAGCACATAGTTATGCCTAAAGCATTAAAAGCCTCATTTTTATCCCTTTAAAACGGAGAAAGGCTTCTTCATTTGAAAATATTTGGCTGTGCCATCCCCCCAATTAATAATTGACCAGGGAATGACATAATTCTATACTTTGAGAAAGACTGACGGTTGTAGCTGACGAACTCGTGAACTAGATCTGTCACTTGATAACGATGTTAGTATCTACATCGAAACGTCGTGATAATAAACCAAGAAGTTGTATATCCATAAGAAAGACATGTTCCAGTGTAGATCTGTTACTTACAGAGCCATACAAATTTGTGCTTTGAAAATAAAAGCATTTGTTATCGCTGTGAATGACTAGGAGACGGTCTTCCATGTAATGTTTGATCACTTTCTCTGGTTTGAATGAGGTACATGCTATTAGGTGGATCAGTGCAGTACTGTATGTCTGAAAGTGCCGTAACCCTATATAACATCTCCACACAGGTTAAGCGACACCAGCGTTTTGGTTTCACATTATATGTAAAATAATTCTTCTCAGTTTAAAACAGATATGTCTGGCGCTGTAAGCAAAAACATTACAGTTCTCTCCCATTTTCCTTGCTGCTTTTTTGTAATTGTTTTGGACAAGTAAAGATTTGGGCCTGTCCTTTATTAGATGGGCTAAAAACATGAGAAAAAAAACAAAAGAACAGTGTATTCCTGTGACATTTTTGTGTATTATGGCTAAAAGGAACGGTCAAAAAACTTCGAATAATCAGATGTCACAATCTTGAGCACTGTGCGGGTGGCAAGACGACAAAGGTTAACAAAGTAATCATTTGTATCACTCGACGTTGGAAGGTCTGCTTCAACCTTCAGATGGCCGTGGGTTTCCCTCAGGCTCTGCCCGGTTTTCTCCCACCATAATGTTCGCCACCGCAGTGGTGTATGTGAAATATTCTAGTGTACGCAGTAAAATCCCAATGAAACAAAATTCATAAATGAATCGTATTACTGAGTCTTTGTGTATCTCATACTGGAGGAAAGTTAGATTACATCACAGCACTGAATCTCTCTTTCGGCGTCTCGATATACAATTCCTTATGATTTACAAATTCAGTTGTCAGTTTATTGCATCAGAAAATTAAGCTATCAGAACTTACCTTATATATACAGCAGTTGGGAGTCAGTTCACGATTGTAGATTTGAATGGCGGAAGCTGAACCGACTGTTTAAATGTGTCGTCTGCGGTGTACACACATGCCTTAAACGTGAATATAACGCCCGAATGTAAAGCTGCTGTATTAAGCATGCATTTGACAAAGAATCTCCCTGGGTTCCCTACTGAATTTGTGAAGTCCTGGATTTTTATCAAAGTAATGGAAAATGTGTCACGAACAAAATTGATAACTCTTCAGTGGAAGAGAACTTTTAGTCGGCATAGCGTTGTAGGGATATGCTATGTTGCCGGAACGATTTTTGAAATGAAATTAAACTGGAAGTGTATGAAGGCTTCACACGATGAAATGTTTTCACTCATTTCACACACACAACTGCAGATTGCCGTTTAACTTGAGAAAACTGAGAACGTGGGCTTGAGCAGATTTGACAACTATCGAGTGCAGTAGCTGGCTTGATCCCACATCGATTGAAAACGCTATAGTTAAATGCCGGGTGAAGTTGTTTAGAGTACATGGTATACGGGTTGGCTGCGTTTAAGCTCAGCCTGTTGTAACGGACAGATCACTGCTAACGGACAGAATACTGCTCACCTGGACGCGTCGCGAAAGTCATCTGCGATAGTCAACTCGCTGTCAGCTTGCTTTGATCCATAAACCCCTCCTTACTTTGTGCGAAAAGTGACAGTTCTTTTTCTCTGGTGACAGAGGGATAAAAAAAGCGAGTGATTTGATTCGAAGCAACTAAGTGCAGTCGTTCACAGCCCGGCGCCTCAAGAATCCGTTGTGATGGTTGATGCCAGAACTGATCCTAATATGCGCAGGACATAAGCAGCGATGGGTGACTTCCGTAGATCGTGTCTCCTCAATCTGGCCAATGAAGTATTGCATGCGTGACACGTAGAGAGGCGGAGATCTCGAGAGACCGCGGCACCGCAGTTTTGGACTGTGTTTGCAAATGCTCTCTGGAAACGTTCAGATGGCAGCTACACACCGTTTGCTATCCACTCGACGGAGGTCTTACACCCCCATCAGGCTAATGCATAATTAAGCTGGGATAGAGTGCTGTATAAGACTGTTGTGCCTTTAGATAATGCTGTGGCATGGATTTATACCATGCTGACATGTACGGATCATCTGCCATGGCAAGTTTACAGTTATGCGCAGCAAAACCACTGTTACCTCGGGAGCCCACTCTCTATGACAACGAACCCGTGAGAATGTTGGTGTGTTCGCCTCCGGGAGCGATTCCTGTGCATTTGTAGTGGATATTTCTTAACGGTATGAACATTTTAACAATCTCTAACCCTACGTTGATGGGAACTAAACAAGAATAGATGTTTTACCACAAACGATAAAAAGTACTTTAAACCGTTACCGTTTTGAAGGTAATATTTGGAGAGTTGCTGTTTCAAGCTGACGTTTGTAGAATTCGGAATGGCTCTGGTGATCCTTGATTTTAAAAACTTAACGAACAAATTGGGCAATTTTGAGGAAAAAAACATTTGAATTGTCGCAGTCCTTCCTTGAAAGATGAGGGATATCCAGAATCTGATAATGTGTTATGTGTGATACTAAAATGAGTTATATCTAATGATCGGCCACGAGCAGTCGTGAGATTGTGAGACAAGAACGGAGTGTATGAATGATCATAATGCCATCAATCAGCGTGACGTCTGTCGTGCTTGCAAAGTCCTGACGTAATTGAGTGTTGCGTGATCCTTGAAACGATCGCTTGTTAGCGTTTACTCACTCATTGTAATCGGGGGGCAGGTGCAGTTTACTCTACTCCGATAAGAAAAACTCTCAGCTTATTAGAAACATTAAATATTAATTGTCTAAATATTTAATATTGGGCTGTTGCCTCGAGTATTCCTCACAGACATACCAGTGTGTTATACCTGGCTTGCCCCTTTTCCTTGAAGACTTCGGTGCATTGTTTTGCTATCGATGAGAGAAGAGTAAAATCGTATGCTTAAAAGAACCGTTAACAACGCGGGGAGGAAAAACACGAGCTCTCAGTTTCCTCCCTCAGACTTTGATGGGTAATGATAATGAAAATCTGTCTATGGTTATCAGCAACTATTAACAACACCCCGTGCTGTTGTGAGAAGCCCTTACGCACGTGTATAGTTGTTTTCCGAGCTTTCTGTCCAAGTTTTCCCTATCTCGTCTTCCTCGTGCCTATCTGTGAGAGAGATAGCGCTTTACTTGAGCTGTCATACACTGTGCCCGCCTCGAGCATAGGGGCATCCTGGGAATGCACACGTGCCGCACTGCAAAAACCTTCTCAGCCGTCGAGTGAAGTAACCGAAGCTATACCACAGACTGGTGGCCAAGCAACATCTGCTCTAAGCGGGCTGGAAACTAGGCCTCTCGTGTATATTGCCACCACAAGGCAACCGTCACCGAGTGCTTATTTGTGTGGATGTTATGATAATTTTCCTCCCTTTCGCTTCGAAGTTTCGCCATGGCATCGACCTGGATTTCTTGGGCGACTACAGTGTCGTTTGTGTTTATCTTTCTGTGCGTTATGGAAATGGCATCTGCCCAGAAGCGCACGCAAATTTTAATCGCTACGATTATTCCAAGCGACAGGAATTACATGTTTTCCAAAGAGAAAGTGTCTCCGGCCATAGACGTGGCGTTAGTGGAAGCGGAAAGGCTTGGATTGCTCAAGTGTTGTGATATCGTCGTGAAATACAGCGACTCGAAGTGCAATGGAAAAGACGCCCCTATTCAAGCTTTCGGGTTGTACATGGAACACGGTCGGAATAATACATTGCTGTTCCTTGGACCCGTGTGTGATTACGCCTTAGCCCCTGTCGCCAGGTATTCCCCTTACTGGAACGTACCTGTCATCTCACCCGGGGGGTTTGCGCACGATTTCGGCATCGACAAGTCCCTACCGTACGCAGAGTTTCCTATCCTGACCCGGGTCGGTGCGACATTCGACAAACTCACGGAAGCCACTATCGCTATGATCAAATATTACAAATGGCGAAAAATCAAGGTGATTTACGATCCACTCGCTCACTCGGACATTTCGCCGAAATTCTGCTACCTGGCCACCGCGGCTATTATTCATTATATGAAGAACGATTCGGACGTCCGACAAGACTTTCACTTAATCAATGGCCCAAACTTTGATGTCGAAAGCATTTTAAAAAACGAAATCGGACCAAGTTATGCTGGTAAGTCTTGTTTCTTCTTTTACCCAATGTTTTTCTTCTGTCTAGATCCCCATGCTCCTCGGTAAACCATTTATCCTAGATTGTCTGCGGTGTCAAGAGCACATAACCATTATATTACCCGTCATCTCACCTACTCGACGCTTGAGGCCTAAGTGAATTTGCCGCTCGGCTTATGGCACTTAGCATGGCTAAAACGATACTTTCTTAACTCCGCTCCTGTTAGAAAATTACACACCGTAATGCGCAGATGTTATCAATATATGTGTTTTAAGTACACAGGCAACGGGATTTTCTGCAATGTCTTGAATGTTTTGGAAAGTAACCTGTGGTGTAAACTCACGCAGTGCAGTTGTGTATGAGATCTTTTGAAGCCTGCGGTGTAAAATGACCTTTTTATTCCTTCTTTTGATGACAACAATTCTGGCCAGATTTTCAAAGGAGTGTATGTCACCTAGCTACACACCACAAGTTTGATTCCATGGTTATTTGAGATTACTATCTGGCAATGTGCGGCTACTATACAGATTTGTGTGGCGCCGAAATGTGTGCTTGCTGCATGGGACCATATGGCAACGGCGCAGGACTGTAAGGCCACTGCATGGAACTGTGTTGACACTGCACAAAACTGTGCAGTTACTGCATGGAACTTTGTGGCTACTGCACAGAGTTGTGTGGTTACTGCACAGAATTGTGTTGCCACTACACGGGAGCAAGTGGCCACTGCACGGAACGGTGCGATTACTGCACAGAACGGTGTGGCTGCTGCACTGAATTGTACGGCTACTGCACGGGACTGTGCAACTATTGCACGGAACTGAGTGACCATTGCACGGAACTGCGTGGCTACAACATAGAGCTGTACTGAGACATGTTTGGCAGATGTTACGTCCCCAGTGACCTAGCATGCCTGGTTACATGCTACCAATATTGGACATGCATTTGCGGTCAGGTGCATAGAGTTTATGAAACGATTTTTTGTAAGGTAACAACTCTGTGGCTGTACGGCAAAGTACAGTGGTTACCCATTATGATGGGGCTTACGAGAAGTACTGCCGAAGCTTCTTCATGGAAACAACATAGCGATGTGCGTCTGGTTACCGCGTACGAGCACCATGACACTGTAACACAGTAATGAGCAGATGTTTTAGAGCTTTGTAGTGGTTTGGGCCACCAGAATGGCAAGAAACAGCTACAAACCTGTGGTATCAGATTCTGCTCCATGTAAGAGACAAACACCCAAAATGGCTTGGTCACGATGTTCTAGTTTTATAGCGCATTTTGGTTTCGTCATTGTTTCATCAGCAACAATTATCGCCTATCGTCGTTCGAAATCTAACCCGAACGATTTTTCTTCAAGCTGACTGAGAGCTGATCAGAATAACGGATGATTATTTAGCCCAGAATGAAGTCGAACGTGTTCATTAGCGTCTTTGTAAAAGCTTTTCAGTCGTGTCCCGCAAAAATGCGTGAGAAATGTTCGAGAAAATTTCCCATTCTGTTCACTAGTGTTTTACCCGCAATTGGTCGCAAATTCTTGGCATGCCGTTAACTGGGTACGAAAAATACATTCGGAAGGTGTTTTCTGTCACATCATCAAATGCAGCGGTAATAAGCCAAGATATTGCTCTCTAAAGGAGTATGGTTTTCAATAATTATTATATTTCCTGTATTTGCTCACTCCACAATCCGCAAAGCATATACACATCGTTGTTCATTGATCATTGAAATAGAGCGAGAAAAGTTGATCCATACCACTGATGTAAAACCAATCACCTTAACAGCTGGTCCATGTTGTAACTAACCCATTTTTTTTTTGGCTGTGGCATCGCTCAGTGTTTAGTGGCAATATTTACGCGGTTTTGTTTCCTGGTAACTCTGTCGATAACGCGAGATCTCCGGATAACGCGCGATCTCCGGATGAATATTCGCTCACCAGCATGCACGTGCTCTTTCTTAACAGCTAGGAGATCCCTTGGCCGCTTACGATAAACACAGCGTAATGAGCTAAACAGATGTGAGATGACAACGTTATCGGTTTACGTAATGCCAAATGTGTTTTCTCCACCTGATATAACGTATTTGGATTTTTTTTACCTTTTCTAAGCGTCAGTGCCTCTTGAGAATGCTCTTCTATACATCCTGTAGTTAGAACAGCAGATTTGTCCTGTGGTTCACATTTCTTCTAAAGAATAACAGGGAGCTTGGATTGTATCTGGGATGCCCAGTTTTGATCCACACATATCGATTTGTATACACAGTTATAAGTTATACCAGGGTGGTGCGTCGCTATACGGTCTGATATTTTCTCATATTTTCACGAGCCCGAAGGACGAGTGGAAATGTTGATCTTTGAGACGAAATATCAGGCCGTATACCCACGCACCACAACGGTATAAGGAGTTTATCACAATGAAGAGAATTCCGGGCGACATTTGTTGATATTTTTGCCAAAACATGCCATGTTTTTACAGAAGCTTTGCCGCTGACTGAGGTTTTTGACACGACTCACACCATGAGAATAGCACAGGCTAGGACAGGGGTACTGACGTCGCAGAGGAAAATCAATTGCTTTAAATAGGCTGCCAGATAATAACTTTCGATTCAGTTTGAAACGGGTTGTAATTTAAATCTGTCGAAAAGATGCTGCGAGAAATTTTTCTATGTGTTGTTTAACACAACTCTGGAAAGTAGAGGCAAGAAAAGTTACAGACTCGTACATTGACAAGCGTTGCTGTCCTTCGACGCGAAAATCCTTGACTCCTAGAGGATGCAGAACAAAACATCCAAGGCGCGAGACTGTAATGCCCGCCTGTCTGTCTACTCAAGGCAGATAGACCAATAAGCCGCCCAGAAGTTTCTCTGAATTGTAATTAGAATTGAATTTCTGTTTTAAGAGTGTAGATTTAAAATGTGTACATGCAGAAGTCTCCCACCATTTTTTTTTTATTCTGCTCAGTGAGTTCGACAGGGAGCACGAATGGATTTGATTATATGGCCTAGCAAACTCATGTTAGGATCCAAACGTTATCTTGCAAGACGCTTGAATTGGCATGCTAACAGTCTGCATATCTTATGAAGCAAAAGTAGCATTACAGGGGGATTATGTCAGGCTAGCTTAATATAGCTCTTTTTTAACAGCCTTATGACCTAATGAAGAGAGTAAAAACTGTTAAAAATTTGAAAGATTAGCTGTGTATTCAGCTAACTTTGGTTAACTTCAAATAGTTAAAAACAGCTTTTTTTAATAAAGGATAATTCAGGTACTGGTTATTTATTTATTTTTTTATTTATTTATTTATTTATTTACTGGATAGTTTTTTTTGTGCCCTACTCAAGAATATTTCAGTTACACGACGGGGACCAGCATTATGTTGGGAGGAAAACCGGCAGAGTCCGGGTAGAGCAAATAACCAGCACAAAATGCTGGCAGACGGCCGGAGAGGAAGCCAGCATGAGCTGGACTTGATTAAGAGGCTCCTGGGTCATTATGCTGCGCTAGCGCAATAAACACCTCGGCCATTAGGGACTCTCACATAACGATGAATGCCACCAGCTTGAAGTCGATACTTCCAGTTGACCTATTCAGCGATGTACAGTGGATTTATTCAGCTGGAACACAGGTAAAGAAAATAATACCAGTATTAATGACTGTGTTTGTGTAGAGCCCAAAGAAGGAAAGACGTTGAGAATTCCATGCAAAATCATACCACAATCGAAGTAAATGGAAGCAAATTCCGTGTCTTGGTAAGTCCGAAAGAATAACATTAAACAAGTATTAAGTAAGTTTCTACAATGTAATCCGCGATTCAAATACGGCCGGACTGTGCCAAACAAGGAGGGCAATAACAACAACAACGCTACTGGCCTCGCCTGAATAAGTGCGCTGTATGACAGGCCAAAAGCAAGACAGCAACTGAAACATGGCTCCTTATGTATACGAAGAAAATGATTGTGCACTTTCGTGGTCGAATAAAAAACTGGATTTGTTGAGAAAGCAAACAAAATTGTATTTTTAATGATACAAAGACGAAATCTTTTCGTTACGGTCTAACCCCCCCTGTGTCATTTCCCCAACCTTGCCAGTGGAGCGAATCAAAATATTAAAATAAGTAGATAAGAATAAATAAGAAAGAAACAAATAAGTGCACTTGGTATGAAAACAAATGTGTAGGCATGGGAATAAAGATAGACGTTTCCATGCCTGCAAAGGTCGACTTCGTGGGTAACACCATCCAAGGGATCAAACCTGACTATAGTCTGGTAATTGCCAACCTCCAATTCCAAGTTAAGACGATAAATATCAACCCAATAAGATTAACTACGTGACTGACAAGAGGACAGTGTGTTAGGTTATTACACGGGGTCTTAACGTCAACGGAACGGCGTCCGACCCTCCAGGGCTGTGTCAATACACGAGGATTACCCACAGAGTATGACAGGGCAACTATGCTAATTACCAGAGATTTACACAAAGTAAAAGCCCCTTACGGAGCCCCAGGGAAGGTAGATTGTGGAGTTAATGAAGATAATTCCAGACGCGCCACCTTCTGAGGGCATAGGACGCCATTCAGTCGCATCATCATTTTGTGTGCGTGCGTTTTTTTTCCATACCGTACAGGTAATTTTCAGGGACACGTGTACTTGCAAGCATATATATGACAATTTGCCTCTAGATCCTTGAGCGTCATCTAATTTTTTTTTTAATTTTTGCTTTTTTTAATTCAACTTTTTTGAACTCTGAACCTGCAACAGTTTGTCAGTGACTTGCCTAAAGTCGATGGTTTAGTTGGTGCACTCTGGTTAATGTACCCCACGCAGTCAGCTGGGCGTCATCGTGTGCATTAGCAAAACATTTCTAGAAGATGACCGCAATCAATCAGCCAGCCAGTCAGCCAATTAAGCAGTGAACCAGACGTAAGGCCAAGTCTACCGCTTTATGGATGATTCCTCGACGACCGTACGTGGAAAGGTCCTCCAAAAACCTGCGGGTGGTTGTAGGTTTCCCTCAGGCTCTGTCCGTTTTAGCGCTGATATGTGCGTGTCTGGGCATTCATTTTTCCATATGCTTATCGCGGTATGCTGATAGGTGTTTATTTATTTTTTATATTGTGGTCCTTTATATAGAAGTAAATTACTGTTTAAGCCGGGATACTACCTTTGTTATTAATTCTGATGATAACTTAGCATTTTGAGTAGTTTTTGCCAACTGACGTCTACCAAATTGCCATTATCGCCACTTGAATTTTTTACGTAATTCTGCCTAGGCCGTGGTGGTTGTAGTGGAAGGAGTGGGGAGGTGTAGTATGCCACTTTTGGAGCGATTACATGAACAGTTAGAAGAAAGTCCTGTCTTAGACGCCATGCAACTGAAATCGTCCTCCCGTTGGTGCTAGTGTGAGGTGAAATTTTTGTATGCAAGAAAATAAAAGACAGAAAAATGTACTTGAATCTTAAGTACAATTACTATACCACATATCTGTAAAAACAATGGAGTGGTGTGATTCATACTTTTTGTTTTATCAGAAGGCTTCTCTGAGGTCAAAAGCAGATTTCTCCATTTTAATGCGTTTTGCCGAGGGAATTCCCGTCATAATAAAAGTACGATTAAGCGAACCACAACCATATGTGTGTCTTTGATGCCAAACTTGAGAGTTCTAATCTAGCAATAGAGTCAGGAGTTCGAGCCCAATATTAGAGTGCTTTTTTTCGGTAACATGGCTTACGGGGAAAATAATTACACCAGGAAAGAGACGGGTCTGATTTGTCAACATTTTGCAGAGATACAGATTAGATATGTTTCCAACTATAATGAATATGCGTGGATAATACATGGTAAATACATCCAATGATAGCGCATTCCACCCAAAAATACGTAAGTGATGATCATGTTATTAGTTCGTTTCAACGCGCAACGCGTTTGGTGTTAGCATATCGAAACGTTGGATGTGGAGAAGGGCAACTATGTGTGTTTATCAGTTCACGTTAATAAATATACGGGGCAGTCGGGGACAAAACTTATTTTAAATCCAACTTCTTATAGATCTGGCTGGAAGTGACTTTAGTCGACAAAATAATGTGTTTAAAAGAGAGGGAATATTTTTTATTGTTGGTCTATTGCAAGACAAGTCCTGTTATATAACAACCTCAAGAGCATACCAGATAAACCCTTCCCATCTAGTTCCAAGGGTACTTTACAAGAGACAAATTTTGTTCAAACTGTTCTAGTAATCGCTAAAAAAGTAGCAAGCTACACCCCTCCCCCCCCCCCCACCGGTTATGTGTGACCATTTGTGAACTGTGATTTGTGTTATCTTCCCTGCACTGTTTTTGACTCTACAGTCTGTGGTCCGCGTGATCAGGTGGCATTAGGACGAGCACAACTGTAGCAGACTACATGCCAGACATTGTCCTGGCGCCATGCTTCGACCACGGGTTATTCTTGACAAAATCTGACAAAGAGCTCAAAATCAATAATGTCTGTCCTTTCATCACATATTGAACGAAATAATTAGCCAAGGTAAATATTTCATTCCTATCATTTAATAACCATCGATCCCGCGGTAAATGTACAAAGCGTTTAAAGATCACATTAACAATTATTGTTCTTGCGCTCCATAATTATTCATGCACCTAGTCTTTTCAATATGTTAACTGGCCAACTCTTGAGCCAATAAAATAAATCCGGATAAGTCACTGATCCAGTCATTGTCTTCGTCAAACCAGTCCATATTTGCTGTTGTCAAGCGTGTAGCTTTGAAGCATGTAGTTAATTTATGATTTAAAACTTCAACTCTTGATCTCAGAGACATGAAGCTCAAAGCTTATACTGGGGCTCTTTTACACCATAAAAATTTGGATAGGTGGCTGTTGTACACAGCAAAATTTCGACAAGTGGCGTATGTACACAGTAGCCTTAGGGCCGTTTTAATACAACTAAATCATGTGCATTAACAAAACACAAGGCCTCCGGATAATGAAGCTGCCGAGACGTAAGTCAGATTTAGTGTTAAGTTTTAAACAGTCCACGGTTCTAAGCTTGTGGCTAACCTCAGCAATTTATATTTTAATACTCTAAGACTCTATGTTCTAAGGCTTTCATGACAAAATTGAGGCTTAGAGTTTACGTTCAAATATACGCGCACGAGTGATACATTAAGTTAAGACAAAATATGATTTGCATTTGGATGGACGGATTATTTTTTTTTTTAAGTTTTTCGGCACTGGTTTTTGCTTTCTAAACAAGTATACATGGTAGAGTACTTCATTCAGAAAGTGGTTAAATAAGTAACAGTGCTAACGTTCCCGGGATTCACAATCCAGAATTCCCTTCCAGCACTGATGTTTCTAACCATCAGGAAAGTCTATTCTCCAAACGCTCCCTAGAGTCGCAGGTTCAAAACGCTCAGTGGTCTCATCCAATTTTCAATACCAGATTGTGTTCTGCACCCCGAAAATGTGAATCTCAGACAACCGCATCAATCCCCCAGAACCATACCATGGGATAACTTAGCATCATTTACAGAGCAAGACCAAGAGCCGATTCAAACATTGTCACCGTGCTTAGTTTTCGTCGTCGGAAATTTTGACACCATTGCCTCATGGTAATATTGGTGATGTCAAAAGTTCAATTTCTGAAACCGTAAATTATGACCGTGACTAAAGTCGTATTTGAAATTTTGACTTCAGTCTGGAATGGCTTTGTGGTTTCGACCCCATTTTTCACGAAACTCGACATAACCAAAATAACTTAAGTTAGTTGGCTGGTTTACCTGAGCCAGTTTCGTCTAGCTGTTTAATACAATTCCACCTAGAAAATTATGACCAATTCAGTTTTGTGGACTGGACTTAAGTCGGTTTTGATGTGGTTTAGCTAGTTTCGGTTTCTTAAGCCAGTTTTATTTGCTATTTTGTGGAATCAGCCCCTGTGCATTGTTCGAATGCGTGACGTCTACAACAGGCAATAACTCTGATCGACTTTGACGTTAGAGTGTTTATCTGCCAGGCTTAACTCACAGAGTTAGCGTGTGACTGTCGCAGCCAGGAACGGTTAATGTGCGATATGACTTAGCATCGGAAATGTCTAGTAGGAAATAAAAAGTAGCCCCCATGTAATCTACTCCAACCAGTCTGTGATCGTCAAATGCATGTTTTATGTACTCGAAAACTATACTTAAACCTCAATCCAGACAATTGAGTGGGTCTGTTTGCTTTAACAGCCGGCGCAAACACACGAAAATTAGTCATGGATATAGGAGGGATATTTCCGCCTTTTCTCTTTCCGTTGTGTTATTACCGTAATGCATCCCACCCAAACCCTGTCACACTCTCGCCCGTTTCGCAGATCCCCATGTTTATTATAACTGGTCCGTGGGTCAACGACAGCTTTTGGTATCCCGTTAAATAACTGGATATGACGGGTGAACCACTTTATCCCTGGAGACGTCTTCATTTTTACCAGAACTCAACAGCGTAAAGAACATTTCCATGCCAAAGTCTGAAATGGAAACAAAATTGGACATTTGTGAGCGCGGGTCAATGCGAGACACTTTCCTTCGTCTCTACGCGTAGAGCACTGTATTGATGCCCGGACTTTTCATCTAACGGTAAAAGTATCGCTCAGCTTCCTAATGCGATCGCCAGCTGCCTTAGGTTGCATGTCGAGGAGGGCTGGTTGGAAGGCTTGATGGTGAAGCCTTGTTTGCTTCAGCGGCTGGGCTGTAATGTCAAGGCGGCCACTGATGGGGTCGCTTAATGAGAGGAAGACATAGAAGTGTAGTTGCCATACCGATACAGATTCTTTTCCTCGTGACTAAGAATATGAGTATATATCGACTTGACAGGGTTGGAGCTATCATGCTTGTTCGTGTCCTCCAAAACGCCGTGAAATAAGCATACAAGTACATGCCTTCGCACGATTGAAGTAATCCCCTGAGGGTGAATATATAAGGTAGAATTTATTGTAATGGAAAAAAAGATGTAAAGTCTTTGCAATCATGCTGGCCTGTTTCGTTACAAGTTGCCCGCAGACAGTGTGGTCCTGTAACTGGAAAATTACTGACGGACTTTTCCACTGGTGAGGTACAGACATGCACGCCATATTTGGTAGAGTGAGTGAGTGAGTGCTCGAGATTTAACGTCGTACTTAACAGTGTTTCAGCCATATGACGACGAGGAGTCCTTGTGGTGTGTAATGAGAGTGTGTCTTCTTGTGGCAGGGTGTCCAAGCCGCCAAAGTGCTGCCACCACTGGAACATCATGCCGAAGACAACAGACATATCACCCCGCCCAGTCACATTATACCGACACCCGGCCGACCAGTCCTGTTTCCTTGTTCTAACCTCTCAATGCTTAGCGCCAAACGAGTCAGCAATAAGTACCACTTTTAAAGTGTTTGGTTTGACTCCGTATTTGGTGGAAGACGAGTGGGCTTATGCGAGCGCTGGACTGGGCAAACAACCAAAACAGAGTTGTCGGAATGGAATGATGAACCAAAATCCATTGCCCAACTCCAGCATTGAACCCACGACTCCTGTTTCGTATCGAGTGAAGGACATCAGGGCTCCGTTCTCTGTTCAGCATTAGTCTTACCAGCTAAACCAAAATCAGTCCTACAAGAAATCGTTTGGTCTGCACCACTGACCTCGAAGCTTATATCGTTGGTCAAACTATGGCAACAATGTAAATGAGGTAAAAGTGGTCAGTGACTTTAGACTTGCTGTTTTGTAAGCTCTGATTATATCCGTTTTTAAAAATACGTAGTGCATTCTGGGAAATATTCTATGTATTTTACCTTGTCATACCTGTATGTTACATTCAATTTTGCAACTAGTGGAATGTGCGTCCGCCACTCTCAAATTGCTTGTAGTAGGTATAAAATGACGGTACACATTTGCGGACGATTTCGACTTCTCGGCTCCTTTTTGCATTTGAAAATTCCGGAAAAAATCGGCTTCGTTGCCAGTATGGCTTTTGATCGTTAATCTCGACGTCGGTTTGCGAGGTATGGATTCTGTATGTCAAATGCCCAGTCAAAGCACAGGACATTTTTGGTGGAAAGTATTTCCTCAGTCCTTGTTAAAGAATATTTTCCGTCTCCTGACAAGACAGCTTTTTTTTGTTATTCAAGAGCAGTGAGATCCAAATAATTGTGATTATAAACATTACATTCTTTTTATTTATTTACTTATTTGATTGGTGTTTTACTCCGTACTCAAGACTACTGCACTGATACTTCTTTTTAGCCTTGTGCGTTTATGTCGTGATGGTGTGCGTTTATGTTGCTTAAGTGTGCGCTTATGTCAATACAGTGTGCGTTGATGTCACAACAGTGTGCAATTATATTGATACAGTGTGCGTTTATGTCGCTGAAGTTTGCATTTATATTGCTACTATTTGAGCTGTTTAACTTTTCAAGAGCTAAATAGCTTTACCTGAAGTATACTGACAAGAGACCGTAGTTCAATGTTGACGTGTTACAATTTGACAACTGCAACGCTGTTATCACTGCTCTGGTTTTACTCTGTATGCTGTTGTCTTTTTTTATCTGTTAGCAGATTACATATTTTAATTAATCTCAAAAGATCAGTTGAGAAAGCGATGAAACGAGTTACAATGCTCATCACTTTTATCCGGTGTCCTTTAATAGCATTTGTGGCTTTTTATGACGCTGTAACGATGTGTACAGAAGAACATCAAAAACAACAATGATGGCTGAGGAAGCTTGAGCTTTCTCTTTTTGTCTGTTGAAGAAATAAAATACATGCCATGAGAATGTGTAGAAATGTGAAGCGCTGTTTAACAATCATGGCGCTTTTGCATCTCACGCGCCCTTTGGCAGCTGTCGCTGAAAGGTGTGACGTCACGGAGCAATGGCGAAAGAAAAGATAACAGAGAAAGAGGAGAAAAGGGTAATACGTGTCAAGACTTTAAATAAGTGAGTGCAAGGTACAAAACTCGGGACTCATCGGAAATCCTCTTGAAACGAATTGACCAAGCCATGCGTGATTGATCCGAAATGATTTTACAGTGTGAATTCGATCAAATTAAGAAGAAACAGGGAGTTTAAAAAGAAGATAGCAAAGCTCTTTAAACGATTGCTGTCTGTGACTAGAATTCCTCGGGAAGCGTAGAGTTATTAACCTTACTACAGCTTTTTACCTGTTCACAAACGCTGTGAAAGAACTCTTCATAGCTTGGCGCGTAGAATACAATGAGCACAATCTATTTTGTCTTTTTGCACCGCTTGATCTTTAGCAGAATCATTGAGTAACGGATGGAGTAATACATCACCCGAGAGAACAAGAGGAAAAAAAACACATTACCAAAAGTGCTAATAGCAAATGGCTCGAGGATTTAAGCTTGAAAACTTGTTTTAAAAAGACTGAATCGTATTAATGACTAACTGTAAACATGTGTTGCTTTGAATGTAGGAGAAGGCATGTGCAAAGCTTGCATACCTAAATGTAATACGTGTTTACGGGTCACCATTGTAGAACGACGTAATACAGTTAATAGTCCAGCTGTTAACTTTACGCCCCCTTCTTAATGTAACCTTCTCAGAACCTACACTTATTCCTGGTATAGATGTGTGTTTGTATAAATATGGCTTCGTTATTGATGGGATCCCGTCAAACCCCAAATCTCATGTTCCGTCCTGTCTTTATTTAATATTATAAAAAGCGTCCGCTATTATACGGTTTCATGGCAAATGCGATGTCATTTTAATCTTAAGACCTTGATACATTCAGAATTAGAACAGTTTTCGATCTAACCTTACATAACATATAGAATAATTCAAATCCTGTTAACACATACTTAAACTCTCTTATTTCTATCGTGGCAAAGCTCACTTTACAATAAGGTCACGTGACGGAAAAACAAAGACTTTCATACTCTACAAATGCTCGCAGTTATGTTTGTTAATCGTGTTTGTACATTCATTGTAGCTATACAATGAGTTGTCCAACCCACCTTTTTCCACTCATAACCCCAATATCTTTAAATTCAGATCGTGTGGCGGCTACGCTAAGACGATCAGACACTCTGGCAATGTTTTCTGGGAGCCCTTTCAGTTAATCAACCAGTAAGCTGCTTCCCGATTTTAGGCAGAAACTCCGGACATGGTCTATGGTCGCTTTGATAGATCAGAGATTTCCGATCTCAGCATAAACATGGCGACGAAACCAGCTGGTGTTAATAGTGCCAAATGTCAACGAGAAATTAGAAGAGGGCTTGTGCTGGGGTTTAGAGTTGAAAAAGGCGACATAATCCACTCACTGACATAACGGTTGTAACACGAGCGCGCTGATTGGCTAAACATTATTCTCGAAGGGCTCCCAGAATCCCTGAGAACACGATAAACAATAGCCCAGTTTCACATCCCAGGCGCGTAGCGCAACCAGAACTAAGTACTGGATTTTAATGAGATTGTCCTGGGCCCCTTGAGGGACTGTCCACAAGTATTTTGATAGCAGAGACCTTCATGCTCTTAAACTTTTACATGGCCATCTTTGCAACGTTATAAAATGCCGATCAATTTTGACCAGTATGAGGCTAATTCAAGACATTTTTTGGCATGCTGTAGGTAAAGAGAAATGAATAAAAGACGTGAAAATGAAAATTCAGATTAATTTGATAAAACCGAGTTCGCTTTCGCGCCTGACACATCAGATTAAGGACTTGTTGCTGTATAACTCTTATGCTGTACCTTTCTATGGGTATTCCTTATATGGGGAAACAAGATGGTATGACTAGGAGATTAGTTCCGTTGATCCTGTTTTATAAAGTATTTTGACATCAACCGCCTTCTTCCATCACCAGCTGTCTGCGGAATCCACCGCGTTAGGTTTCACACAACCCATAATAGCTTTATCAGCAAGTATATATTTATACCTAGGTGACGCTTTCGAGTTTCTAGAAGCCTTGGCACTGCCTTCATGGTTCACATTTAGACGTGCACTTCAGCGTAGAAATGTCACTAAACCAAGTCTGATCTACATTAACTTATCTAAAGTTGATTAATTAATTACCCTGACCCGACAGCAATGTAGACGGGCAATTGTTGTCAATGGTAGATTCGCAGCATCCAAGGTGAATCATACATGACTGCTTGTCTTTGTCTTTTCTAATTTTTATACTTTATATATTTTCTCAGTTCTTTAATGTTTTGTGTTATTTGTTATTATTTATTGTTATTTTTCTTGGAAACTGTTCTTGCGACTTTTGACTTTTGACCCATTATGGTTTTCGGCTGCTGTGGAAATGTCGGTTTCGACGCCAGGGTTTACATGTGAAGCCTGATGAAAGGCACTTACTTTCCATCAAAATAGGGCACCTCGAAATATCTCTTGGATAAGGGATGAACGGAAGAGACCGCTTGGGATACCACCATAGCCAACTTTCCCAAAATTTCGTAAACCAATGTCTCGCAACTTTTCCAGTAAATCACGTCGATTTACGCGATAATTCACGAAAAAGGTGACTTGTGAAGTTTTGCGAAAGTATCCCCATGTTTATTTATTTACTTGTTCATTAAAGTTAAGAATTTTTCTTTCATATGACAGTGGTCATGATGGGTGTGAAAAATCGGAGTGTCCTAATTATATGTCTGATATATAGATATTACCACCATTTTCATGAACGAAGGGTAACACGGGCGTCCTCAACCACTTACTTTCACCAAGGCTCAAGGAGCATTGAAACCGCGCCAATGTACAAATCCCTAACCAAGATCGGTTTTGAACTCTCGACCACACATGCGGACGACTGGACCAAGTGGAAATGACCGCAGCAACGCAATGGCTAAGAGATACTGGACTTCTGCCTCATTGTTGTTAATTACGCAAAGGCCGCCATTTTTATATGTGAAGGAATCTAAAGTGCTCGGAGTAAACGACTTACCTTTGACATGTAGCTGACAGACTTTCGCAATGTGACACTCATCAGTTCGTCCGCTGAGGATTGTCACGGTGTATTCCAGTGGGCAATGAAAATGTCTGTTAGATTAAAGTGGCCTTTTTACTGATTCCGGAATACTCTAGTTTTTTTTGGAAATGTTACAAGGTATCCTTACCATGAAAAGACAAATCCTCGTTTAAATGTGAACCTCATTAATCATCAAATAGACGTGTCTGTAATTTTGATAATACTGTGAATTATAGTTTGCGCAATGATTTCGGATGTCCGAAGTTGAGGTGTAATTATTTCAGGAGGAATCATCTCGTTTTCCCAACCTCTATTTGTGTGAATTCGGAGAAATCGGAAGCTGATATCGTTTTGGAAAGTTTTCCATATTAGCAATTATTGCATTTTGGAATTTCGGTTTTGAAAGCCATCTTTAAAATTTTATGCGTTATGAACGATTTGCTCAGAAGTGTAATGCTGCATATATAACACTGAAATGTTATAACACTGTTAGGACACAGGGAATAACCACCGGGAAAACCTATTCATTACAATTATCACGTTTTTCGGGCAGTTTGGTGAAAATTAAAAAAAAATGCTACCCGCTTAAGCTTAGGTCTATTTAAAGCATGTGATTAAATCAAAATGAAGGTGGAGAAATGTAATCTCAACCGTGTCATGATTCTCATTTGATTAAATATTTTTTAGTACTTTTTTAATTAATTGATACTGTTCTCTTGATGCCTTCTTCTATCGTGTAAGGTATCGTGTGTAATTGTTCACAAAAAGAATGATTATGGTTTTCCGGCACATTGCCAATTTTACAAAGACGTGTTGAAGGAATTTCCATAAGATAACTAGCTTCACCCAATTCGCACGTTGTTTCTTGAAACACTGTTTCTTCTCTCATATGTGGTTCACTTCAGTGTATTATATAATGACCAGTCCTTGCATTTTTACGTTGCTGTTGTTAAGTCAGAAACAACATTTCTTTAAACCATCCTTCCGTTTGTACAAAGCTTCTTTTCGAAAAAACAGCGCAGTACTTTTGGGGGGGGGGGCATCGTACAGTACTTTCTTTGGACTCATCGTGCCAAATGCAGAAGAACTGCGCGTACATCAGAGAGTAAAATACAGGACTCTGCATTGCATCTCTGATACAGGTTACTGAATGAGCTTTGATTACAAACCTATAGTTACATAGCCTTCAAATAACAGATCAAGTTCTTCATTAACCTTGTCTGGCCCCGGGGATAGATATTATGCCGGCGCTGTTGTCCACACCGTTGCTTAATGCCCTTGACAGATGGTTCAGGGTTAATCAGTGGCCTTTGCTATCTACAGGCAATCTGGACGATTTGCCGACAGCTACGCCTTGAGATTCCCGTTGGGAGTAATCCTTTAGGAGCTGTGTTAAGATAAGATCTTTTCGTATACATACATATATATATATATATACACACATATATATATATACACTGCAATGTAGGTATGGTCGTAACCATAAGTTCTACAATTTATGTAGACATAACATGGCGACGTGTATGCACTGTTATATTAGGTTGTATAAAGCCGTATCGTAAACTATCGATGGGCACCAATCGCAGATGTCCTGGCATGGATTCGCAACGGGGTTTTAAACGCACATGCGCGTTGAATATTGCGCTATTATTATTAAATTCTGTATTAAACTTTGCAGACTATGAGTTTTCAATCTGCCGAAATTTCAGGTTATAACTTTCACTCTGCAATTATCACAAACGAGGTGTGTGCCAGAGGAACGAGATTTAAACCCATTGCCACGTTAAAATGCTAGAGCAATACAATGACTCAGGAGCACCTCACCAGTGTAATTGTTGTGAGTTCTTTATCAGCCGAGCATATCTTCCCCTCCACCCTTACGATGAAAAGTCTACTTTCACTGGGTCTGCCTGGTTTCTTCCCATCACAATGCCCGCCCGTGAGGTAGAGGTGAAATATTCTCGAATACCAAGTATTATAATATTAATGCATACATAAATGGACAAAGACACTTGCGTTTTGGCGCTTTAATCTGTCACGAAATCCAAAGGGCATTATTTGTTATATACAAGTGTAATGCATTTATTCTGCAAGTGTTAGAACATACAAAGCTATTAATGTTGGGGGTGATTAGTGAAGATCGGCTAAACATTAAAAACACAAGTGTGCTCAGGGATGTTTGTTTTTTTTTTGTTTTCTTTTTGGGCAATCTTTCCACATAGTACTCTAATATGTTTTAGGACAAATGTTATTAGTCCTGAAAGCTAAAAAATGACATTTCTCTTGCAGCTTTTTTTGTGGGGTGGGGGTGGGGGGAAGATACGGCTGCGGTGTTTACGGGATGGACTAAACGTGTGAGCCAAAAAAGAAGCTGTGTATTCCTGTCAGAGTTATAGACAAACGACGAGGAGACCAGCTGCCACGGGAATTAGAAGTAAGGTAATTCTGTGGCCGGGATCTTTAGCTAGCACACTAGAATGTTTGTATGTATTTGCTTGTTTCTGCTAAGATGTTTTTATGACACACATCCTCCAAGATTTATTGCATCCTGTTTCGTAATTACCATGCTAGTTAGGAGGTGTATAAAATGCTTCATATTTTTATGACGTCAGTCGGAAGACGTAAACAAGTGTGATGGCAACATGTCAGTACAAAAATCAAAATGCAACAGCAAGCTAGACACAAAGTGAAAAGGCGACAAGAAATTGCTGATAATATTCCTGTTAAACATTCAGGTCCAGTCAAATACGCATATGATGGCTGTGGAGGCCACCGGAAAGCGGGGTAAAGTAGAATAGGTGAAACAGTATTGGGCACATGGTAAAGAGTAATAAATGCAGAAACCAATAAATTAATAAATAAACTAGCAATTGAATGCCTAAAATAATCAACAAATCAGACGGGAAGTCAATCGGTCATAGGCCTTGATTCAGAGTACATTCATACATGTAGGTCAAAATTCAGAACCAATCTGACAATGATCCCGGTATGTCTGGAATGCTAACGAGCTTTACTACCAAGATTGTCTCTTTCTTTGTTTTCTATCAGACTTAGTAAAACGCCAGACGCCAGTTACTTTGTCACTTTGGCGCGTGCGCTTTGCTGACTACCAACATGAGGAATGGCAATGGGAGATGTTTACCTCGACAGCCGTTACAGTGCTTAAGCCAGTAAATCCATTTGTACCTGGGCAGCGTAGCAAGCTGAAATAGTTTACTGGTAACATTGACGTAACTTTAGGCGAGGCCAAAGAAACAATAAGCCGCGTCACGTTTGCACTTCTCAAGGATATGAAAAATACACCGGTAATTTGTAATAAGAACATACCCAGTGCCTTCTGTGTGCCGACCGGTAACAGGTTGGAGATGTGTTGGTTCTTTGCCTTCTTGGCTTAGCCTCGGGTTAAGCTTTCTTTTTTCGGTTATTTCACCAGGGCGTATTCAAAAAACAGCCATAATACCTATCTGTTTAGTAATATTACTTTACTAGAACACAATACCTCTCTATTTTGTTATATTAATTTACTAGAGCACCATTTCATTTTCCCTTGTTACAATGAGCAGAAAAGAGATGTGTGTGTGGAGGGGGTGGGGTGAGGATATCCTTAATCTTGCGTTTTACAGTCTTTGTCGTGAGTAGTTTCTCGCCATCTCACCACAGCAACTTGACCTTGTTGGTTTGGTTGAATAAGGCGCTAAAGATGCATTTGTTTTTCTCCTCATGACCTCATGGCACTGACAACTAGCGGAACCCGTTACAACAAATGACACTATCGGGGAGAAGATAGTGATGATCAGTAAGATAAATGATGTGTCTCTTTTTCGTAGCGTCGCTGGCTATGAAAATGTTGTAAAAACTGTGAAGATTTTGTCACAGCATTGGAACGGTGTCTTTTTATTTGGTTTTTCTAATTGCCATGACAAATGGCCACCCCGATTTTCTTGTAAAAACTGAGAAGGCAATTGCCAACTCAGTAATCATAGCGAATATGACAGTTTTGAACAAGTTAACTTCTATGATGATAACAAAAAAATATAGATAAAGAAAACATTTTTTGCTTAATAGTGGCAAGTCAACCCGTCACTGTTGTTACTCAATTGTTAAGGAAGTCCGCTTGTGTGACTAAAGATATTTAGTTATTTATTTGATTGGTGTTTTACGCCTTACTCAAGAATGTTTCACTTACACGACGGCGGCCAGCATTATGGTGGAAGGAAACCGGGCAGAGACCGGTGGAAAACCACGACCATCCACAGGTTGCTGGCAGACCTTTCCACTTACGGCCGAAGAGGAAGCCAGCATGAACTCGACTCACAGCGACCGCATTGGTGGGAGGCTTCGGGTCATTACGCTGAGCTAGAGCGCTAGCCAACGGTTGACTAAAGATAAGGGCCGCAACACACTTTCTGTTTTGGCATTGAATCATACTTGTATTTTATGACGTTCATTTTTTAAGAGTTAGAGTTTTGGAAATATAATATATTGATTACGGCGCCACTTGTTTTATGCTAATTACGGTCAGGTACAGATAACTTTTATTCACTTAAATCACAGGTCTGACATTATCAGACCATTTAACTTGAAATGTCATATTGATTTGTTTCTCTCTCTTTCTCTTTTTTTTTAATTTCACTCCTTATCAATAATATTTATGACAGTTGTTATCGTCCCTTGTGAATTAGATAATAAAACTATTATTGTGATTTACTTTCAAGCTTTTCTGGATCTAATGACGTTATTGAACATTTCACGACGCAGTGAACACTGGAAATGTTAACGGACATAATTGGAGGTTCGCATTTTCTTATTCTTTTATTGGTTTCTGTCTCAATTATAACAAGCAAATTTTGGCGCAATTGTTTGGCACTTCTGTATTGTGATTTGACCTCTGATGCTATTGCAACTGTCCTGAGAAATGACAAAAACGGAAACTTTCTAATGACATCTGCATGGGGCTTTCGCTCATATTGTTTGCCAGGACTCATCCGTAAGCTTTCTAACACCGCAACAGCTCTTGAGTGTGGTTAAAACAAATCAAAAAGCATTCTCAAGCCAGGATTTGATTGATTTATTCTATTGCTGTGGGCCACACTCCAAAATATTTCACTTATACGATACCGGCCAGCATCCACGACCACCGGCAGATTGTTGGCGGATCTTCTCACTTGCGACCGGCGAGGAGGCCAGCATGAGCAGGACTCGAACTCACGGTGACCACCCTAGTGAGAGGTTCCTGAATCATTACGCTGCACCTCAGTTTGCTAACCACGTGGGGCCATGGAAGACCCTTCTCAAGGTATTAGTGATAGGCAAGTCTTCTATTTCCTATAATAGAGTCATTATGGAGATTGTGTGTTTTTAGGAAAGAAAGCTTCACACTTTCTTTTGGGATGTTTGGAATATTTGCTTGCAATCGCCGGCGTCTATCTTTCTAGCCGATTTGTTTTCTGGTCCAAATAAATACTGTTTCAGTTCTACGAAAGCGGCCAAGTTTACTCGGGCGAGCTATCAAGAAATTTCTGTACCTGATTAGACAAAACTTACAATTCTAGCTTGTGCTGGATTCGAAAACGCGACCTCATGTACTTTTGCTGGTGTCAGGTGAAACATTTTCCATGTTATTTGGTCAGCCAGTGTTCCACTTTACACATCGTGTGGTGTTAAGTGTATGAACTGTCCGTCTCAGTCCCCCGCAGCCCAGTACAGTGTCATGATACCGATTTTTGTCTCTTCTCAAGCGTATATAACATGTTAGCTTTCCTTCTTGACATTGCTATGAATAAAATTAAGTCGACTCATTGGTTTCTCTTGAGAATTAGAGATTTTTTTTCTATTATGAGATTCCTTTGCGGTAGCCAGTTTTGTACTGTTTGTCTTCGTCGCATTAATCCCGAGGAACCATTCTTAAAGCCATGCCATCAATTATGGAGTAATCTATTGTTTCTGGGGGATGTGAAATGCCTCTCTTTTGGTATTGTTATATGTTGATGGACATAAAGTGCTACTGCGTCGAAACGTGTCTTTGAGTGGTCCTTTAGCTCTGAATCTTCTCCCTCGAAATTCACAAACCACATTCCTGTTACTTTATGACCCTTTCCTATCGCAAGATAACTTTCTTATCTGCTTCTCTACAATTTGTAATCAAAGTCTTGCATAATAATAGAATAAGCGAGCAGATACCTTCCCAATACATTGACTCGTCAGAGTCGGAAAAATTATCCCCAGGTACCGAAATGAAGACATTCCTGAAATGTAATTAGAAATGAACGACTTTTTTCGAGATATTGGTCGACAATTCCTTATGGCCATTAAGGTTTTGTAAAGGTTAGATAGGGTTGTTTTTCGTTAGATAAGGGAGAGCTGCTTGTATGCAATAAAATGCACCCCATAATGTCTTCGTACCATGGGATATTGGTTTGTGTGTTTGTCCAGTACAATGACCCAGGAGCCTCGCACAAATGCAGTTGCTTTGAGTTCAAACGTAGCTCATACTGGCTTCCTCTCCGGCTGGACGTGGAAAGATCTGCCAGACTCCTGCGGGTGATCGATGGTTTTCCTCGGTTTCCTCCAACCGCCTTACCAGCCGCCGTCGTATTACTGAAACAATGTTGAAAACGACATGAAATAAATAAATAAACAATAGGCAAGCATCAACGCTTCTTTCAGTCATTGTGAGTATCGCCGGCACCATAATCGGTCTAAAGGCTACATATTTGTAGAGCCTGAGTCAATGTAAGCTGTGTAATTCCATTCACCAGGGCACGGGTGTCACATATAGATTTTCAGAAGCCGTCTAATCTGAGCGTATTCAGTAATATCGCCACATATCGCTGATTTGGAAGCACAATAGCTTAGTACATGTGGATGAATGAATGATTATAGCTTAAGGCCACGTCGGCAGTATCTCAGCCATATTGTGGCGATTTTGTAGATTCCAGCAAGACGTGCACAGTTCAATGTCATTCAAGTTCATTTATTCACGAAAGCTTTACAAAAAGTCAGACGATAGGACAGTTGGATAGGCAGGGATAAAACCGCCAGGGGCTTACGTTTTAGTAAAATTTGTAGAAATTAAACGTTAGCTAAAGGTGGAATCAACAATAATACAAGAAAACAATACAGTGCGGGGTGTATATAATGCAAGTGATATTTATTAATTAATAAATTAAACCATAAATTAAACCACCATTTCTAGTAAGTAAAGCTGGAGACTCCATTTGTAAGCACACACGGACGGTCATCATTCGAGACTGTGAGGCAGTTTTTTTATTCCATTTTCGAGGGCCTTTAATGTACAGCGAAAAGAATGGGGGATCTTTTCTATGAAAAGGACACATACAATATTTAGCTTATATAATGTGAAATCTTCCAATATCTTGTGATTCTCTGACAGTGTTAAATATTACAGACAATGAATCTTCAGAATTCCTCTTTTTGTGGACAACAGTACAAGCAATGTAAGCACACAATGAGTACACACTACAGACTTATCTATCCATTGTTCTATGGACGGGGGAAGATCCTAGCTTTGATTACTAGTATTATATGTCATCAAGTTAATCTCGAAGACGAATTACATCTCCATAGTATTTATTAAATGAACCCCATCCCACATCACTTCAACCCTAACCTTTCTGGGCTGTTATGCTGAAATGTTCTTTTTATAATAATGTAGGCCGCCAAAGGCTTCGGCTCTGATGTAGGCCTCTGCCCTTTATGCCACTGGAACTTTTCCGACTTTTAAAATAAATGAAACAGTGTCTACTCTGAACCACTCTCCATGAATTTTTCTTTCGTTATGGCACAAAGAAAGAAAAGCAATTTAGATTACGGAAGAAAAAAAGGATTTAAGCCACCAAAAGATCTTCAGTTGAGCTGTTTTTGCAAAAACGCAGCTCTTTACTGTTTATGATTTGCCACGGGCGATTGCAGTGCTTCCCCTTCCTCGTCGTTTGCTGTGCTAACATTTCTGACTGAAGATAAAGGAGCTGTTTTCCGTCTTCATGGTGTAATACTTCATCTTTCCCCTTTTCAGTTCCTTTTTTTTTCTTTTTTCTTTTTGCTCCCACAGCTTTCAGCCATCAGTTTGTTCGCAGGCGTTGGAGACTGCCTAGAGATTTCGAAAAAAAAGTGTTGTTTGCTATATAATTTCCCAAAGAGTGGCTTTTGGGATAATGCAATGAATCAATGCCTAACGGCATTTGGGAAAGGTGGCGAAATAAATTGCTACTAGTATATATTTTTGGTTTTGTTTTCTTGACAATGTGTGTGATGAAAAACCATTGAGATCATTTGTCACAGTAGAGCTGCGGATTGATCGAGGTGACCATTTTTATTTTAGTTTTTTTTTCGTTTGCTTTTTCTCCTGACAGATGGGTCATACAGTACTTCCGGTTGACAGCTGCCCGCTTAGTTACACATATTGAGCCAATGTTAAATCTCCGAACGCGGAGAGTCCCTGTGAGCTGCCCCGTCGATCGAAGGTAGCCATTGACGCAGCCTTAAGCCAGATGCTGAGGAGTTGAGCTATGTAATTGTTAGCGATTGATGCTGGAGTTAAGCTGTCTTTTTATAAGGCAGTAAATGGCAAGCCATAATCAACACTATGAAAAAATATTCAATGTTTCAGTGAATACAAGAAAGAGTAAGTTGTGGTCTTCACTTTCCGAAACACATGTTCCCTACATACAGAGTCAAGGTTCGACACCTGCGTCCTAGTGATTAAAATGTAAACCTCAACATCGAGATGGTCGTGGGTTTTCCCCGGCCCTGCCCGTTTTCCTCCCGCTATGATGCTGCCGGCCTTCGTATAAGTAAAATATTCTTGAGTACAGAGGAATTCGCCAATCACATAAACAAATGAATCAACTTATAGACATCTGGAATCAATTCCACTCCAGGCCGTATCAAGAAATTTAGATATGGTGCCTGTTTCTCCCGCGCTTGGCGCTCAGTTCTGGCTGGCCTGATGTTTTACTGTCTTGTTCTGATAGTTGTATCAGGCGAACTATCCCGTAAAATATTTTTTTTTCTTGGTTTTATTTCACTTGAACATTCTTGTACAGATAGTTGAATACATACACGCTTGCCTTAACACCCATCCGGATTTCGTAGTAGAATAGATAAAAGCATTACTCGGATGCATGTCTTTCTTGTGTTAAAAATGGACAACAGTATATACCCTGGAGGCCATTAGTAGTTTGAAATTTTTCTGATTTACTTGTAGCCAGTTTCACTTTTATTATTCTTTTCGGGGTTGTTTTGTTGAGAATGTTCTTTGTTTTGCTTGTCTTTCTCTTCCATTGTCGTCTTACTTGTTAACTTACAAATGTCACATTTGAACGCTAATGTCAGGTGCAAAAACTGATAGCAAAATTAGACAATAACAACACCGGTATGTACTTAGTAAAAACAAACTTTTACGTGGAAGAAACTAACCTTTAGAAAGCATTAATGAACGTACTCGATTAAAAAGAGGTGACGATTTTTAAAGGAACAGCATCACGGTCGCAGCCTCAATAATCAACAGACCCGTGTATTTTAGCATGAAACCAAATGCAATTTCAGCGGAAGAAAACTAAAAAAAATTCTTTTCTTTTTTCCCTTTTTGGTCGTAATTTGTTCTTTGTTGACCAGCATAGTGGTCGAATTGTGCAATGGCATTTTTCTATTATCTTAACACCAATGTATTGTCCACATTGAAGGACCGAAAACATTACTCTTTGGATCCAGTATAACCATACAGGTGACACTTATCCCTCTGCACAGCGTACATGTGGGGGGCCTACATCTGAGATAGTTTCAGGCAATGTTTGAAGGTCTCGGAACTGCTTTATAAGCGTCACCCTGCATATCTTATTAGCATGTTGCTCAGGGTCAGCTGTATTTTTCTTTGAGGTTTGTCATGTTGCCATTTACTAATCAACCATTCGGCTTTCACATCCATTTTAAGGGAATTCCGTGCGGTATTCGTTTCATGAATATTTGAAACCAGTCCTTTCACGTAGCACTTGTGTTTTTTGTAAACGTGAACACATCAATGGGTAGAAAGATTAGAGAAATTATCTGATTTTACAATCGGTTTTAATGGTACAGTCACCACATAATCCCGTCATGAACTATGATACTTAGTTTGAAAATAGGCAGTAAGGTAAATATACACACAATATGATTTATCCAGTAGGAATATCGCGGATATTCGCTTCTCAGTCAAAATACCGCGTGGTCGGTATATACGGGATCAATTCCGGGTCGGGTCACACCAGAGGCTTTAAAATGGTACTTCTTGCTGCCTGACATGGTGCTCGCCACTGTTTAGAGATGCGAAGCAGTACAATCCGACAAGGTGGGAAGGTGGGGTGTCATGTCTGGTGTCTTCGGCATGATGTTCCATTGTCGGCAGCACTTTGGTGGATTGGACTCGCCCTGCTACATGAAGACATATTATATATATATGCATTCTAAGGACACCTCCTTGTCATTTACCTGAGAAATTGTTGAGTACGATGTTAAAGCCAAGCTTAACACACCGTTCATGTTCACACTTACATGCACATGTTCGACATAGACGTTATTCTTCTCACAACAACCGGGCCCTTTTCCTGATTCGACTGCTACTTTAAATCAGGAGGCTTGGTAGGTGCGGTCGTTCCCTTTGATTTTGGATGGCATTTTGGTCAAATAATCACCAGACGAACTAATCTGTTTAAGTATCAAGTAGCATATGAATACATATATAGTAAGAGGATCATGCAATCCGTCAAGGAAGTAAAAGTCTTTACACGCTAGTATCGACTGTTTGCTGTTACGAGCGACATGATTAGCAATATTTTCCCGCTCGACAAATGAAGTTTTACAACTCCGTATTTGCCACAGTTTGAAATGCTCATGTTATTTGCCAGTATATGGCAATATACAGCATATAATGCAGACAACTTTAGCGATACTTCCTGGGACCAGGAATAAATTCCGTCTCACATAAGCGGCTTGTGTCTCTTTTGAATTGTGAATCTTGGGTGACATTAATATGTAGAAAGTTGTTATGATGAGTGTGCTGTCAATTTATGATCATGTAATACGACATTGTCCATTATGTAGCTCAGGTGATTGGTTTCTTTCAAGATTGTCAAGTATTTTACTCCATATTTGCCTTAGAAGAAGAAAAGGCAGGGTCTCGAGTACAGGTAAGCGTTTTACCTAATAAGATATTATCTTATTTTTACCAGCCGCAAGGCGACACAAGATCTTCACATGTTCTAGCTCTTCGATGTATTTATGTTGGAATTCTACCTTAGAATAAACGTCTACGGCACACGGAGAATAAAACCAGAGCAACGGCGATAATGCAACAGCCGGCAAACGATCCCACGAAACCAATACAAACGGTCTCTTGTTAATTTACCCCTGTGAAGTCTCCATTCCTGGTGATATGTATATGTATAGTGTAAGTTACAGCTTACATCGCTCTCTAGCAAACGACGTTGCTTTACAGAATGACGTCGCCGTTTTACGGCAGGATAGGGTCAATTCCTTATCCTTAAACATGTCTGTATGTGCGTTCCGAAGAATCTACTCTCGGAATTTCGTCCCTGTTGTCCAAAATGATATGCAGCATCGTTGGAGAACACATTTCGGAAGTTTTGTTTCATCGTTTTTGATAAACGTTCAAAATTGTATATACCAATCCATGCTAAATTGTGCACTTTAACCCTACCGTGCCGTAAAACGGCAACGTGACGTCACAAAGGGACATCACTTATCGTAACATCGCATGTCGAAATCTGCATATTGCGATAAATCAGACGTTCCAGGGCCAGCTTGCACGAAAGGACCGTAGCTATAATCGATTTTAAACCCTACAACTGACTTTACAATCGATTGTAAAAATAAATTACGCCGCTCACACAAAGGAAATGTAAGGTGTTTGTAACTTTTTGAAGTTACGATCGCGACCGTAGAACAAGTTTGACTCGTACATGAAGGTGGTCTGTGTAAATAAGCAATGTGCCAGTCAAAAACTTTTCTTACCTTCGAGCTCTACATCATCATGATTCAGCAGCTAGCAAAAACAACAACATGTGAAGACCTCTTGTAACACCTTTCTGAGAAAATGCAAACCGAGTTGAAAATCACTAACTAGTCGGCCTTAGACAAATATTTTTACTTAAAGTAAATTTTTGGAGCGATTGTAAATATTTAGAGTTGGATCGTACCGATTGTAATCTTTGATTGTAAGTTACAACGATCGTGGCTTACAATCCTTTTGTGCTACAGGCAGTCGTTTGTAAGTGAAGGCTACAGTTGTGATCATATGTTATCTACAATCAACTTAGGCTTACGATCTGCTCATGCAAGTGTCTCTTGGGCCAGTAGTACCGAAAGCCCTGCGATCTCCTCACATTTTGTACGCAAAAACTTGAAAACAATGCCAACAGTGCCGGAGAACGGAGGTTTTCGGCTATGATTTGCAATTAGTAGCTATATGATATAAAAGACTTCAGCTAGAGAGTATCATCACACCACCGACGACAGATAGTCACAAGTCACCGGTGAAATTCGGCCTCTTGGCAATTCACCTCAGCTATGCCTTTATTCTAACTATTCATACAAGCCTTTAAACTTAGTTATCGAAAGAAGTAACAATACGTACTGAAAATTCTGTATTGTCATCACATTTAAGACATATACACAATAACATGAAAACAATGCAAAGGGACCAGGCCTCGGCCACGCTTAGTCCACCAATAGAATGACGATTTATGCAGGAATACGATAAGAAAGACTACAGCACAGAGAGTAAACCCAGAGCAGCGATGATATTACCAGTGAAACCCGGCCTCTTGTCGGTGTAAATATTTTTATGTATCATTAGACAGTATCTAGTGCCTCTTTTTTTGGTATATTTGCTGAGACCACCCCGGGTGTCGAACTAGTGAGTCCGGCGGCCAATCGCCAACAATGCATGTCAACTGTCTGAACCAATCACGCCGAAGAAGTGGGGAAATAACTAGGCACATTTCGCTTAAACAGCCTTAAACCGTCTTGTTTTAAAGCAAGACAACATGGGGGTTAGTGAAAAAAGCAGTTTAATGAATATCGACTTGCGCGGTGTAAGTGATAGCTATTTTCACCACCCCATGCGAAATCTGGTCCTTTAATATGTGATTTGCGTGCAGACAGACCGTTGTGATTCGTGGTCTAGCTGTTCGGTGCACAATGACCGTTAATTACAGACTGCCCTCCTACTGTAATTCGAAGCCATTTCTCCAAATGACCAAACTGCCAAATGATCAATAAAGGACATTGACTTTACTTGATATTATTTCTTGGCCGCCATCGGGTATTGGCATTTGATTGGCATTACTTATTTTCGGACCCGAGTTAACAAAACTCTGACACATTGCGAATTAATAATTCAGTCTGTACCTTTTTAACTCTGAATAAAATCAAATTTGTTTCGGGCGTAGTAGAAACAGGGCTAAGTAGATGTTAACCAAGTAATATAACGGAAGGCATCCGGCAACCCTATAAACATTTCACATTGAAAGAAAACTATAAAAAAAGGAAAATACTGGAATGCGTGAAACGCTGAAGGCGCCTTCGGATGGAGCCTACGGCAGCCAATAGACCTATCAAATGACAAGCGTAATTGTCTGACGAAATACTTCTACGTAACCTCGATATCATTGCACTTGAATCTCTCCACTTATCTTTTATCTAATATTCCACACCAAAAACAGCAGATGGTCGAAATTCATAATGGAACATGAGATTTTTGACATTTTTTCCTTCACTACTGTTCCCTCGTGCTTTCGTGACAATAAGTCATGAAGGTATTAACATGATTACTACAAATCCTGCAAAGGTACAGGCTAAGTAAGGAAATGTAATTGAAGTTTACCCTGTGTGGCCTATCTCGTACATTTTGTTGCCGCCCCTGCCACGAGGTTCCGCCATCTCTCAATGAATAGACGCTCATACCGAAACGACGCATAGTTTAGCCGATCTTATCAACACCTTTGAAAACCGTCACAAAAAAATTATAGCTAAGGAAAGTAGCTTTTCACCTTGGTTTCTGAGAACCGTTTTTCCTTTCTGGCTTTCGGTTGATCTGCCATTCTCTGACAAGGGCATGAGGATAAAGACTCCTCCCTGATCCCAGATCAACTCGTTATGAACCTCGTATTGCGAGTAGAATACACATTTGGAAAAGAAGGTGCAGACATTGAACCTTTAGGTGTTCCATGTCTTGCCTCTGTGGTGGCACCTTGTAAAGCTCCATGTAAAACATCATTAGTAGGGTTCAGTCTAGCACACCATATGAAAGGTTCCAGGTTGCACCAGGATGTTATTAGGCTTAAGTGGAATTCACGACCGTAACCTTCTCCAGGGCGCTGACAACCAGATACACGAGATCACTGAATGGTGTTATCTTTCTAGTTTAAATATGCATTGCATTTGGAATCATCTTCATATTTCTTTTGGAGCTTAAGTTTGGAAAAAATATGCCCGCAATCCTGAATTTTTATCTGATTTGTTTTAGAGTATGAGAGTTTGACAATAGAACCCAATCATCAATCACTGAACTTTCGGACTGAGAAGAAAGCAAGTTTACAAATGATAGCACCTTAGGGGTCACAGTGAAAGTATAAGGTTCTTAATAGCACCCGAACAGAACCCTCTTTTCTAAGTGTGAAAGAAATACGTCGCTCTTACTCTCTTTTTGTTGTAGTCCATTTGTATTTATTTATATATTTATTTGAATTGGTGTTTTACGCCGTCCTCAAGAATATTTCACGACGGCGGCCAGCATTATGGTGGGAGGAAATCGGGCAGAGCCCGGGGGAAACCCACGACCATTCACAGGTTGCTGGCAAACCTTCCCACGTACGGCCGGAGAGGAAGCCAGCATGAGCTGGTCTTGAGCTCACAGCGACCATACTGGTGGGACTCTTTCTGGGTCATTGCGCAGCGCTGGCGCTCTAACCGACTGAGCCACGAAGGCCCCCTAGTCCATTTGTAGGTAGCTGAATAAAATATATCCGTTCTCCCAGAGGGCGAAGTTTATCCACCTGGCTGAACCTTATCTCGAGGCATACGATGCCTCCCCAGATAGTGTGATAGTCACGTTATGAGTTATACATGCGCCATGCGATCTTATATCAAAGGCCGAAAAACAGAAAGATATTGCATGGGTGTTTTATTGATGCTCTTTAGATGCCAGGTCGTATATGCGCTTAACAACAGATGATTTGACGAAATTCACCTCAAAGGATGATGGTGGCGTGTTCTTGAGAACAGTTTTGGGTTTGGGGAAGAAAACAAGTCATTTATGATGCACAAATGGCTAATTAGAGACAGAAAAACAGAGCACAAGGAAGCACATCGTACATACTACCCAACAGCATTAAATGCTCGCCTTGGGGAAAAAATGGATTGTACAAGCGGATCATCGTATCTGTTCCTCTTTTTTTTTCTCTACGGCATATCGTTAATTGGCGTTATGAACAACTCGTTATGAACAATTGTACTCACAGCGACCGCATTGGTGAGAGGCTTCTGTGTCATTGCGCTGCCCTACCACGCTAACCACTAGGCCACTTGCATCTAAAAGACATCTTAGTCACCATCCCACTCAACCACTGGAATTTTAAATAGTTATATTGTTTGCTCATGTTAATAATCTCCCTGGATTCATCCATATAACGGTAAATTTAAATCGCACGATCCGACACCAGAAAAACAGCCCAGATAATTAATGGTGGATTACACTCCTATAAGAGCATACTAAACAATGTTCAGGAACAGGAGACCAAAAATCAAACAATTTCACATGTTTATCTTTTACATCTTGAAAGTTCCTAACGTTTAAAAACGTCTTTTTTTTGGCCACAAAACAGTACATGTCTCGAAATACTATAAGCTGACATTTGTCGGTGGATGAATGATGTGAATGGACATTAAAACTCTTCTCTTGTTTACGAGTTGCTCAGGGCACTTCCCAAGTTGTATCTCCCGTCCAGAGGTCTGTCTATGCATTTGTTTAATGATAATTGTGCTAAAAAATTTATCAAAGTTCTTCTCTTTTTTATAACTAAAACGTGACTTCAATTGAGATTCTACACTGGTTAGCGGTTGCATTCTTATCGATTTCTGTATCCCCCATTTATATTTCTCTCCATCAAGAGCAGATTATCTGTGTTGTGTGATAAGCATTCGAATGTTATATGCGGCGAATAGATTTTATTGTATAAGGAATTCTGTAGAACCACTTGGAAGGCCAGTTTTAGGAAACTCTAAACATCGTAATGTTATTTCAAATGTTTCAATTTCTCCTGATAACTGAATAAATCGCAGAGGTATTTCGTAACAGTTTAAAATTTCATCAGGAGAATAAATTATGTGCATTGCAAATTTTGCAAGACATGTTACCGCGTCCATGATGCTCGAATGGTGTACATAACTAACTGTGATACCCGAATAGAAGTCTGTAGTCTGTCGGCTCACGAGTTTCATGTGGGTGAAGTTTCTTGTCCTTGGTACAACTTTTTTCTGGCTCCAGCGTCCATTTAAAGCCAAGGTTTTTTTCTTCTAAATTTGGAATAATCTTGTTTGCTAGGTTTTTCTTCTTTTCTCAGGAATTTGCACATTTTTTCACCCACTTAAAATTCTTCCTGGATCAGAACAAGCAAGAGAGATAGCACGTCACAAAGTGCTCTCTTCTCATTTGCACCGAACATTATGGCACACTGCTTAGCGAACGGGGAGCGCTTTTCCCTCCGGTAACACAGTGTGGTTGTACAATGGACCGTATCTATTAAGCATGCTACAAACACGGCCAAAATTACCAAAAGTCCGTGCTTTTGTGGTTTTACCATCAATGTCTTCTGTTGAGTTTTTGTTTGCGTTTGTTAAGAGAAGTGATAGATCGAACCGGTGAGGGTGGTCAGAGGAAAAACATCAACTGGCTCATGCTTCAGACTAAATGGCTGCCGACAAACCGGTCTCGCATTTGATGCTGGGAGAATGCAGATCGTGGAGGCGGAATGCGGACTGTGAAGCACTGTGTACATTTGTTCGGTCTGCAAACTTGATTTGATTGTTACATAGTGGGGTTTTTAACCCAATGGTTGCACACATAGCTTCAGTCCCACAGTAATAGATCACCTGCCTTTAGTGTGACATGCGTGACGTTTGCACAGTTTGGAATACGTTAGCCTTAATCCCGCCATTGCATATCGCCTATTTGATGTCACTGAAGCCTTAAATGACCAGTAACCTTCTCAAGTGATATCGCCTAGACATGGCTGAGATACCTGCCGACATGGCGTTAAGCCGTGATTATTCATTCATTTCTTCTAAAGTATGAAAAAATATGTATCCTTATAAAATGCGATTGTGTTATCTAGACCATCGCTTTGCAAGACGGCGCAGGGTACTCAACTGTGAGCGCCAATAACCCAAGACGTTAATATTGTGATTCTACTTACGCAGAGCCTCCAGACGACTTAATCTCTGAACAACGCAGAACGCCAGCTGTGGCACAAGCATTTCGCTAGTTTTATCACTAACAAAGCACATATTCTTAACACGGCCGCTTTGCGCGGACAGCTGAAGTCACTTAACTGTCAATAGAAAGAAAAAGGCGAGTGCTTGCAGTAAATCCGGCTTACGTTCCGTCAAAGCTCGAGGACAATTTCTTTGAATGAAACGATGTGAGCTTTCCGTAATAGTTTTATTTCCACCAATTTGCTACCTCCATCGACAACTGTTAAGGCTCCTTAACTGAAGCAATCTCTGTCGAAGAACAATCTTGAGACAATCTGAAGTTGGGCCTAGTGAGGAGTGATGAAATAACCCGCGGAGATTGGCGTCGATCGAGGACAAGTATTAAGCGTTAACTTTCTAAACACATTCGTATTTTGTTTGAAGTGTAATATAAGGTGAATTTTAAAAAAAAAAAATATCACGTCTTTCCGTATTATGTTGGGTCGACATTCCGACCTTTACTGAGTGCAATGGCTAATGGGCCTTGTCTGAGCAAACCGTGAAAGGTGGACATTGGACAGACTCTTCTTCGTGGGGACCATAGCTTAGTCACATATGAATCGACAAAAACTATCACAAAGCTTAAAGAGTGTGAAGAAATTTTGAAGGGCAAATACAACACTGCTGACATCCGTATACATCGATGTATTACCTCATTCTTTGGATATAAAATCATATCGAAACGGCGAGAAATGTCGCACAGCATCTTGCTGTATTCACTTATATATTGGTGTATTGATATGTATCATAACATGTGACTCATCATCGCCCAAAGCATGTTAATTTAAACTTTTTAACACCTCATAATCTGATTTATGCATATTCTAAGGAAAATAGAAATCGACACTTTTCCCAGAATTCAGGTTGGGATAGGATTGGTGATATGCATACATCGCATTCCGAAAAATGATCAATACCCTGCATGTAACTACGATAACCTTCATACATAATTGCAGCAAGATGGGTATATGCATGCAAATGAAAACAGCATTGAGAGCATAATGCATTCTACCTGCCTGTTCAGCTTAACCAGATTCGTTGAACCCGCATCAGCAATGATTCCTGTTAGACTCCCTTCATGATCGACCCTTTAGCTCGGACAACTGACCAGTTCTCTAGCCAACTTCAGGGTCGTACTAACTCTCGGTCGCTCATTAACGCAGTCTACGACATCCTCAAGGCGGAGAGAAAAGACGAATCTGCGTATATTATCAGTTAACCGGCGAAATAGGTGCTGTGCTTGGTGCTCTGTTTGTGTCAGTGGTGCAATGGTGATAAGACCTGGCACTGGTACGAGTGGAGTGTTTTCCCTGGACCTCCCTAGAAGTAAGAGATCCATCCGATTTGCAGTTGGGGTCACAAAGCCCACTGAGGATACACGGAGGTCGATCGACGGCTAAAAGTGGGCCGAGTCAAGAATCAGTTGAATAATGCTACATGCTTGGTTAAAACAGAAGCGTGTGGAGAGATTCTCATGTGGTCGTCAACGAGGGATAACGGAAATCTGAGTAAGCCAATGAAGTTATAAGCTGATCTTATAAAGTGATTTCAGTCAAGATAAGAATAGTTGAATGGAAGGGTTCTTCCAACGCGCCAGTGCATCTCACCAACGGCGTCGCTCTGAGTTCAAGTCCAGCTCAAGCTGGCTTCCTGTCCGGCTCTACGCGTGGGTTTACCCCGGGCTCTACCCATATGCCGGGCGCAGTCGTATAATTGAAATATTCTGGAGAACAGCGTAAAACACAAATGAAATAAATAAATAAAATAAATTTATTATGAAGTGATACATCAAGAAATGCTTGCATCACTCTATTAGCCTAACACATATACAATTCTTACAAATGTTTAAGAATTTACGGAATCAGAAGACTGAGTTCTCTGTTAAGTTACAAAATTGCAATTGTTTGCTCCTTTAGCGTATTGTGTACGGCATATGATATACTCATCACTAAAAAGGTCTAGGAAAGAAATCATGCCAAACGCAAACTATTGTAAGAAATATAAGTTCGTCTTGAATGTAGCCAAACGGTAGAAATATATACATATATCCAACGCGAATAATACGTCTTTCACAGCATAAAATTCAGATATTCAGAATTCAGGCACTCTATCAATGTGTCATGTCTCTGTTGTTTCATAGGGCCGATAGTATATTCAGATGGATTATCTACCTCTCCGATGGCGAATGGAATTAAACGTGCAGGAAAGCAATGAGACTGTTCATCGTAAACCCTGGACTCGAAAACCCCGCTGAAATGCCATGCCGCCAAAGCCCTCGAACGTTTTCCTTCCAGGCATGGACATATTTAATGACTTCAGTTGTTGTCATTCCACAGATATATTTTGTGATCACAACAATCGTTTAGAAAGTCTGTCCACTCCATGATATTTTTAACAGGTATTCCTGACCTTTAGCCAGCATTTGAATGGATTAAATCCATACATCGATGTTATCACCTATCACTTGCTATCCATATCATTATAGTTTTAACCTTACGTCGTTTTGCCGACCGCGCATGAAAGGCCTGTCAATGTCCTGCGGATGGCGGTGGGTTTTTCCTGGGCTCTGTCACGGAATATTATGGAAAAATTCTTGAGTTAAACGTAAAGCACCTACCAAACAAATAAGTAAAATCATGTCTTTTGGTTCAAACGTTTCATATTATTTTCATTTGATCTGGATTATATTCTTATACCAAGTTCTGTATCCTATAGCTTCATTTGTTGCTGTATACACTGCTGTTATTTTTGCCCTCACACCTGTCAGTCTGCTTTTAACCTTTTGGTGCTCGGTATGAATAAACCATTAACTACCAAACCCATTTAAAGTCCAGCAAACACGAGTTGGACTGTTATTCTTGGAAGGGCTTCAGTGCCGAGGGTTCGCTCTGACCATATACCGATTGCGACCCAGCAGAGGCTACGATGGTGTAGTCCACCTTCGCCTTACCTTCCCCTGCATTATGCAGTGTGATACGGCATGGTGGAGTCGAGCACTGGGTTTACCATGTGGGCTTTCAGCCATCCATACTGAAGCAGATGTTTTTCCGGATCGTTATTCCCCGATTATAAACCGCAAGGTAGATGTAACATAACAGAGTACAGCCTGTTCACCAAGGCGCGGGTGGAAGATGATAGCGATAGCGCTGTTGTACATTGTCGGGTGATCCCCGGTATCAGGAAACACGCCAATGGTTGTAAAAGAGAAGTGACTGAAAACAGTACACAACTGGGACTCAATTCGACCTTGACTTCAAGTCAAATTTGTTTATTGCCTTTGATAAATATATATGCGAGCTTTCATTAACCTAATGTTTATTCCCGGGAAAATACCTAGTAGATATATTGGCGTGCGCTCGTTCGCCATTTGAATGATTGCAATAGAGAGGTTCACAACTGAAAAGGTAGTTGTCCTTCAATAAGCACGTGAATACAGATATGATATCCTCACTTGCAATATTTTTCCTTTGGCATCCTATTAAATTAACTATGTATAAAGTATGAATAAATATGTTAAAAAAATATATTGCTCATATAGGCTCAGATGCAGGTGCAAATTGAGGGAATATGGCCATAGGGACAATAAATATGCGCATGATACTTACTCTAATCATAATGGCATAAGATGCCAAAAGAAAGATATAGCAACTGACGGTTATATACGGAAAACGCGGATAGCAATGTCAATGGCCGTGTCTGAACACTCGAAGAATATTACACTAGAAGGCCGAGTTGACTTGTACGTAACACTTCGCCCTAAAATCTGCAGCAATCTGGCTGCCATATGGTTCTTCTTTTTTTCTTCTTAGCTTTCAAGCAGCTTGATCGAATTGGTTAATTTAGTTTCAGTTGCCCTTAGAGCTATTCGCATCGGGATAATTTCCCAACAACGCCATGGCTTTAAGGACACGTGCTATCATTTCTAGTTTCTTGTAACTTAGTTTCCGCTAGCCACGTTGGCTGAGCTATAATGCGTTTGGATAACGTGGCTTATAATAAGGGTTGCAAAACTGATTCACTGAAGTTAGTGATAATGAGCAGGGGTTGCCATCGAAGTTTCATTCACTTATCTCCTACATGGTACTGGCTGTGACTGAAGCATACGGCTTGTGGAGTTCAATGGAATGTCTGTATCGATCAACAAACTATAGCTGCTGTAATATGGCATAACATTACATGAAAGCCTACAGCCTACAGGGTAAAACCAAGATGGCGACGACAGTGTGACGGTTGGCAAATAGTCACAACGTGCAAGCAACGATATGCCAGACTACAACAAAGAGAGTAAGACCACAGCGGCGACAACAGTGTAATTGCTGTCTGCCTTGAAGTCACTCGTAGCAAGAGCAATCTGTCCTCTGGCCAGTTTACGGCTATGAGAGTTTTATTTTAACTCTTCGTGTAAAAGCCTTAGCGGCTGGAATTGAGACACCCCTTGCGTTATGATCGAAGCAGAATTAGGTTTAGAAAATGCAGCGATGTTACTTACAATTCATTAAACGTCACTGGTCTATAATTACTCAAAATGCTGTGTTGCCGTCACATGTTTTCCTTTGGGGCACACACATTATACAATCGCGCTTATTTTATTTCACTGGTGTTTTACGCCGTACTCAGGAATATTTCACTTATACGTCGGCGGTCAGCATTATGGTGGGAGGAAACCGGGCAGATCACAGTGGAAACCCACCACCATCCGCAGGTTGCTGGCACATCTTCCCACGTACGGCCTGAGAGGAGGCCAGCATGAACTGGACTTGAACTCACAACGCCCTCACTGATGGAAGGCTTCTGGCTCATTACGCTTCGCTAGCGGGCTGCCCAACTGAGCCACAGTGGTCCCCCAGGCGCGCCTATAGCAATCGACAACCAATGTAAGTAACAACCGCCTCGCTTACCACTGCACGACGGTCAGAACCTCCAGCATCTACTCCGACCAGTTGTCCGCGATTATTTGTGTTGAGTTGTGTTCAGTTATCACAGCTGTTGTAAGTCTTGCCTGGAACACTGACAAGCCCGTCCGGACTTACCGGGAGCCAAAATTCTCCTGCTATCGCCTGTTCCTCGGCGGAGAGAAGAAAGATTTTACACGCCTCGCTAGGCACTTACAAAATGCACCCGTCAAAACATTTCTAAATAGATAGACGGAAAGTAATTGATCTTGAAGAATGCTTGGGCGTTGAAAGGAATTTTCCAGCTTTTCGGTGGAACAACGCTCTCGTAACGTGCTGGTTATTTATACCTGAAACGTGTGACGCAGGCGTTGCCATCATACGCTGGCCTGTACTTGTTGGGCTGCAGCTTTGGAAGAACGGCCAAGGTTGCATTTGTTGATGTTGTAGCCTTTGGACGGAAACGCACAGCGATGTATTTTTTACTTGTCAAGTTGTTCAAGAGTGAAAATCTAAAGGTGTAGGGGAACCTTTTGTTTGGCTTTTATTAGTGAGTTTAACATTATTTCAGTCAAATTACGAAGGTATAAGGCTTACAAAGGCTTGTCCCATGGCCGACATTTTCAGTGTTGCGTAAATGTATTGCCATTCTAAAGTGAAACATCACCTAAAAATATGTTGATCCCGCGGAAAAATACCACCGATGACTTCTGACTTCTATTTGCATGTTTTTTTCGTATTTTTTTTGTCTGATTCGTATGTTGGGCTACGTGGACAATTTTAAAACAGTTTGCCATTATGGGAGTTTGACGTTACAATACATTTTGTATGTCGTTTTGTTACACTCTGAATAAAATTTATGTGAATGGTAACCCTACAGTGTGTGTCTGTGTACGAAAGAGCTAATATGACATTGGAGTTCTTCCTTTGGGCCAGAGAAAAGTGAACGTGACGTCACTGGCGACACACATTGTCAATATCGTCCACAAATACCCCACATACAATCAAAACGTTTGCTTTCATTTATTGTGGAGAAGACAAAGTTTCAAAAAAATCAATGAGGTTTTTTCAGATACATTTTTTCATGCTTTTCTTACTCAGCATAACACTTTTTGCGCGTTCTCTCTCATAAGAAAAAGACAAGAAAAACAGTTACGATACCTAAAAACACACCCATGCTGGCAAAGCGATATTTCGTCTATTCATTAACACTGTACCCGTTGCAATGAATACCACGATAACAAACAGGGAGTTTCAAGTTCAAACGCTTTTTTCGCTGGGGGTCAAAGATGTCCTACCGTATCATGTGACTTGTCAGAAATATCATGCAAATAGTTTTGATTACATGTACTATATCATGGGAGTGTGAGAAAAGTTTTACAAAAAATTATTTAGAGTTGACGAATAATGGAGAAAATTGAGGATCTTTACATTTGTGAACTTACGATATTTGTGCAAGAAGGAGGTATCACCCCCCCCCCCCGGACGAGACAGGTGATCGGTAATTTAATGTTAACAAAGGTTGCTAAACATTTTGTGTAAGTGTGTAAGTGACTGTCGTTTCATGTTAATTGTAAAATAAAAGTCTGACAGTCACCAGCTACCGTTCCCACGCAGCATAAAGTGACATGATATCACACCATACTTCCGACCGATAAACCTTAACATGCTTGAATTAAAAGTAATAAAGATTTTTTGTGCGTATGTCACAATTCTAAGGATGCAGATTAAATTATTATATCCACTCCCGACTAATTTAATAATCTTTATCTGCTTTTACATGGATTTATACTTTGCAGAATGGTTTGGTGGTATGTTACAGTATACTACAACCATAAAGGTCAATGTATAGTGAAAAAGTTGTGAAATTTCCCACGTTAAATCGAAATTGTTAGTCAGTGCAAAGTGTGTAGATGTTTATTTAAGTAAGTGTAAGTATCACATACTCTGTAATTTATATTTGGAGTGGGGTGTGGCTTAACAACGCAATGTCCCTGGGGTCAGGTTTTGTGCTGTATCAGTCTCCGCGGGGCATACTTACCAGAGTCTCAATTTCATCTCACATTCCTCCTGGTGTTTAAACGGTGATCGCCAGCTTAAAATAAACGCCATTTTGACATGTTCCCCGAGTTAAGCCAAACCAAACCGACACCGCGAATTTACCGGAATTTAACATTGGACAGACACGGCGAAGTCAAAGAGTCCTGAAACATCAACTGTCGAAAGAGTTCTAAAATTATGCTCCCATTGACAAGCCATCAGCCTGCGGACGTGACTGTAAGCATCGGTACTGATGCATCATGGGAGTTGAGTTTCTCCTCGATTACGTCAAAGGGCGATAACCGTCGGAATCGCCGTGTTACCGAATAAACACGCCGCAGTACGTGCGCAGGAAATTGAATGTTTCTTGATTTAAAATAGTTATAACACAATCATCACCTCATGGGGTATAAACGGTGTATCTATGTTATTGGCCATAGTTTATTTAAAGGATATAAATGAAAACAAACTATATTTCATGTTTACTGCCTGGATGTGAGTTATATTAGATTGCCTGATCTATTTTGCTGCATTTCATAACAATATCTGTCATCCATCAATCCCAGACGCCCATTAACCCCACTCCCGTATCACACCCACACCCGTCACCCAGACGCCCATTACCCCCACTCCCGTATCACACCCACACCCGTCACCCCCGCCAATACAAGATTCCTAGCCCCTGGACTAAACATCGTCACCTCTCCGTATTGCTTCCCTCCAGCTAAGATACGTACCAGACCAGAAGTACTGATCGTGTAATGTATATGCTGTCTTCTGTAAGCTATACTATACTGTACTACCGCTCAGGCAGAAAGCTGCCGTCACACTAGACATATTGCCTAGAGGCCGGCTGAGGCGGTTTTAGTTACAGCTCCTATAATCATCCGTACAGCTCGTATAATCATCCCCCCCCCAAATGTATTTACAAAGTTACGGTGGCCTATATACGACATTTTCCTTTTTCCTCATGTATTGTAACTTTTTCTTCGGGTCCCATCTGGGTGAAAAGGTTTTCACCTGGGCGTAAACTCAAGTGATACAAGAAGTCTCGTTCTCGCTCATGACGAAATGAATTATTACTGAAGAATATCATCGTGAGTGAAAAGAAAATAATTAGTGTTTGCTGTAATAAGACGTACATCAACACTGTTTTCCACCATCTTTGGACCACGACCAGGCATCATGTATCACGTGCGTTTCCATCTGGGTTAAAACGTTTCCACGCAGGTGAAAACTGTTTCCATTAGGGTGAAGACCTGTACGCACTGATATTTGTTTCGTGGATATAAAGTTTATCTTAACAAAATTGAGAGGGGCCTCCGTGGCTCAGTCGGTTAGCGCCCTACCGCTGCACAATGACCCAGAAGCCTCCCGTCAATGCGGTCGCCGTGAGTTCATGTCCAGCTCGTGCTGGCCTCCTCTCCGACCGTACGTGGGAAGGTGTGCCAGCAAAATACGGATGGTCGTGGGATTCCCACGGGCTCTGTACGGTTTCCTCCCATCATAATGCTGGCCGCCGTCGTATAGGTGAAATATTCTTGAGTGCGGCGTAAAACACCAGTGAAATAAATAAATAAATAAGTGTACAAAAATTGAAAAGAAAATAAAATCATGTAATAATGAAACTTTATTTTCACCACGGACAAACCCTCTACTCCAATTTTCTAGTTATCTATGAACAGGATGCATCTTCTTGTTTGTTTTCTTTTCTTTTTTCTTTTTTTCTTTTTGTTTGTTTTTTCTTAACATCCGGGAATGTACACAGGTATTCGTATTACCAGCCATGCCTTTGACACTAATCTGATGATTGAAACCCAAACCCTGAACACTGACTACGAAACAAATGCTAGAGGCAGAATGAAGTCAGCCATGCATCATGAACACTGACCACGAAATACTAGAGGCAGAGTGAAGTCAGTCATGCATCATGAACACTGACCAAGAAACAAATACTAGAGGCAGAGTGAAGTCAGCCATACATCATGCAAACGCACTGAAGCAGTTACCTTTAGTTATGTCCAAACGGTACATGAGCACAGTTTGCTGAATGTGTGATTAATATCCAATATCTCAAACTTCATTGATCTGCTAAGGGTTAAACGAGCGAAAAGATCCAAACAGGAAGTTGTGAGGTTCGTGCGAGGACGTGGGTGTGGAAAGGGGGAGAGAGTAAGGGAAGTCCCTGAAGCGGTGTAAATGAAGGCTTCGTGCGATCTGCCATCAATGAGCTCTTGGCCAACGAGTTGGGATGCAGCTTTCCTTAGTTCGGTTGTGGACTTGCTTCAATGATGTTTACTACTTAACGGGGTGTAGATAATGAATCCGTCAGGCACTTAGTGTGGCTGCATCAACTCAGTAGCTCCGTGAAAGGATAGAAGTATACGGAAATGTGGGTAGTCTGTTCTTTGTACACTTTTATTCTGCAGCGTTCACTTACGCTACCATCGGAATTGAGTGAATGAATGAATGAATGAATGGGTGATTGAACGAAAACTTGAATGAATTATTAGAAATGTCCTAACGCCACGTCGGCATAGTAGAGTAATACTTTCATACTGCTACGTCCACTTACGCAACCATCGGAATTGAGAGAATGAACGAATGGACGGTTATGGCTTAACGCGACGTCAGCAGTACAGAAGCCATATGGTGACTAATAGTCAGAAATGATGCGAGTATCCATAACTGCTGGAGTACATCAGTTCTTTTTGCATGTCATTACTCTATAGTGTATAGTTAATCTGCACTCCGCAAATATTCTCAAAGTTACTTAGGATAACATAAATTAACGTCAACATTACAGGCCATCAATCTAGTAGCTTCAGGATTACAAAGATGGGGCCAAACAGAGCAATAGAAAATGTCACGCAAATGTATTTCTCAGAGAAACTTGAAATGAAAAGGAGTGTCCTTTATTGTGGAATGAAATGTTACGCGATGTCAGTTTATTCGTTCGTTAGTTAAGCTACGCCCAGTTTGTAGGAAGTAAAACTGCCTATGTCCCAGTTGTGAAATGGGCGCTCAAATAAAACAGAACTACAGCTTGTCTTTATAAGGGGATGTATCCTATCAGCCGTGGTTGTCTGTCAGGTCCGCGCCCAAGGACACGGATCATGAATAGCGCTAACCTCATTAAGTCGACGTCTCACGCGACTTTTAGCGTTGTTCTGCGTGGCCGATGGGAGAGAAAAAAACGAGATGTGAGGTACGACAGCAAAAATTATCTGTAACTGATCGCTTGGAAGAGTAGGTAGTACAGGAGCTGTCGTCTCGACGTTAGCTGCTCTAGTTGAAGACTTCCCAGCTGGCCAATTTGTCAGAGTTTGACGAAGATCTCCCATCTCCCTGTCAGGTCTTCCGAACGTCTGGTCAAAGGATAGCGTTGCTCTATCCCCAGGAGACTAGTCCTCTGCGGCATGAACAGAAGAAAAAATCCTCGGGCGTCATTGACCACCATTTGACGGCCAGGTGTAAGGGTTAAATCAGAGCATGACCTGTATTCGTGTGACCATCAAATGTTGTCACTGACCGCAACGTATTCTGTTCTACTGCGATTTATGTCTAATCCTATGATATGAACTGGGAACCGAGCAAGAAATTTGAATTAGGATTCAGTGCTTGGAATATTGAGTTTGTGTCATTTGCGCTTTATTGATGCATTATTGTCTCTGCTGGCTGTTATTCATCAGGTATAAATTTATTTCTTGTAAATTTGCTCGGCGGGAATGTGGGCAGGGGTGAGGGGAGTGGCCGGAAGGGACGGGCTGTATATTAGGGTATGTGTGATCATTCAGATGCCTTGCCTATTGCCTGCATAGTGGAATCTTTGTTCCTGGTGAATGCTGTACCAAGGTCAGTTTATTAGTGTGCACATGTGCAAAGTTCACATACACAGCAAACAGTTTTAGAAACCAAACTCTCTAGTTGCTGCATGGCACGGTGCGTTTATTTCACGGTACTAGTCAGTTATTGCAAGTTTGTATCCATTTACACCACGGTATTATGCTGTAATTGCATGGTACCATACAATTATTGCTCGACGCTATGTGATTATATATGCCGCTCTCTAATTATTGCAAGATAATGTGCGCTTATTGTACTTTACTACTTGGTTATTATATTGTACCACGTGATTAAGTCTATAATAGTAGACAGAATTTGCGTTGTGCGCAACAAGCCAATTTACAGTATCAATCAGTCACTGTCTCTGAAAGCAGTACTACCACTGAGAGATTCCCTTCTTTTAACCTTTGTGAACACTGAATATAACATTAAGAAACAATCAATCAATTCAGCAACCAGTCACATGGCACCGTCTAATTTACTTTAACCGGGAGTTTTACTTCAGGTGGTTCTTTTAGAAGTATTGAATATATCTTGTCGATACTAAGGATGGGAATTCATTGATCCATTACTGGTCGCAGTTATATATCAAAATCGTGTCTACAATTTTTAGACACGACGAGGCAATCGTGGAATAGAGAGCGATTCTGATATTGGACGTTTTAGAAACGGTTGTATTTATTGTGTGTCGTACTTACTCAGTACTTCTAACTTTGCTCGTCTTCCTCACAACAATTCTCAGCTAAAGGAGAAAGGTTGTCCGGGAGCCATTCATCTCCTCTTCCCCTCTCAAGGGATTTTACTCTGGAAAGCAACCCACTGCCCAGTGTTGTTGATTGACAGCAATATAATAGTCAGATAATGAAGTGTATGCAGTGTTTTTTTTTCAGCAGAAAGCCCACAGAAATAATTCAAAAGAAAGCACAACATTAGAAGAAACATATGTACGGATCGATGGAACACTCCATCCACATTTTTTTAAAAAAGAGCACCATTACATCCTTTGTGGTGTTGTATAACCGAGAAATAGCGGTTCAGGATGAGATGAACACGTACGTGGACACTGTCGAATGCACGAAACTCGACTGTTAACTTCTTGCTATAGAGACCGATGAACTTTGGATAAGGGTGACGTGTTACTGGTCTCTTGAACATGGCGAATCGCATGAGTTGTAAAGAATACCCGATTAAGCTGGTTTATGGAACTGGGTTAGAAAAAGTCAATGCCTTAAGCTATATTTTACGTTGCCTTTTCTTTTTATCTCTGAAGTACATAAGAGTTGGATTTTTCCCATTGAGTACAGAAGTGCAACGACATTCACAAAGCAGCATTTTCTGACGGTAACGTTTTGTTTAAATCATCCTTTATTCACCTTTTCTTACTTTCCTTTCTTAAGGCAATCAGTTGAAAATGGGAATGGGAGCGCAACAAAACATTTGAATAAGATTAAATGTTTTCTCTTTCGCGTGGTCTGGCAAACAAATAGTTTTGTGTGGATACGCCGTGTAAGATTTCTCACTGGTCTCCCGAATAGACTGCTTGCAGTTTTGATAGGCCGTCTGGGATGTCTCTCTATGCACGTTAACATAGAGTGATGCCTGACACTCGTTAGCAGCGCCATGTACCTCCTCAGGCGATTTAGAAATCAAGTCGAGTATCGCCTTTCCTCACACTGCCAATAACATAGAGTAAAAAAATCCCTTTAATGGCTGGTTGCCATTTCCACGATAAAACCGAAGAACCTCGGGCGTTTTAACTGAAGGTTTCCGTTTAGGAATAAATGGACAAAACTATTTCCTGTTTTAGCCTACAGTTATTGCGCATGAAAGCCTTGAAACACTAGATTCAGGTCACGGCAGCACCTGAACGAATTTTTTTTTATTGATCTCCAAGACACTAAATGATCGGTTAATATTTCTGAATTCGCTCCCAGGAATAATGCTACACTATATTCAAACCAACTTGCACGATTCAATTAAATACACTCTCAGGCATAGAACGCTACTCAACAATTATTTTTCGGAAGAATTTTCTTGTTAAACCTTTCTCAAATTGTATATTCGATGAGTCAAAAAATAAAAAAGGAGCGATTCTTAATTACCTTAGTGTAAAATGGAAAAGGAATTTCGTAAGATAACAAATCAGTAAAGATTTCCTGTCACAGCTAATCAACACCGAATATAACTTTCTTCCAACAACTCGCTAGCGCTAAGCGCAGCGCAATAGCCCTGAACCTTCTACCAATGCGATCGCTGTGAGTTGAAGTCCAGCGCATGCTGGCTTCCTCTCCGACCGTACGAGGGAAGGTCTGCCAGCAAAATGCGGATGGTCGTGGGTTTTCCCCGGGCTCTGTCCGGTTTCATAATGTTGGCCGCCGTCGTATAAGTGAAATATTCCTGAGTACGGCGTAAAACACCGTTCAAATAAATAAATAGATAAATGTAACATGCGAGCTAATTCATTGTATGTTTCTGATGCTGCCTCACTGGAGCGCCATGCTGAGGACACCAAGCATAAAAAATACAGTCATGGTATAGTGCTAAACAACGACCACACCATAGAGAGTAAATCCTGAACAGCGGTGACATCGCAATTGTTGCCGTCTCGTCACTGGTAACCGATGAAATCCGGCATCTTGTCAGTTTACCTCAGTTAACGTTGCATTGGAAATGGTCATATAAGTAGAAGCGAAGTACGCTCCACTGACCCCGGGAATAGCCGGACTCTCTCCGCCTCCCGTGTCGTTAATCAGTGCAGTGCGAAATTCCGGTTCATATCCGGGTTACCGGTTGAAATCCAGATTTCCGTCGTGATATATGGTTTGATACCCGTTCAAGAATCGTTTGTACATTGTGAATATTAGTGATATTACAGTTTGTGTTTAGTAGCTACTTCTCTGGACACATATCCGGAGTTCCTTCTGAGCAATGATTACAGACCTGCCAAGAACAATATCGGAATAATGGCCGTTACCCGAATGCTTGAAAACGTACACTGCGAATTGTTTTGCGTGTTCCCATATGCTAATCAAAGGCATGGTTAGCTACCAAATCAGTGTAGACTAAAATAGGAAATAGGCTTTCAAAAAGCGTGTTGATACGGAAAGATGTATGGGGTTTCATTCCAAATGTAAACATAGTCAGAGACTACAGGTCTTTAAAGTAAATATAACTAAATCGAACTTGCCTTCGTTGTGGCCTGCAGTGCTTATAATCAGCGCTTTTTTCATGGGTTGGTGGAGGGGTGGGTGCGTGCCGAACATCAGCATGCTGCCAACAGCTTTGATAATATCACAAACTCGATGGGTTTCCACAAGTCTTCGTTCACGCAGCCGAAGACAGGATTGATTTGTATCTTGACACGGTGGTTTACAGGAATCACGTCGTCGGGCGGGTGGTGCAGGTAGTGTGTGTGTGTGTGAGGCGATGGGAGCTAGCGGAGAGGTAGGTAGTAACGGTTGTGGGGGGGGGAGGGAGATTAACTACGTTTTATTTCTGGCGAAGACGACTGTTAGCTTGGGAACAGACCCGAAGTCTGGCGCTACAGCTTTTTGACTTCAGATCCCAGCAGCTGTGAGATAAGAAGACTTGTGCCTAATTGTTCACTTTCGTTCTGGGCAGCTATTTTAGAAATAAGTTTGCAAGACGAAGAATAGAAGGGATCGGCGATGTCCGTCTGTGGGTTTGGTTGTCTGTTTCTTCATCTTTCAGTTAGGGGTCTGACAAACCTATTGTTTCCCTGTCTGTTACTCTTACACTCTTTCTGATTGCGTGTCACACCGTATTTCTGTCTCCATCTGTGTCTGTCGGACTGTCTTTCTGATTCTTTGTGTTTGTTTGTTTGTCTTTCTTTCTGACTCTCTGTGTGTCTCCCTCTTCATCTTTCAGTTGCTTGACTCTCTGGATGACCGTTTCCTTAAGTTTCAATAAGGCGGTCTGATAGCCCTGTTGTTTCTCTCTCTGTCTGTTTCTTCATCTTCAGTTGGCGGGTGTGACATGCGTGTAGTTTCCGTTTCTGTCTGACTGTCTGCCTCCCTGGATGTCTTTCTTCAAATTTTAGCTAGACGGTCTGATAGCCCTGTTGTTTCCCCTCTCTGTCTGTCTGTCGCTCTGTGCGGACATATATGTGGTACCCTGTCTAGCCTGTCTGAGCATATTTGTCTGCCCATTTGATTAAAGACCAAAGTCGTTATCGATGAGGGAGTGTAAGGTTATGATCAGGGAGATAATTTAGGGTGTATGTGGAGGGTTGTAGCAAGAAAGAATCCGCTTCTGATGTTGGCTCAACAAAATTTACAGTTTGAACTTGTACATCAGCGCTTTTCTGAGGGGATATCTCAACTGCTTTCAACACAAAGTCTACCGCATCTTACTGCGCGGCGTCCCCTAAATCTGAGACACCACAACGGCTAGAGGAATGAAACAAACAAACAAAAAAAACAAGAAAAAACAATCTCGGCAGTTCTTTGTGTTTGTTTCGTAGAAATCAGAGCATGCGCAATCACGAGCCGGGAAGTTTGGCTTTGGTATGCAGAAAAAATAATGACGCCGACATTTTTGCTTGTGTTTTTACCGCCAAAACCTTGTTAGTCATAGAAAAGAGAAAATACTATGGGCGTCTTTGAACTCCAACCGCGCAAAATCTCGAGCAATAACAAGCACAGAGTGATCCACTTTCCTCTCCCCCGATACTAATTTCTCAGAAAGCAGACGCACAGGGGTGTTGCAAACCTCTCCTATGTTTAACCTTTGGGCCTGTGGCAATCATCGAAGACTGCCTGTACTTCTAGGTCCCATCCTCTTGACTCCGTCCTAATTGCGATTGCTTTGTTAAGATGGCCTCCATTTAACGAGGGTGGGGGAGTGGGGGCTTCTGGCATCATTAGTTTCTGGTCGGCAGAGTTTTTTCCCTAAGTTAATAGATCAGTGCTGTTTTAGGTTGACATTATGAACGGAAAGCTTGTGGGTTTGTCTGAGAGTAAATTCGAGAGACTCTTTGAAAGTCCCATACCCGGGATTATTTAGCATCGTTAAGTTTAGTTTTAAGGATATTAGGAAGGATATGTTTCAAATTAGAAGAGCAAACTCCGAGAAAACATTCTAAATAAAGTTACGAAGATATAAAAACGTATGCGTAGAAACATGTGCTGTTCTTTAGGATGAAAGTACCCCCGAATTCTCGCGATTTTGTCATATAACAATAGCAAAAAAAAACAAAAAAAAACCGCATTTCTGTGTGGGCTTATTCCAAACATTGACGGTAATGTGACAAATGACATCTGGTCATTTGTAACCCCTGAAAAACGATTATTTTAACAGTCTGCCCTTTTCACTTCCGACAAGTCATTATGCCTGGAGTTCGTGCCTATAAACCAAACATTCGTATAAGGCATTTCATACCATCGTTAACTAACTAAATTAAAAATCAAATACATGCATCGTTTGAAAGTTGACACAGTATGAGAAAACAGAGACAATTTGATGTCTTGATGTATTTTATTATCAATGATGTCAATGTCTCAGTGTGACCAGTTTACACAAAGGTTAAGACAGTTCACTAGTGTCAAAACTGTTGTGTAATGCTGGCCACATTACTTGTCAAATTAGCGCATTTACCATGGATTATGGCATACATACTACAGCACTGAGAGTAAAGCCAGAGCATCGCCAGTGTAGTATCTGCCAGCTTGATGGTCACACGTAGCCTACCAAATTTGGCGTCTTGCCAATTTACCTGCCCATCTTTTACAGTTCGGTTCTGCGCTTAAACCTCATGCTTTTAATAATACCATTACCCTTGTCACACTATGTGAAGGGGAATGGATAACGAAAAAATCCTGATGACTTCAAAGTTAAGCGTAAAGAAAGATATCTGCTGATGCTGTTGATTACTCATTTTATACAAGCGCTTTGTTGTGACACAGTAAGCAACCCCCAGGCCTGGCCCCTTTGCATTGTTTTCATGTTATTATGTTAATTGCCATGACAGCACAGCACTGTGCGTAATTCTAGATCAGTGACGACTGTTAAGCTTTTTATATCACTGTAATCGTTGGTGCTAGTGGGTGTGTAAGTTGTTGCCTATTAAACACTTACATGAACAAAATAAAACCCTCTCTGAGATAAGCTGACAAGAGGTAAACCGGTGAAGTTTAACCATTTGCCATTTATCACACTGTCGTCTCTGCTCTGGTTTTATTTTGAGTGCTGTAGTGTTTTGTAGCAATGCAAACACGGAGAAAAATGAAATGCTTTGGATATTGTAAAAGAGCAATGTCACTTAAGACTTCTTGTCTGAAACTTGGATGTTTGGCCAATGTTTAAAGTTATACCAAGCGCCAAACATAGTCGTGTTCTTAAACCCTCTGCATGACACTATGAAATCCCAGCGAATGTAAACAGAAAAAAATCTATATTTTCTTTCAAATATAAAAATAATAAGACTAATCAACGTAATTTCACTGTCGATATGTTATCTAGGAAATGGATTTTTTAAACCATTTTGTACAGTTCTTTTCTTGTTTTTTGACACACATAAACGCGCCTATCCTTTATCCATCTCTTCCAATACGGCCCGCAATGCACGAAGCCTGTGAAGAGGCTTCCATATCGCATTTAACGCCTATCCACAATAATCGATTGATGTAATGTTTTATTGCTCTCTCCAGATGGCAGCTCACAAAAACCTTTCAAGACAGAAATTATTGACTCGATAGCATTACTTTAAAATGCTATCATTCCATTTTAAACACATTTTGCCCACAAAAAAAATGGAACGCGTATTTTTGTTTTGATTTTTTTAGTTTCGGGCCAATTAAAATGTAGATTGATTGTTCATGAATGTTTTCAATTTCGCTCCAAAGGCTAGTTTTTATACAAGCAATAAGACAGAAAATGTAAATGTAACGGTGCAGGCAGCTATACAGTGATTATACGTTTTGCAAATAGTCGGCTGAAGGAAACGGGAAATTACCAGTGAGGTTCAGCCGTTCGCAGAGAATTTTATTAGTTAACTATTAAAATTCAATTCATTAGTTATGCTTTTCTGTGGTATAAAATTAGCCTTCACCTCACGTTGTCCAATGGTAGGGGCATGGGGTATCATTTTTTAAGCAATTTATTCCATTTTTTCATCGATAAAGACGTGCCAATCCATCGTCGATTTTTATAACAGGAAATTGATTTTTAAAAGGGGTTTGAATGCTATCGAAATGGGAGCATTTTACTCAATTTGCGGGCCTGCTGGAAATCTTGTTATCAAAACGAACGGTTTTTCCAAGAAGCGGTGTCATTTTATTAACAAGCCTCCCTGTTCTTTTATCAAAACGACGGTAAAGACAATCGATCAGGATGCCAGTGTTCTGTGTTTTTGGGATATATTATATTGCGTTTGAAGTATTAGTTACTTTTACCATATGTGCCTTTACCTCGCATCACATATATATTTATATACAGTTTTCCTCGTGCATGTATGCTTCCCATTCGAGCAGCCGATGAAAGATACATCGGTTTACTAGAATACCTCCCTTAGCTTGGAGTGTTCGCATATCAACAATCAACAATATTCAAACGATTCGCCGCCGCCACAACGAAAGTCAGCGCCATATAAAAATAAAACACAGCCGTAACATGTACATATACAGCTTATAAACCTATAGCCATGGTCAATATTACACTTAATTTCAGGATTCCAGGATTCTAATAGGGCAAATCATCAAGCTCCAATTCCTTGATCATTATCTGTATTCATCAAATTTTGCCTGCTCAGTGAATCAGTTTTGACTAGCCAATCACATACATAATGCGTATGGCGGTAGTGTTGTTACTCCCAACTCAAGAAGCAAAGAAACAGATAAGCCTTGGATCGATCCATCAATTAATTTTAATTAGACATCTATTAACTTTTGGTGTCCAACAGCAATTTCTGTGGCAATGATCTTTCTTTTTATCGAGTTGAGATGTTAGTGGGCTTCCTTTATAGACAGGCGGTGAGGAAAATAAAAATGTGAAATGTGAGTAAATATAGAAAAAGGAAGCGGAAGCTGCAATCAAAAAAATTTTCCCAATGGTTTGGAACTTTCAGTGGATCACAACAGGAAGTACGCGTAGCCTAGAGACAGCGTGATTTGAGCGTTAGTTTACAGTGGGACGACTTCAAAGAATGACGGATTATTTCTATCACCTTTAACCACATTTACAAGCTGCAATTCGATTTCGTGCCAAACGAAGCGTTAGAATTTAACGACTAGCACCTGAAGCTTGCATTCTCCAGCAAGAGATACTTGTTCTCTGTCGTCCGTGTGCGGAAAAGTCTTGACTGTAAATGGCGGCCATCTTCAAGGAAGGCGAAACAATTCATGCTGTTTAAAATAGTGGCTATTTTGGGTCAGATGGAGATCACGTGCAATAGAGTTTGTTCCAGTCGGTGATATATCCCAGCGGTGTGGAATGATTGACGTTAGTCTCACCGAAACTATGCCAGCCACGTGAAACTCGAAGGACAGACAAGTATCGACTGAGCGGAATTCTTTAATGTTGGCATTTAGCCTATAGACTCACAGATTGGCCAAAACTTAAAAGAAATGCTTTGCAAAACGAAGTTCGACGCCGCTCTCGTCAGAGAAGGTGTGTTCGGGTGGCAGCTGCCTTAATAGACACTTAAGCTTTTTATTCCTTTTTCCACCAATAGCGTTTTCCTTTTCATTCTTTAAGATGCCCATCGCCTTGCCTCTGTTGAGCCTAAGCATGTTACGTTACCCGTCAGTCACCGTTGTTGCTTTCGGATAAGACTGTCAAATTCCGGAACGTAAAAGTAACTGAATTGGAATCTTTAAGTGTTTACTTAAGGGCCTGAAACCTCGAAATGCATATTTCAAACCATGACTGATTGAGTAGTGTCCTCCCTGTTATTGTAAGGTCACGAAATACGTGGACTCGTTATCTCGACCTGTTCCTGCTGGCTTCCTTTCCAGTCATACGTGGGAAACTGCTTCCCCCGAGTTCTGCCTGGTTTCCTCTCCCCATAATCTCCCCATATTACTGGCCGCCGTCGTATAAGTAAAAAGTTTACATCAATGAAATGAAAAAAAAAAAATCATACGATACGATATATATATATCGATGAGAGATTGCGAAGACTTACCTGCACCCAATGTTTCCGGGACCTTAGTTACAACAATCTCTGGGCGGTACACCCTTGTAGAGACCTTTTGCCTTTCACAAATATGACACACATGATAATGTTCACCGGAATACCTTGACAAAGGACGACGGTGGATTCTGGAAACCGTAGTATCCGATTGTCGTTTTCGACCCCTAGATCCACATGTGGCATACTGGCTTTCGTTCACGATGTTGAAAGTATATTATCGTCCCGCTGAACACGAAAAATTCCTCTGCGATGTGCTGTCGTTCAAAGAGTGGGCAAAGAAAGTTCCAGCGTCTGTGGTACATGTTATACCCGAGGAGATCACAATTTTTACGTGATATATGGTAGCTTCTTAGCTTATTTATTTATTTATTTCATCCGTGTTTTACGCCCTACTCACGAATATTTCACTTATACGACGGAGGCCAGCATTACGGTGGAAGAAAACCAAGCAGACCCAGGGGAATCCAACGACCATCCGCAGGTTGCTGGCAGACATTCCCACATACGGCCGGAGAGGACACCGGCAGCTTCTTAGCTACATAATGTCTCTAATGCGTAGGTGTGATATGTACCTGTTTACACGTTTATTTATTAATTTATTTATTTATCTATCTATGCTTTGACTTGTCATTTTACGATTACGGTCACTCTCATGGGTAGAGGAAACTAGAGTGCCCAGCTTGAACCAACTACCTTTGTCAAGTTACTCACAAACTGTCCGACATGTGACGTAAAGATATCCACACCATATCGGTGAAAAACAGGCGGTCTTCGGTGAACGTTATATTTCAAAACGGCCTCACAAGCGTCGTCGACTGAATATGGTCACCGAATCCCCATGATCAGTATAAGCGGGGAATGCTGACATTTATTTGTGTGGCTATGTAAGTGTACCACTATCGGAGAGCAAAATGGATAAACAAATGGCTTGTTCAACTCTCAGACAGCGATAGGCCGTACACAACATTAAGCAAAGAAACACGAAGACGCTTGAATAAGTTCAATACATTTATTTAAACAACAGAGACAAATAGTACAACTAACAGTAATATACAAAACAATACAGATAATTACAAAAATATACAGTTTCTTACTGGTGACAGCGTCCCAAATCGGCTGGAATATTCCGGCTTCTAAAGGCAAGTCCGTCCACGTAACTATAGAATCCACAATCCTTGGGAATTCTCAAATCGAAGGATGACAGTCCTGTAGTGATGAACAGCAGAGGGTACGTCGACTATCCAACTCCCCGGCAAGGTGCGGCTATCCTGGGCACACGGGCTGACAATAGCGTCCGTGATGCCGAGCCTAGCGATGCATGTTTCACTCCTCGGAATGTTCACAAAGTCACTTTCAGGGTAAACTGGGATGAAATGTACGTAATCGCACAAAGCGACAGTGGGCGATATAACCTCAAAAAAAAAAAAAAACAAGAAAAAAACGTCTCCAACAAAATAGTATGTGGCGAAAAACAAGCTAACAAAGGAGCTATGTGCGAAACTGGAGGGCAAAGTGACAAATTTGGGGATCCGTAAAGAATAGGTTGAGCTATTGATACTCTCTCACCCACTTTTCCAATGTTCATTGAGAAAAGGACATTTCTCAATGAATTGGCGTCACCTACCACGTGACTTCGCCCTCATCAACCTACAATTGTCCAATGGCGTGAAAGCCGATATCTCCAAATCCCACAAAATCCTTCGAAGTTAAGGAGAATAAATATGTCTGCTCTCCCATGAACTTAAGGAAAAGACCGCTGTCGAGTCGACTTAAGTAAAATGACTGCTCTCAAAGTGGGCGTAAATAAGATAGCAAGCTTTGCAACTTCGCCGCTCATGTTTATAAGTTGCCGTAAAGAAAATTCTGGATGGTTTATTCGTAAACATGTTTACAATATGGGTAGAACTTTCCAGAATGTAAGCTGTAAGTACGATGACACGAACTCATAAACAGAGAAGCCTCGAGAACTCGCAACTGAATTGCGGTGCAGGTTATCACGTACACAAAGAAAAAAATATGTAGGTCAGACACAGACTTGGTTAGCCTGAATACAATATTTTACAGACGGGGTTTGTAACGGTCAATCTCGTGACACTATTATGTGGAAATAATGCTGAAGAGAACTATTTTGTAGGACAATCCCATGGGCAAATGAGAGATGTAAATCTACCCTGTTGTTGACGCCTTGTCAGTCGTGCTCTCCCTGCTAATGATGGCCATATTTTATTTCTTTATTTGATTGGTGCTTTACGCCGTACTCAAGAAAATATTTCACTCACGCGGCCAGCATATTGGTGCAAGGAAACCAGTCAGCCTATGGAACATGGTTATATTTACATTGTTGTTTACTTCGACACATCGACGCACATTCTGTCTAAGTTTTGACCTTGTCGTAATTAACCGGCCTGTATCTTATCATTCGTGCATTTCAATAATCTTGTAATTAAGCACCTTGTTTAGCTACATTTGGACGCCATCTCACCACAAATCAAGAAACTTAGTTTGAATAATGCCCTACAGTTTTGTAAAGGCGATTAAAAAGCTCTCTTAATTCCAGGTTCCAATCAATAAATTCTGATTGCAAGAAGCCGTAAAGTATACTACTTCCTGCTTACTGGGAAGTCCAGTATCTGCCAAATCCACACTCGTGCGGTGGATTCAAGGGTGTAAAACGAAGCTATGTTGAACATTAATTGTCAACAAACGTCACTTTTGCTGGTAAAGGGGTTTTAGCAAAGCACGACAGCCACCGTCGGGTTTAGAGTTTGCTCCCAAGAGTATCATATGTGACGCCAACTCGGCATTTAACACATCCTGGTTGACTCAGGCGGATTTGTTCAGATTTGGCAAAGGTAGCACACAGGCAACTGTATGAATGAAATAACTGACTAGGTCACTTATATTTCAAGGCCATTGGATTATATTATAAAATGCAAATCTTTCACATGTCTATGTACAATTTTCTAGATGATATATTTTGAAAATATGAGTTTGCTTTTCGAATTTATATGGCGACTTCGGTATTTCCCTTTTTTTAATGTGTGTTTTCCTGTACATTGGTCCCGCGATTTCTAATCCGTAACGTCCATTGTTGCTTGACAACTCTTGCACGACTGAGTGCTTCGGTGCCTGTATTCTCAGTATGGCATTGGAAACTGTTTACTTCCTTTAAATTAAACATGTTCTCGTCACAACATGACTGAAACATTTTCGGAAAGCCTTTAAGCCATAATGAATACATCATCTATTCAGAAACCGTCTTCTTAGCGCACCATATCGACATCAAGTAGCGTCTCTGCTGCGTCTGGGATAGAACTGACAGGAGATCAGATTTCATCTGTTGTCTGACCATTTGTCAACTGTCAGACTGTCATCGCTGCTCTGATCTTACTCTCTATGCAGTAGTCCTTTATATTTTATATTGCATGAACAGAAAGTCCTCTTCTCTAAAAGATATCACACTGGAAACACAGGGGGCATACTGCATACCAGTCTCTGCTCGCAAATAACACACGTTAAAGAATTGACATGGAATACTCGATGACGCACTATGTAGTCAAGGGCGAATGACGCAAAACTTTAAACGCTTTCCTTTCCATGACAACGCATTGTAGGTATTAACTGATTTTCTTTTCTTGGACAAACCAGGAAAACAAGTCAACAAGAACGGGCGTAACCAGACAGATAATTACGAACGAGTTTTGTCATAATTTGAGACATTGTGAAAACGCACAATTTTGGTGTCTCACTACGATAATTTCTTTGAACTGTGTTTTGTTGGCAAACAAAAATACGACCAAAATTTATCTTTTTGGATGGCACATGGATAATCATGCACTGGAGACTTTTCTTATTTCCCTTAGGATTTAAACTGTATTACTGTCACATGAACGAAATTGGGCCGTTACACTTGACAATATCTAACACGTGTTCCACCACCTCATCTCAGACATCTTGATCCAAAGCATTACTTAGTCAGATGGACAATCCTCATCCTTGTATACCAACTCCCAACTTTGTAAAAACATTACGCTACAGTATCATAATTCCCACAAAAAATCGACCTTCAACCGGCGATACACGACGTGATATTTGACACAGAGTGCCTCAAGTCATGCCCTTAATTCAAGAGTCCAACCTTCCCATATACATGTACCATCATTTAACTCCGAGGACGTTGCATGGTCACCACAGAGCGTGTGCCTTGAGCTCTTTTCCTCCTACGGGCTCTCCAGACAGGATAAACTGACCGAGACGCCACAGGATATCAACACAAGCCAACAGGAGCGCCTGACATTGAAGGCTTTCATCTTGGGTGATCTTTATGTGCCTCTCAATATGTCGCCTATGAGGGTTCCGTGTTAGGGCCAGATGCCAGACAGACCCACCAGTCAGGTCTGGGCCTTGTCCCCTGTGTCATCCAGAATCTCCACTATAGTTCTTCTCGCAAATTAATTACCACAACCGCACCAGTACATATGAAGCCATTGCAAATGTGTTTTACAATGAAAAGTGGGTTTTGTGAGTTGTTGATCATGTGAACTTTCAGGTTGTCTTTAAATTAAAACAAAATGTGATCATTTCTTAAATGAATCAGAAATAAAAATTATAGGAGATTATTTTGTAAAAAGTGTGAACTGTTTTCATTTCAACGCGAAAGGAGAAAAACTAGAAACATTTCCTTTTTCTTTTAATTTTACTTATTTTAAATTTTGTGCTAAACTCTGATTAATAAACACTTAGCCTTAGAATGCCACTGTACTTACCATTAATTGGGGCATTTTTTTCGTCAAAAGCACCTTGCGCCCCTAGGTACTCCGCAGCAACGTGCACCCTCAGGTTATAGATCTAGGTTAGGTAGTCAGCGTATTACATGCTTATGTTGTATGTAAACTCTGTTTACATACAACGAACTTGTAACAGCCAAAACCCTAATTACGTCGTCGTTTGTTTGTCGCATGGCATTGTTGATAAAAGACGGGGCCTCGTTGCTATATTAGGAAAAGAGCTCTTCTGGTTCTGGATATAAGAACTGGCACACAGTCAAATTTACAACGCTCCCGAAAGTCCATATGATATACAAACCATAACAAACAAAACTGACACCTTCACACCCGAGCTCCCCCTCCCCCCCCCCACCCCCAGCAGAATGCCGGCGTAAATACGCTGTGGCGTAATGAAATGGTGACCCACTTCGTCCTTCAGGTTTCCATCGAGCATGGCCGCATCTAGACTTGTGTATACTGAGTGGCTTTCTTTGTGCGATAGGTCACACTTCCTTTGTGTGAGTTGCTTATTTTGTGATGTTTTGTATTTCCATACGCGTGCTTTTTTCTTTGAGGCATTTCGCCTTCTTTGTGCGTGTCGTCTTTTCCGTGGTTTGTCACACTGTATGCATGTCTGTTCTTTGCTTTGATACTGCACACCTTCTGTATGCCTGGTCATCTCAACTGATACTTCACACTCTCTGAATGAGGTTTTTTTCCCTTTGGTATTTCACACTTTCTTTACACGTGTCATCTCTGGGTGATATGTCAGACGTTCTGTATACGTGTTCTTTTCTTTGGCACTTCACATTGTCTGTATGCGTGTCATCTTTTTTGTTATATGTCACGTTTTCTGTATAAATTTTCTTGCCCACGTTCTACACACTTGTTGTCCTTTCTATCGACGTGCAATCGCAAAAAGCCCTTACAAACGTACGACACGGGTACTGCAGCTTCGAATTGGAATAAATGGTCGTAGGTTTCCCCCGGGCTCTGCCCGATTTCCTCCCACCACAATGTTGGCCGCCGTCGTATAAGTGAAATATTCTTTTGAGTATGGCGTAAAACACCAATCAAATGAAATCAAATCAAATTGGAGTAAAACGTTGAGTTTTCCAATGGCTAGTGCACGTGTACTACAATTGTGCAGGATGCTATAATATAAGAGACTACATCACAGAGAGTGAAAGGAGAGCATGGAGAACACGTGATGGTTGTCAGATGGCGACACGTTACCAGTGAAATCCCGGTCAATTTAACTGTTTATGTAAGCCTTTATTAAGCAACAACTTACACTTCCCCTAGCACCATGGCTGAAGCAGAACTGGGTAAAAAAAAAACTTACAGTGATGTTACATACAATTTATAAGACGTCAGTGGTCTAGAATTACCCAAAGTACTGTGTTGTCATCACACTTAACACATGTATACACAATAGAATTAAAACGTAAAGGCACACAAGAATGCCGAGGTGCCGCTGAGTGCAAACAGGTTGGCGTGGAGCAATGACTGCTTTTTGTACGCTGCCATAAGAGATGCTGACCCAAATTAATCCACATAGAGAACACTGAGAGCACACCACACCCGAGGACATTTTGCCGGAAACAATGTAATTAGGTTGAACGGAATCTACCATGCTGCTCTGATAGCCTCCTTGACATTTACAGCAGCACCTAGGATAATGATAGACGTGTAGAAGTAATACAGGGGTTACTTTGCTGTGATTATGCATGGTATATGGTTTTCTTATTGTTGCTGGGAGAAATTTTCCTACCGTTATCTTCATATCTTGTATGTATTTAAGTGGTTCATTAGAAGAAATCCTGGGAATTAGCAGTTTCACCCTTACCCATATACCTGACTATTTACCCAGTAAGTGTCTCAGGTCTTACGTAAAAAAATCGCAAATAAAGACATTCTCTTTAATTTGTGTGGAGCGCAAAACGTTAAAATTATCGTCTGTTTTAAAATGAAAAAAAAAACAAACGCAGACAGAAAAACATGGCTTTAATGTCTTCTTCCACTGCCCCTTTAAATCGTAGAATGCCTCCTTAGCGGGGCCGTCATTAAGACTTACGCTCCACAATGTAGTCCACTGTTCTTAAGGGCTGAGCAACCACTTCACTGGGCTTCTTCTCCCGGAATGAAGTGGGTCTTAATCAAGGCTGTCCACTCCCCGCTGGGCACAGCCACTATTACCCGTATAAAAGGTGTGCGACACGACTGCGTTCCTTCAGGCTTCATTGATTTTCGATCAGTGTCTTCGGATAGCAGGGGTAACTATCAAAGGCCGGCCCGCTGAGGCCAGTTTGTTCCTTGGGCCCTCCCACAGTGAGAGGCTGGTTCTGTCGCAGAGAGTTGCTTCCCTTCATTTGTCTTTGAAGTCTCGAGTGAAATGAAATAATGGATGAACAATCGATCTTATTGCAAAAAAAAACAACAAAACAAAACAAAAAACACCTCCACCCCCCCAAAAATCAATGGGTACAGCTTGATGTGGTAGACAACTTCACATACACCGAATGAGTCCATGGATTTAAAAAAAATGTATAGTATTTTAGGCTTCAAATATTGTTATGAAGAAAAGACTGTGACGACAAAGTTTAAATGAGCACAGCATTGTGTAATGAAATCAGGTTTAACTATCCTACGATTAAAAATTAAAAAAAAAACAGACCATAAAACTGAAGAATGTGGGATTAAGTTACACTGAAATTTCAACTTTACATATCATTGTATTTGCAATGTGCTTATCTTATCAACTGTACAACGAACTATACTCCCACAGATGAGGGCAATGCAGCGAGATGAATTCGTGACACTGGTACTTCTTTATGTGTAAGTGGTTACCATTTGTGCATTTTAAAAACCAGCTACCATAGAACTCTAACTGAGGTAATCGCATCCTACCAGTTACCTGTGACCACTATAGCCAGCTCTATGTCGCTGCCATCATATTACTCTCCATGTTGTGTAGTCTTTTTATATTTCACACTATTAATGACGTGAATGTAAGATAGTTCTTGTTATCACTACGCTTAAAATTGATTCCAACAGAAACTGGTAAGCAAAAGATGGAAATGCCTTCAAACAAAAGAAAGCTCTAACATATAAGAAATTTTGGGTGTTAAGTGGACGAGCCAAATTGAGCCACACGCGATCTATTCTGCAGCCAATGAAAGCCGCCACAAATAATAAATATCTCATCTTTCTGGCGTCGAGTCCCAAAGTCGCGCATTTTTAAACATGGCTAAAATATTTTTCAATTATTGGAAATGGATGGAAGGCTGTATTTGCGCCACATCGTCTTTTCCAATCGGCCGATATCACCCAAAGGGCAATTGGAACGGGCGATATGATAATGGGGAGTTTTTATCTTGGCAATTTCTTTTTATCTACGGTGCATGTTGTCTGTTAATAGTCATATCAATGCCCTTGATAATTTCACAATGATTTGCAGCTTTAATCAGCTGATGAAATTGTCCCTGAGATACAACGCACCGGAGCCATGTGCATCAATAATATATGAATATCATCCCTGAGCTTCAGATACAGCGTAAGCCGCTGTATTTACCACGAATAGGGGAGATAACTCTAAGACCACATGCCTGACTGAATGTCATGGGGACGCACAATGCATCTTCATCGCAATTTTCTGAGATTTTTTCCACTTAGGCTTAGGAACAGAACTTAATTAATTTTCAACAAACCATACCTAGATGTGGTCTTTATAAGAACCCAAGCCTATGACGCGTTTAGATTTTGTATGGCTTTGACGACACGGCATTGTTAGCGAATCGTTAAGAGGAAAGCTGTATTTGTAGCTTTACAGTGGACAGAACCATTCTTTTGTTAAAAAAGTTACGTTGACAAACGCAAATAAATTAACATTGGCTATTGATGCCATGATTTGATTCCCATTTATTTATTCGCAGCTCTGTTCCGCTGTGCGGGCAGAATGTAACATTGTATCTTCGTGCTTGGCACTGAGGATTAAATGAAAGCATTTGGCTAAACTTTGCATGTGAATTATAGTCTCTGTCTCTCTGTCTTGAGATATTTATACATATACATACGTTTGCCACTCATTTATTAGACCCCATGCCGTCTATGATATGTGGTTCCCCTATCAGTACGTGTACAACCACGGTCCCTGCGCCTATCAGCCGTATTTATTGACACTTCGACGACAGCTTGAAAGTGATTTGGGGCGTAATATGTCTGTGCAAACTACATATGAGATAAAGAGATCATATATAATGGCGAGCTCGTGGAAACCCCTCTCCGTCTCACCGAGGCACTGACGTTTTAATCTCTCTCCGCTACCTCGTTTACGCACGAGTTATTTACACGAGATGGCTCAGGTGGGAATGTGGAACTTGTCGCATGTACGTCTATTGCCGGGCTTGTTTATTGCCCAGCTTGAGGACTATACTACACGCCTGTGGTACTGCGGAGACTGGTGTATTGCTCACTCTTTCGCTGCTCCGACTCTGTTGTCTTTGCTCTAGTCTTTTGCATTGCTTTCCTGGGAGGGACCGGTGTTCTACTGGTGAACTAAACTTCCACTTGGCGTGGTCCCTATACATTGTTTCCATGTTACTAATTATGAAGTCTGATGATAGCACAGCATTTTGAGTAATTCGAGATCAGTGACGTTCTTCTATAAGCATTGACAAAATATATATATTTTTACCTAATTGTGCTTAGGTGATGGGGTAAGGGGGCGTAAGTTGCTACAGTTTATGGATTTACTTAAACAGATAAAATAAAACCTAAAGTGAGACAAGTTGACAAGAGGAAGTACTTCAACCGTAAAATGTGACCATTTGCCCATGGTTAGTGTCATCGCTGCTCGGGTTTTACTCTCTACGATGTAGGCCTTCATATTGCCATTTCTACTTGTATATGGGAAGCTTGCTAGCTTACAGCTAAACTATATTTACGGCTACTCTATGAAAAAAAAAAGGTACAGTTTGTAATTTCGCAGCTGTAAATTAACCCGTTAACCCGTCAACTCGACTGTATATTTACAAAGTAGTGGTGTAGTGCATATACAGAACAAGGTACGTAAGTCTAGCTGCGCCTAACAGCCATACCGAAACCTGTCAGTCATTTTAGGTTATATAGAGGTGTTGAGTTTCGCTGCTTTATTCTGTATATATACTAGTGGTTGTTTATCTTTATACCGTAGTGTGCCCTAGACGGCCACGCGCTAGCCGCACTGGCACAGTGCAATGATCAAGGAGCCTCACAATGAAACGATTGCCGTTTGTCCAGCTGACCAGCCTCTGCTCCTTTTGTAAATGAGTAATATGGCGAATATAAGTAAATAGGAGACATCCTCTTAAACTGTCAATGTTACAGCGAGCAGAGGTCACAGTATGTAGAATCAATGACGTACACACGTTTACCCTTGCTTCCGAGTAATGGCTGCTGTATGCACGATTCATTATCTTTCATCAGCAACTTAACGGCTGAACCCTTACAGAAACACATTCCAGCAAAAGCCTCTGTGAGGCCTGGGTTAAACAAAGGGGGAGCGCTCGATTCGCACTGACTGTAGACATTCGTTTTGGAAGAAAATTGGCTTTGGCTTCAAATATTTATTTATTTGATTAGTGTTTTACGCCGTACTCAAGAATATTTCACGCCGGAATTGTGGGAGGAAACCGGGCAAAAGCCCGGGGGAACCCACGACCATCCGCTTTGGTGGGGGGCTTCGGGTCATGGTGCTGCGAGAGCGCGCTAACCGACTGAGCCACGGAGGCTTCAAATATGTCTGGTTTCTATATTGCCTCTAAAGACAATATTCATTCTCCTTTAAACACAATACTAGCACACACCTTGGTGACTAGGAAGGGTTCCTCATAGCATATTGAGAACATAAACTAAATTTGCTTAAACTGCCATACGCACCTCCCAGTAAAACGTATGAAAGCAATGTTTAACGTCTTGTTTAAAAAAAGCCATTGGGTGCAGTGAGTTTGACTAGTGGATTCTCTGACGTTTGACGTCAGACTTACACCACAAGACTTCTACTTAGCGTATGGGTCTGTGTATTATAACAGGGCTACTACACCAGGGAGTACTGAGGTAGCTAAAGAGTAGACTGTTGCCTCCATCACGTCTTCATAGATATTACCTTCTGCTTATAGCAGGACGCCTGCGTGTAGAGCTGATAAGACTATAGTGTGGTTTTGATTTATGGATTTATGACGATGTAACGAGGCAGAACTGGTATTCCTGCCATTAAGTTCAGTCTGCGTTAGAAAGAACACTACCCTTTCACCAGCACGAAAACAAAGAGGCGACGTTGTGCGTGTTTTAATTCAGTTGGCAGATGGGTTGCACTCTATATGAAGCATCCACTGTAGTTGTACAACGATGGTCGAGGTTTATTCTGAAATGCAAGTAGCCCTTGTACAGGCTCAAACGGTCGCATATGACATAAAATTACACTATCCCGGGTATTATGTTCTAACAGATACACCACTTTGTGGTGTAGCTCTATTTAGAACATCTTGACATCGATATAAAGACTACAGCACGGACGGTAATACTGAGACTACACCGTTAAGAGTGAAACCAGAGACGAGAGAGTGATAGTTGGCAAATGGTCAGTTGTTACCGTTGAAATCCGGCCTCTTGTCAATTTACCTCGTACAGTTATTTTACAGTTACTTTTTACATTTGTATTCTAACTACTCATGTAAAAGTGTAAATAGTAGCAACAGCCCAAACATGAGGTCTCAAACAGAAACAGGTAGAGCAGTATATGTAATGTAAACAGTTGCGATTTATTATATGTCACAATTCTACTATTTCTGAAGACCTGTCAATGAATTCATACCAGTCAGAAAAAGCATGATGAGTTGGAATTCCCCCCAATTAACGACAACGCTTCAAATTAGTTACTTGACATTGGTGCTACAGATCACACCTACAAGTAGTTCAGGGACTTGACCGGAGCTAGAGGAGAGTTCAGTTTTAGATAATTACGATGGGTTGTGGGCGGGTGGATATGTATGCGCATCTCGGTGAATTTGTGAAAGAGCGTGGGAACTCTACATGACCATCTTTTTTCAGGTGCGGGATTTGACAGAATCCGAGTAGGATTGCCTTGCATGTACGGAGGTGAACATACGGTCATACTCTCTAAAAGTGTTGTTCTATCCTGCGGTTGTTGGTTCACAGATATAAATGTGCTTTGGCCTTAAAGTTGCACACCACACTAAGATGATCATAGCAAAGCAAAACAGCGAATGTGCTTTTGCTTCACATAATTGCTCAGATTGCGGAAACATTTTTTGTCATGCGATCCTGTCGTGTTGAATTATCACTGGCACATTTTTTGGTCATTGTGGAGCCATCTTGTCTGCATGTGTGCTTTTGTTATAAAAAGTCAAATAAGCACATTTTTCAAGTTTTTATCACCTGTAGGTAAAATACATTTTACATCCACGTCTTGAAATAATTATTAGATCTGTGTGGCTGTGCGGTGAGGCTCAAAGTTTACATATATGGCTAAACTATATAGATATGTCTATAAACTAAAAGAACCCCAAAATATCTAGCCTTTCACATCAAAAGATGTTTTCAGAAATTATGGCTTGACTATGAAATTCCGGTTGCAACAGTTTTATCTATATAAGTGATTTTTGCATTTTTTTTCAACTCCATGAAACACACATTCCGCGTTATTTTTCCCTAAAGTCTGCTAAGATGAATAAAGCCAAACGTGATCTCCAAAAATAGAAAAATCCATGGAAAAAGTTACCCGACATCGATCTATATTCCTGTGTGCTTTTAGTAGTACTCTCGTATGTATGGTGTAAGCTCCAGTTTATAAAGACATAACCTCAAAACCGCCACAAGAATTCATTCCCACAACTATTCCTTTTTTCAGAGAACGACATTCTAGGAAAGATTTCTCTTAAAGCTTAATGGGTCCGATCCAAGATCATGACGTTGTACATTGTACCCGTCGATGTTCTATATGTACTTGCCTTTTAATGTGCCATTTCAATCTAAAGGCATTCACCGTTCGTATATAAAAAAAAAAACTGTAGGGTAATACTTTACAAAAATGATTTAGAAAGACGGAAATTGCCTTGTTTTTTTCACCTTATACATGCCAATGTGCAAGTATAACATCTTGCGTAATGTTCTCGGTAAGTGCTTTGCAGATTCGAGACTTAAATATACCGATATTCTGTCAAAGTGGCCGGGAAAGGTTGATTACGGTGGAAGCTATAATACATTCACAGAAAACAGTGTTGTGTTGACTCCGATGACACGAGTACTGATATGATAAAGTTCGATAATTCTACCTTTTGCTGAATACAAGTGGCTGTGATTCTGAGAGTACATATACTAATTCTCTTCTCTTCTGAGAAGATTTGAGCTCTGCTTCATAATACGACAAGGCGTTAGAATAAACTGGCCTCTTGCTCCGGGTTATCGGGAGAGGCCAGAAAGCGTCTAAAGTATCAGGGAAGCTGTCTTAAAAATCCAGATTCTTCTCTGTTTCGTTCATCTCTGTGATCCGTCCCCGCTAGCGTGATAAGTTCAGTGCCTAGATCCACCCCATGCACAACATATTGCAGTAGGTGGGTTTTAAATAGTAGGTCTTGAAAATATATGACGGTCTTTTCGCCAGAGAAACAAACTGCGCGCTGATTAAATTATGGTGTGGCATCCTAAAAGACAGCTGTTGTGAATTTATTCCCCCAATCTCTCTCTCAGTGCAGTTGCACTTATTCGTGGCATCGTCCATCGCTTGGGAATACTGTAATGCACTTGACAAGGGATAGGTTCATTTGCTGACACCATCATCATCAAGACGTCCTCTTTGAAAAGTATAGAAACCCCACCTCAATGTGGAAAATAAGGACGAATAGGCTAAAAGCATTATTCACAGAAATATTGTTTATGCTCCAGCTTGCCTACATGTGTTCTCTCCAGCCGTACGTGGGAAGGTCCGCCAGCAACCTTTCCCCAGGGCTTTGACCGGTTTCCTCCCATCATAATGCTGGCCGCCGTCGTAAAAGTGAAATATTCTTCAGTACAGCATAAAACACCACTCAAATAAATAAATAATGTATTTCACTTACAGGATGGCGTTCAAAATTATTCATTTATTTGAGTGATCTTTTACTCAAGAATATTTCAGTTATACGACTTCGGCCAGCATTTTGGTGGGAGGAAACCGGGCAGAGCACGGGGAAACGCGCGACCATCCGCACGTTGCTGACAGACCTTCGCGTGTGAGGCCGGGGAGGAGGGCAGCATGATCTGGACTCGAACTCATAGCGAACGCATTGGTGGAAGGCCCCTGGGTCATTGCTCTGCACTAGAGCGCTAACCAACTGATCAAGGGACGCCCCTAAATAAATAATAATTAACATGTTTGTTAATGCTGGCTAACAAATGCTTGCTTAGGCAACAAGTAATAAATCTTCTATTAAAGGTAAAATCCATTTATTTAATCGTCGCTGGTCACTTTTACGAGTGTAGAGCAGATATGGTTGAGAACTGAACCATCACACCTCCCTAAAAGCTGTAGCAAACTTCCTGACTTGAAACCGCGAACAGAAAATATTCGCTTTTGATCTGATTACAAGGCTGTTTATGTAGAGGTAACACTTTGGTTCCACATGTATTCGTAGTGAAACAATTTAGTGTATGACGATTTGCCTGAGGTCTGTTGCGACCGATAATGTAGTAAGTACTAACACTGTAGTAACCAACTGATATTGCATCACATTTTCACTGATATTGTTACGACAATCGATAAACTGTTAGAACTTTTCTGATCAATGCTGTGATAATTTTTTACCGAGTATGTAGTAATGTACATTGTAAAAGTTTTTAACATAATCGGTCGCGTATGCCCCGGTATCAGCTGTTGTAACATTATCCGTCACGTTTGCCACGGTATCGGTTGTTCTAATATTATCGGTCGCGTTTGCCACGGTATAGGTTGTTGTAACATTATCTGTAAAAGAGTGATACAATATCGGCTGGATACAACACTACTACATTATCGGACGCAACAGGACCTCTCTACTTTGGGGTCATAGGGGTACCTCTTCTATTCTCACTTGTCACAAAAAAATATAACTCAACTAGGCAAGTTGACTAAGTTTCTCCACTGGCATACGAAATAAGAGAGGTTTCGAAATAGAAGGAAAGACGCGGTGCTTAAAACCATGAAGCAGTTGGTGCCTGGCGTAAATGACTCTTGAAAAACTCTCGAAGGAAAAGTACTACATAAACTTCGGCATAACGAAGGTAATGATCTCTCCCTCTTTTCTCATTTAGTGCATGTGGTATTTTGTCCTCGAACAGAAATAGGAGGGAAATTGTTTTTCAAGGCACGAAAACAAGGCCCTTTCTTTAAATAAGGTTTCGACCGAGGAGTGAACTGTGAGTCAAAGCACATCCTGTCCGTGGTTTGATGGGCTTGTGGTAAGTTCATTAAGGAGTTTGTGATGTAAGCCAGTCGATCTTTAAAAGCCACGCCTGCAACTGGAATAGACTGTGGATCGAATAACGGCCATCTTTAAACTCCCGCTACCCTGTGTTAGCTTAGCTCGCGCCGCATTCGCTGGATTACTATGGGGGTTAGGGTTCCACGAGGCGATGTGGTCCAAGCAACAGGCGCAGCATAATGGAATATCTGGCAAGTACAGTGCCTGTTAGCTGAGATAGGGGGCAAGTCGTTACTAGCAGCTCATAGCAGAGGTGTCTCAAAATAACCCATAGGTAACGCGTTGACTTTATTTTTAACCCAAACACTGAATTTCGTCTGCATTTATGTAGGTTTATTTTGACACGGAACCATGTGCTGCTGTGAGTACTGACGATAAGAAGTGGCCAAGCGTTTAGGAACCACTACACACAGTTTTCGTACCGACGCCGTTTTTTTGCTCTCTTCTCTCACGCGAGGGGGTTTCAGATATCCCGTGATAAGAAATCCCATGTGCTTTATCCGAAATAACACGATGGTACTCCGTCACAGCTGTAGCCCTGATGTGTTTGATGATTTATTTCTGTCGCCGATTCGAGAAAATACCCGATTTAGAAATTTATTGCTGGTAGTCTGGGCCGCTTGTCACGCGAATCTTCAAGAATCTAACAGCGAAAAGAATGAAAAAAAGTCGCCGAATCGGATGCCTGGTCTTCTGTTCTGCCCCAAAATACATCAGTAAACGTCGAATCCAAATTATTCAAGTGTAAACACGATAATGACAAGCCCATTTTTTAAAATCCTTACTGTTTACATTATTTCTTTTATTCGTAATATAAATAGAATAATGTCCATTACACGTGCGCTGTTTTTAAGTTTCTAATCAGTTGCTAACATCAAAAATGTACTGGTTGGACGGTAAATATGTTTCCACACCTTGCTTCATTCTGGCTCAGTTCATTAACACAGTGTAGGTTGGGAGGATGTATATTCAACTAATCATTTAATTGCTTTATAATGCCAGTCTTAAGAAGTATTCATTTTAATATACGACACTGGTGCATTCTGTGGGCAGAGTACCCTACCTGGAAGGTCCGTCGGCATCTTGCGAGTTGTCGTGGGTTTCGCACCGTCTCTGCCCGTATCCATCCCACTGCTGCCGACATATAAATGAAATATTCTTGGGTATGGCATCAATCATCAAATCAATAAATGAACAAATATACAACTCTGCCATAAATTTGAATACAGATCTCGAGATTATCGGCTTACACTGTTGCGTAGTGAGATAAAATGACATGCGCGGGCTCAACAACCGGTGCTTATAAATCTAGATGAAAGGAACTACTACGTGTGGGATTGTCAGTCTCAACATTTCATCGGTTTTCTAGGCTAAATCTCTTTTAATGCTTGATCAATTGCTTTCCCAGTCCAGCAAGATCTTCAGTCCATGCTTACCTATGTCAGTTAGTCAGTACCCTTTAATAGACATATCCATTACAATCACGGCTGCGTACAAAACCTGCACCCAGCATGCGGGGGACTTAGGTAGGATATACGGGCTAATCGGTGGTTCAGTCTGCCAAATGGGACCATAGGTGACTGGGTTCTAGGTAGATCATGTGTAATATTTTCGGACGCAGCAGTAAGAGTATCGCTATTGAAGAGGAAAATGATCAACAAATGGCTTCTTCAACTCTCAGACAGCGATAGGCCTTACACAAGATCAAACAAAGAAACACGAAGTGGCTTGAATAAATTCAATACATATACTTGAACAAAATAAACAAATTGTACAACTGACAATAATATAAAAAATAATACAGATAATTACAAAAAATATATATGTTTCTTACTGGTGACAGGTTCCAAATCCGATTGGATTATTCCTGCTTCTAAAGGCCACGGTATTGGTAAGTCCATCCACGTAACTACAGAATCCACCATACTTGGGAATTCTCAAATCGAAGGATAACAATCCTGTAAGTGACAAACAGCAGTGTGCGCGGTGCGCTGACGAGGGTCTATGTCCAATTCCCCGGCAAGGTGCGACTTTCCTGGGCCGACGGGTTGACAATGGCGTCCGTGATGCCGAGCTGGCGATGAATGTTTCACTCCTCGGAAATGTCACTTTCAGGGCAAACTAGGATGAAATGTACTTAACCGCACTAAGACAATGAGCGATACAAGCTCCAAAGGAACGTCTCACACCAAATAGCAAGTCGCGAAACACAAGCTCACAAAGTGCTACGTACCGCAAAATGCAGTACAAAGTAACAAAATTGAGGAAGGCATGAAAGCCAACGTCTCCAAAATCCCACAAACATCCTTATCAGTAGACAAGAACAAATATGACTCGAGTGGACACAAGTAAACGACTGCTCTCAAAGTGGACGTTGGTAAATGACTGCGAACTGAACAACTTCGTCGTTCATACTTATAGGATACCGTAGAGAAAACTGTGGGGGGTTTATCCGTAAACATATTTACAATATGGGTACATCTTTCCAGAATATACGCTCTATGTACAATCAAACGAATTCATAAGCACAGACGCCTCGAGAACACGCGGCTGAATTCCAGCGCAGGCTATCAGGTACACAGAAAAAAAATGTAGGTCAGACACAGACCTGGTCAGCGTTAAAACAAATAAAAAAATATAATAGACTATTCTAAAGACGGGGTTCGTAACACAGCCAGATCGGCTAAGCTTTGGAGGTTACCAATCATCTGGGCACAACCGATATATATGCCGCGGCAAAGTAAAACTCTGACATATGGCAAAGAACATCGCACCAGTCTAATTAAGGGGGGTGGGGTAATTAAGTTGCTATAATGTTTACGCACTCACACGAGCAGTTAGAATAAAACGCTAACGTCCAATCTGACGGCTTATTCGTGAGTGTTTGTCAACCACCACACTGTGGTCGCCGCTCTGGTTGTGCTCTCTATACTGTAGGGGTTTTTTATGTTAGTGCACAATAAAGCAATAGTAAGTACCCTGCATACGTGGCAAAGCACTTATCACAAAAAGTCTTTAAAGCACCGGATAGGAAGGCAAGGATTTACATTTGTCCGTCATAGGTTTATAGCACTGGTAGCGAATGCAAGCTGAGTTATGTTAACAATAAAGAGCTTTTAAAAGAATTACATTAATTTGGTGGTTTTTGAAACGGCGACATTCAGGTTAAAAAAAAAAAGGAAAAGAAATGATAAGAGCCCAATTAAATCACTGCCTATTGTTAGCTACGTGATATAATTCGTGCAAGACGCGCGGTTAAACATTTAGCTAAATTGGCAGGGACTGTGTTCGAACACACGACCGCCTGCCCAGTGCAGTGTTTTCTGTTGCAAAGCGCTGTCCTATGCGGCCTAGTCAGGAGAAGTCATCTCCAAATAACTTGCGCTATATGTACGCAGTGAAATCATCAAGTGATATATGTAAACGACATCACATCAAAACAATCCATACAATTTATTGGCAGAAGGCATTTATTTGCCTCCTAATGTAATTGGGCTCATTTATTTATTTGATTGATACTCGCGAATATTTTTCTTACAGGAAGGCAACAAGCATTATGGGGAGACGGAACCAGGTAATGCTTTGGATACCATAAACTTCCGTAGCCAGTAATCTCATTCCTACCATAGAGATGGCGATTTGATCGCAAAGTGATGACATACTACCCACGCGTCGCAAGAGAATAGGGGTCAAGTAAGCTTAGGCCTATGTTCGTCCTGTATAACCTCCTTAAGCACCCGAACACTAGCCGGAAGTTGCCTGTAAAAATGTCCTGGTCAGATTTGTAAAAGGTGATATTTCGTTATGTAATATATGACGACTAACCAAGGAAATTGCCTTTGATCTCATTGCTATACGAGTACAAGCTTTGAGAAGAGAAGGAAAATGGCACGTGCTATAATGCCAGTTTGGTTTAGTATTACTCAGATGTTGACAGGAAAATATGTATTTATATCAAACCATTTTTTTGTTGATGTGATGATGCAGGATCTAACCGGACGTCGCCATCTTCATCGAGTAGCTCCTTAACGAGATTATGCCATCCGTTGCTGTACAGACCGGTAGTACAAAAGCTTACAAAATACATCTGCCTAATTAATGGATGAAAGGGGGATATGTCCATTCGAAATGGTTTAAGTTCTTGTGAGGTAGATACTAAGTGGAATTGAGATGGATTAGCAGCTGATTAAAGCTGACATATATGATGGGATTTCTTGGCATTACATATCACAATAACGAAGGTATGTCTTTTTAATGTATGGCTTCAATTTTCATTTAATAATACTCGTAGAGCATGTTAAGTGTAAGCAGTCGTGCCTGAAGCATTCGTACTTTCTCTTTTACTGCTTTTTATACAGAATGAGGTAATAGAAAAAATGACTGCAGTGCCGTACTTATGAATGAAAGCTGCTTATTGAAAATTGCTGCCTAGTCGTGTAGGGACACCTTTTCATTTAAACAGCGAAGTCTGTCATTTTACCGATGTCGGACACAGAGTAAAATTCCAGAAGTTCAAACACCTCTGGGGTACAGGTAATTCATACCAACATCCGGGCAGTCGCAGCTTGTCTTCGGTTAACCGTTCACTTATTTAAGTTATCAGTTTGTCAATGGTTTTATTTCCGTTCTTGATGCATGACCTGCTCGCTTTCGTGCTTCTGTCTTGTGTTTCAGTCTGAATGCCTTCACACCGAATCTCCCTTACGCCCAGTCAATCTATCAATCACTTTGTCTCTAAGCCTTGTTTCACGTGTTTACGCATGCGCACTCCGCGCGCGAGATCTGATCTACTTCTTCCCGTCCCTGTGACACTTTCAAGGATTAACGAGTGTTGCCACTCAGCGGCACTCAACGCCGTTCCTCACGCTGACATCTGCAGGTTTAATCTTACGAATCTGCCTTAATGTTGGTATTTGTCCAAGTAAACTGGAAATGCACTTATCATGTGTCCGTTTCCGACTCCGGTTTAAGTTAGGCATTTCTGATTAACCCGCCTCTTGTAGAACCTCTTCGCCCAGCTCTCGTCAGGCAGCTGTGAGAGCGTGTGATCGTTCAACCGTGAAAGCTGGAATTAGCTGAACGGCCTTTCGCTCATACACAGAGGAAGCGCAGATATTCTAAATAGCAAATTTCTTGATGTATGCGATAGTACTGCAGTTGCTCTCCCTATGGGTATGGGCTTCCACTGAGCTATTGGCATCAACATGAGCTATTGGCATCAGTCAATGCTGACATTCACAGTCGTGTGTTTTTGTTTGCGACTTGCCTATATCTATTACAATGTACACAATATACAGTTGCTGATTGGAATGTCCTCAGTGTATGGTTTCACACGGCCTCTGTCATTGAAGTCAACGCCATAACGAGCAAGTCGCATCAATCTAAATCACTGACTGCACAATGTTTTTAGTGAGATTTTAACAGAAACCGAGAGAATACTCTTACTGTCGTCAATGCTTTATGCAATCATCCAAAAACCGCTAAGTGAAACCGGTCAGGAAATTGTACGCATTCCAACCCCTGATTTTATCGCAACCACAACAATGCTTTCCTCTCATTCGTTAAACTACCAAAAAAGTTCCCTCGTTTCTTTTTCTCTATTTGTTCACGTTGATGAGTGTCCGACCGGAAAAAACACAGCTCGCACTCGATCACTGATAATGCATTCTCCCTGATGCAATATTCAGAATTGAGTATTTGTATGATGTTCCGTACATCATCCAGGACGAAAGGAAGCAGTGTTCGACCCGCAGTCGGGTGTAGTGCGTTTCTGTGTACCAGTCTCTCTGCTGCATTCAGTTCTGACTAAGGGTTTACAGCCATTATACATGTACTTTTTTCTGCACTTATTTACATATGCTTGCCATTGAAAACACTACGGTAATTGAACTAGGTATTGACCCTTTTGATGCTCTTTTGGCCTTTTGATTCCACGTTATAACGCTGGGGTGGATTATAACCCTGGGATCATGGATAGTCCTGCTCTTGTTGTTGAGACCCATTTACATGACTACCCCATGTCTCGCCCCTCCATCCCCCACCCGCTCCCAGTATGCTATGTTCCTGTCTCAGAGTTGCATTCTCCATAAGGCGGGGTTATCATATTCAAATTTCCTCTTGAGCCAGGTGGCTATGTGCTGTGTGATCATCTTTCTTGGATTACCTGTAAGTGCCTCTGTGCCTAGCACTCAGGCAGTGCACACGGCGATATTTTATTTTCACGGTGATCTGGACCTTTTGTGCCCTCTTAAGTTATTCAATAGGGAGCATTAGGCGTAATTTCAGTGTCACAACAATATAAAAATGTGCATATCTGTCTGACTTCAGATCAGAACTGGGCTTCCGGCTTTACAACAAGGAGCTTGCAAAATCCGCATCCAAGTGGGGAAAATAAGAAAACATTTCCTTCTTCCTGTGATATTTTGACGGCTTATTATAGAATGCTTACTTCGTATTTTGTGTACGTCAATTTGACGTATATTTGTTTATCAAGCAAAGCATATAGATCATAGTGGGAACATATTTTCCTTCAAAAAACTATGTCATCATATCCTCATGAAACTATCATCCCTTTGTTGTTGAGCCTTCTCATTCAGGATTCCCATCAATATCTGTCGTCGTGTAACGTCCATCGTGCGGTAGTGATGCAGTGAAAAACTGAAATTGATCCGCATATCGGGAAAAGGCGTGGAGAAATGTTTACTTGGTGTAATAACATTGAAATGATTTCCGATGTTATTTATCCATTACCAGACACGCCTTATTGATCCTGGTCTTTTCAAGTAAAAGAACCATTTGGCATAAAAAAAAAAGAAACAAAAAACCCACAGATATAAAATACATTTGAATGGTGTCATATTTTGCTCTCCAAATCTAAGCCGGGAGATGAGTGGAGAATTGAAATATTGAATTTATATCCGAAAAATATTCAAACGCAAGTGAATTTGCTCTTATTTTTTTCCCTCTCCATACTTATAGCGGGACATAGAAGCATATCACTGAAATCGAATTTTCATCGCGAGTAAAAGGCAGTCAGCTCTGCGTATACCATACTTTATGTATACCGCTGTATTCCGGTTGCAGGCCTACGTATAACAAAACATACATCGTAACGTATCGCATCGTATTGTATCGTATCGCACCGTATATTATCGTACCGCACCGTGCCATCATTACGTTTCTCATTTCCCACATGCGAGAACGTGCGATGTGGGTCACACTGCCTGTGAATTGGTGGGTGGTTCTGTCGGTGGTTCCGTCGGTATTTCTACCAGTGGGATTGTCAATGATTCCGTCGGTGGCTCCGTTCATGGTTCTGTCGGTGGTTCTCTTGGTGGTTCGACCGATGGCTCTACCGTTGGCTCAGTCGGTGATTCTGTCTGTTGGACTGTCGATGTTACTGCCGGTGGTTCTGTCTGTTGGAGTGTCGGTCAAATTTTTGACAGCCCAACTTAACGTGGGCCATTCACTTCCATGTCGAAGAGCGTGACTTTAAGATGTCTGCCCTATGGTTGCCAATCTGATTATATTTCACGATAAGGGCAGTCTTTGTTGTGTGACAGTTTCATTAAAAAGCCAACCTGCCTTCGCTGATGAGTTACATCATCCGTTTTGCACGTGAAGCCACACTCACAGCACATGTGATTTGTGGAATTCGGCAAGCCGAGTTTAGGTGTGCTTAGTATTTACGTGGTATAGAACATTCATTCTCTCATTTGACGACAACGCATCTTGAACATTTATGTACTCAGTTTTCTTTCCCATGCCGCCAAAGTTCTGCCGAAGAAACCATACATACGTGTGTGCTACCACCTGCCTACAGGTGGTTTTGATGTAGCTTTTAAATTTGCGTTCTGGCCGTTGTCGAGGTATGGCAAGGGTAGCAGTATGATGCTTAGTTATGATTTCTTCGAGATTCTGCCCAACACCTGTGATAATAAAACGCGATGTAGTGGCAAGCCGTCAATCACCCCATGAGAGCCCGGTATATTTCATATCAATTTATGTGTAAAATGCTATAGATATACTGGTCCTGAAATGAAGTGAACACTACTATGTCTATAAAGTGCAACTTACCGTTATCTAATCATATTCACTACCTTGAATGTGTCGAATATTAAAAACATATATGATATGTAACTCTACCTGTTGGTTACCTGCGTAGGTAAATGGAGACGTTGCAGATGTATAGCTATAATTTACAGCGGTAGCTTGAGAAAGGAAAAAAAATGTAATTATAATGGCGAACTTGAAAAACTCCTGCCCGCCTTTAACAAAATCGCCCAAAGCTGTGTACTCCTTCGATCTTACCAAGCAGAACATCACATGTTTAGGTGCATGTCTGTACACAAAACACTTCAGTAGTAAACAACCACTGCAGCGTCACAGCAGGAAACAATGCGTTTTTACTGCGATTTTGGATGCTTTTGTGTAGTTCTGTAGATTCCCCTTTTAGAGTTCATTCGTTTCTAATTATATACATTCAATCATTTGCTTTAATTTCCGCGTCACTAGTCGCACCGGCTGTTCGAATTAAAAATCGCCTATGACGGTAAATAATCGTCCAGGCATGTATTTGTAATAAAGCGGAAGCTTTGTTCCCGTGGTATGATAGCTGTGCTCTTCAGGGCTAGTCTAAAATATATCCGTTTTCGTCTTACATTTATAGTTTGTAATCTTCCGGAGGCATACCTACACCATTTTAGACTGCATTATAAATAAACCCTTCTAATAAGTAGACTCGCTGTTCCAGGGAATCCAGAAGAGTAAATACCTCGACATTGTGAATAATTAATCGAAATCGGACACATTTCCTCGTTCTCAAATCAACCGCTCCAGGACCTGGTGTTCCCACGAGAGATTTAAAACTGACAAGCTATGGACTTGGCCATGTCTGGCGCACTGTGATATCGTTTATATTTCATATCAGAAGAATTCTTTGTCGAACTTTATGCCAGGGCATAATAGAGGAACGGCGGTGTGCAAAATTCATTTAAGGCTGAGCGCATAAAATGGAACAGCTTTTGGCTTGATTTTTCTTCCTTTTCCAGGTCAAAACGCTTCTGTAACTGTATCAGGTGCACTAACTATGCAGGTGTCACGCCGAGAACTTGGCAAAAGGCTGTTTAATCCCTGCATTCGTATGACATGGTGCATTTCCAGCACGGCTGTTCTGATTCGCATGCGGGGCGTCAAGTGCGGAGTCAACAAGTGTGTCTAGTAACTGTTGAAGGATGGTGGTTTTCTCTTGGCACCCTTTTACATCCACTAACATGGCCGCGGTAATAAAACAGAAAAATACGACAATGAGCACAAATCAATCAATGTAGTGTGAAACTTGCTAGTATTTTCGCATTTGCGGGAACAGTTAGAATAAAACTCTAACTGAGGTAAACAAAGTCCATATATATTCCGCCCGTTTGTTACCACTCACCAACTATCACTCTGTCTTCGGTGCTCTCGTTCAACTAGCTTTCCTGTTGTCATTTATCTTCTGTTGGTTTATCCACACGACCGTGCTCACTCTGCAAACCCCGAATGACCCTTCCTCGACGCTTGTACGAAAGGCTAACAACAGTCTTCAGGTAATTAAGCATTACACTTTCAGCGGGGTGATTTGCTCAGTCTAAACAACCTTATCAACTGCAGACATTAGGATATATCAAGACGCCTGCCCTTAGAAGCATAACGCCGATCATTTTACTCCAGTTCATGAGGTATTAGACTTGCACTTGACCTTTAGCCATTAGACTAGACCGAAGCTAGTCTCTGTGTCCCGAGGTATCTTCACAGGAATGTGCCATTCACGACATAAAGTGGAGGTCACTGAATGATATGCAGGCCTAGACTTGTAATAAAATAACAATAGACTTGTAATAAAGTAAAACTCTCAAGCTTTGTATAACAGTCGGCCTGAATTAAGCGAAATGTTTACGTTTCATTTAGGCTCTGACAAAAGGTGTGTATGGAATGAATGTAAGTCGCCCAGTTGTTTTCAACACATAGCCTTTATACCTGTTTATGCGGAGTAATGCAACTATAACTTGAAAACATTTATCCTTCACTTTCGGCCGTATGTGGATAGGTCTGTCAGCAATCTGAAGATAGTCGTGAATTCCATGGTGCTCTGGATACCCGGTTTCCCTCACCATAATGCTGGCTGCCGTCGTAGACGTGAAATATCCTGGAGTACGGCGTAAAACTCCAACCACATAAATAAGTAAATGAACAACTACAGATATATAGCATAGAGAGTAAAGCCAGAGAAAAACTGGTTTCGGGACCTTTCTCGCAGACAAATTATGCCTATTTCATGGATATTATTATTATCCTGAACCCAAAACGCTGCCCACCGCTAAAATTTCTGGTGTATTGCGTTACAAATGTGGAATCAAATATATCAATAGATTTATAAGTATTTGATGAGAAACAACATCAATAGATGTAACACTTGGATTGAAGCTTTATCAAACCTACGTTTAGACACACAAAAGTAGTATAGGTGTAGCCGTGCTTTCTCCTGTCGTAGTAAAGAAGGTCTGACTGCCGATGGTCGTGGGTTTCCCCCCCTGGTTTCCTCCCATCCTAGCGCAGGCCGCCGTCTTATAAGTGAAATATTCTAGAGCACGGCAGCAAACACCAATCAAACAAATAAATAAACAAATCCCCCAAATATGTCCACTAACAGCTCTTCGCACATATACAGACCATGCATGGCCCAGGTAATTCAACGGCGATATCTGTACATCATCCAGTCTGTTTAGTACAACATAGCGCACCTGCTGCAAGCTTAATATGTTCAAACCTGGCATACGGCCTGAACTAAAGACATGTGAAGAACTCATTAAACTTTAAAAACACCTGTTGCTGTCTGTAACTTCTCGGAGGAAATATTTAAGTATTGAATTTCAAACACTGGATTTGCCTTCTTTTCCTCTTTGTTTTCTTTTTAGCGGCATATGTTTAGTGCAGAATGACATGTCTGGAGTGAGCGGTCTAGTAAATAACCGAAGTTGTTTGCTGCCAACTAGAAAAAGTACCGTCGTAAAATGCCTGGAAAAAGATAGTAGATCGAAAACTTAATGCTGAGTGTGCTGACGATGGCTAGAAACGCATTACATCGAAGCGTCGGATTCGCCAGCAATCTATATCTGTGGCATTGTCACGTTACTAGATAAATTATTCTAACGTTCATTTGAAAAGGCATTTACACAAAGCAAGAGAGAGTATTTATAAAGAGAGACAAGTGTTTATATGATGGGGAAAGGCAAAAAGTGCCAAGAATGGGGTTAAAGCGACAGAAATGATCAAACATATCCAAGACAGTTGATGCATTTTTCACGTTGTTCAGTTTCTTCGCCTAGCAAGATGTTTTTCGCTCATTTGGCTTTAAGCAATGGTTAGAGCTGTCGTTACTTTACGATGCAAACAAAGACAAATCTTTCAACGAAATCTCAAATATAACTTTACAGTGAATAAAAAATCATGCAGACGAAATTCCAACTGACGAGGGAGAAGAAAATTTCGCCAGAGCCCAGCGGGTGTTCTAATACACTATCCAGTTTTATACATCTTTCATGTTTTTTTGGTGTCGACATGATAGATTGTTGTCTTCAAGTTAATGCAAGACTTCCACCGTCAGTAACTAGATTCTCGCGTTCAATTCCAATACATGACCACAATACTGCAGAAAGAGGCGTAAAAACCAAAGGGGAAAACAGAGAAAGAAGAAACGTAATTATATTGTCTATATCCATTTGCGGACCCAGTGGTCTGCTATGTCAAAAGCGGTTTATAACTAATAAGAATCTACGACCGGGAAAAGAAGTCAAAAATCCACAAAAATATGTTGGTTGAAATCGCGCGGTATTTTAATGATTGGTTATTGTTAGACACAGAATCAATTAATCAATAAATCATGTCATGTGTGAAACACGGAATGATATATTACTATTTCCCCGTGCTTAATATAATCGGTCGATATATATTCTCGAAAAGTCTTAATTATTGTCAAATATCTCGATATTTCAACCGTTACTCTGGTAATTTTAAGACGTGTTTGTAACTCTTCCCAAGCAGTCAATGGCACGTCAGTGTTCCGGAAGAAAGTTAAACTGAGTCCTCATACTTTATCAAAGATCATTTTTTGTACATACTTCATTTTAAACAATTCAAGTGTGAATTTCATGAATTTAGCCTCTCGGTATTTGCAACTCTTCAGCTGACCATTTCAGGAAGTTTGTCGACATAAACTCAACGTTGACTGCACCAGATCGCTGTGAGTTAAAGTCCAGCTCACACTGTCTGCCTCTCCGGTCTTACGGTTCGTAACATTATGATATGTATTAGGTTCAATCAATATGCTAGACAGAATCTCTTATATGTTCACATAACGTATAGACCGACTTGATTCACTTTTATTTGAAATACGATATACAATTTGAGACTTACTGAGCTGCTTCTAGGATTATTGGATGTCAAAGCTTACATCTAATCTAAAGTTAATTACAGTTCAAATTAGTGTGTTTTATTTGTACAATTTACTTCGAGTCAAACTGCTGGCGCTGTTTGATTTCCCCCTGTGATGGGTTGTCATGGTACGCATAAGGCCTAATCTTGTGTTTCTATGCTACTTAATTAATTCACACGATTAATTTGCGCGGTAAAGGTCAGCAGGACAGAGCTAAATGAGCTGGCTATCGGAGGCGATATCCGCTGCGTTCATGATTTGTCGTTTATTTCCATTACACGTGATTATTTCTTATGACCTGCGAGTTATTTGCCACCGTGATGTGTTAACGTGTTATAGAGTGAGTGCGTGTAAAGTAGCAAAGATCAGAACATAAATGTTGGTTTCGAAAAAATCAGCTATGGTGTTGTTTCATATAGCAAAAGATGCTTCAGTAAGGCGGGAAATAATAATAATAAGTAACAAAAGTAAAGAAACCACCCACAAACGAAATTCAAGTGATGATGAGTTAACCAATTTCACGGATCTGTATACATTCAGAACATGTTACATGTGGCTTCTTAGTTAAGCACCAGTCCATGGTGACGCCGCACAGTTGCCAGTTGCCAGGGTGTCATGTTTGCTGGCAAAATAACTCAATGGAAAACACGCCAATTGGCGTACATGCATTGTTAAACGTAAGTGATGTATTTCCTCTTTCTTTATCTAAAGAGTTCGTCTCTGCAACAAGTAGCATTCAGTAACACTAGAAAAAGACACTAGAACTGAGTTTCTACAAGAGGTGGAATTCCGTAAGAGTGGCTAAAAGGACATGCGTACTGAATTTATGGAAAGTACAAACTAGTACTAGTAAGGTTTGTTTCATTGGCAGGGTCACTGATATGTTGCGGATATAATTCTGGTTTATTTTAAATGCCATTAACCTTTAAACCCCAGTGCGCTCAAACCGGACATTCGAGGATTTCCATATTGTTGTTGTTGTTTTTTTTATTTGTTTATTTATTTGACTGGTGTTTTACACTGTGCTCAGGACTATTTCACTTATAGATGTTCAACGGCGGGCCGCATAAGGGTGGGGGGAAACGGGCACAGTCTGGGGATCATAACGCTGCACTAAGATGCCAACCTCCTCGGCCACGGACTGTATTTTGAGTGCCGTTAAACCCCAGTGCAGTGGGTAAATTGTATTCCCGCCCAAAGGTGGTCTTCAAGGTTTTCGATATTCAGTTACGAAATACTGATAATTCCAAGTGCCTACGTCGTTGAGTTTGTCCCCTTCTGTCTGTATCCACTATGGACCTCTGTACAGCTATACTGACAAAAATATTCACCGTGGCCTTTTTAGCCGAATGACACTGTATGAAACAGCTTTTGATGAACACACGGGTAATTCTGTTCGTCTCCTTGCTGGGTTTGTTAGGTCCATCGTTTTAGTGCTTGCTGCATGCTGCTAGTATACTCATGGTTTTCATATTTGGTCGTCACGCAACATAGTTACCACCGTATACCAAGGCCATAAACCTGGCCTTAAGCACCTGAAGTCAGGAAAGACCCTGAGCTACCACGTGCCTGCGGGTATAAGGGCATTCTTTACCCGCTGACTCCCCACAGCCACGACTTCATAGCATGTATTTAATTTACTGTCATAGTTTGAAATAATGAAATCAGTGTTACATTTGTCTTCTGGGAATTGTGAGCTCAAATCCTGCTCTGGTCGGTATTCATGTGAGATATTTCACAGTGCTAATGCAAAATTTCTATTTATTTCACATATAACACGTATAACTATACAGATTACCCATGATTTAATGTAGATTTGGGTATGTGCAATGTTAACCAGCAACAATAGACACCAGCAACTAAAAGAGTAACCTTTTACGCTCTGATTCATCTATTGCATGAAGTGATGCAGTCTGGGTTGAGAGGGATCTGAATTGAACGTTACAGGCCTGGAAAGCTGCATTTCGTCAAACCCCTGGATGGGTTTACAAGGCTTTGGCAAGAAAACAAAAATGACATAAAATTCCCATTTATCTTTCATGTGAAAAAAGCGTCTATTGCGTGTTCCTTACCCCGCTTTTGAGTATTGCTGTTCTATTTACAAGAGTGTTATCAGCCACTGGTACAACTTCTGGCATCCGGCCCAGAGATTTGGCTTAACGTTTCAACTACTTATGACTCCGAACTAATGATGTGCTGAAAGAGATATAACGAATCCCCAGAGATCAGGTAAACGGATTCATACTGGCGGTTGTGAGCCATTGCTCCTAGTTATACACTCTACACCATGGTTGAAGTTCGTCTGTGATATCAGTCAGTCAGCCATTTTGTCTTGATTTGGAACGATCACACGACTGGCTGTGTTTGTTTAACCCCACAGAAGTCCAAACATTCAAAGCAGAAGTCATTTTTGGAAGTTTCCTGCTTGTCTTACTGGTGATTTGTCATGCGCCACTTCCTGCACTCACTTTACCTCACTACCACAGTGAGTAAAAGCTTCACCTTAGTCCTCGTCAGACTCACGTATGCTTAGACTTAACACGCATGTGCTCGTGCGAATTTACTTTGCACGAAGAGAATGCATGTGAATCAAGCAACATAGAACCAACTTGTTCTCTGGCATCATTTCCTCCCCCATCTTCGTGAACCCATTGACCTTGGCATTGTTCAAGATTTCTGTACAGAAAAAGTTATCAGTGATATCAGTCATCCAAAACAAACGTAGATCGCATGCACACTATGCAGCATAGTGCTGTGTGGTTTTCAAACTCTAATGACACATTTAATGGCTCGTGGACAAGCCTTAATAATTGCAAAAGCAACAGAAAATTACAAACTGGAACCTAGGACGCCGGAATTTTCGAACTGCAGTCTCTTTTTTTGTTTCTGTTCCAAGATCGAGTTTGCCTTCCTCACAGTCTATAGGCCTGTTTGCAGCTGGATCAATATTCTGCCCTCTTCAGCAGATTCCCACGACAGTGTTTTTTATTAAAGCAATAAGTAAGAAATATTGTCTTTGGGAAATTTACATTATAGATACATGTAAACTGTCCCCTTGCGTAGTGTGGAAATTGTTGAAAATCTACTTGAACAGTTTAAAACCACTCGCTTCTGTCGGTGTAAAATTCGTAGTGGAAAAATTTTGACAATAGTTTTAATGTAGAAAATCATTTATTTATGAATTTAATTTGGTTTTAAATAGCTTTATAAGTGGTTTGTAATTAGGTTAACCAACAGTCAAATTGATTAAAGCTTCTTATCTTCCGCATGTCTTTGTGCTCTGTATCCAGATGTTGACTTCATATTCACAAGTCCTCAACAACCATTCAAATGGTTGTTAAACTCAAACTGAATCAATAAAATTCTATCAATATTTTGGTAGGATATATATATTGCATAGATATTGTAGTTAAGAAACCGCATTTAACATCATTGTAATTTCTTTATTTACTTCTGCGTAAGCAATGGTAATAAGATGTGTGTAAGTTCTTACTTCTTAAACTGCTTACATGAACGTGTTAGATTAAAACCTTCACTGAGGTAAATTGACAAGCTGCCCGATTTCGTCGGTAACGTGGGATCATTTGCCAATTATCACACTTTCCTGGCAGCACCAGTTTTAGTCTGTATAGTGTAGTCTTTCATGATATTTAAAAACTAGGCATCATTTACATAAAGTACATAATGACAGCATAGAGAAAGTGTTGCTTCACGACCCTCACTGTTGTGCGTAAACAACTTGTCAGTCCACAGCCTTACGCAGGTGTTTCTCAAGGATAGAGGTCTTGTGCTTTATCAGCTTGTAATTTGGTTGTCTGAACCTTCGTACCGTAAATACTGCAATCTTGGCCCTGGTTCCACCGTAGAAGTACCGAGAATAAGGCCGGTGTATAAATATAAATGGGTAAAATATAATAGACCAGTGTAACAGCATGGACGCTAAAACCAGAGCAGTGGTGACAGTGTGGTGGTTGGCAAATGATTAATCCACGTAATCGGTGTGACATCCAGTTTACCTCAAAGTTTTATCCTAACTGGTCATGCAGACGTTTAAAAAGTTAGCAACGCACACACCCTCTGGCTCCTTGGCTTGGGTAGAATAAGGCAAGCAAATGCAGCGATGTTAATTGCGGTTTATTAGACGTCACTTGTGTAGAATTACTCAAAATGCCGTGCTATCAATGCATTTGATACACCACATACCATACGGTCATATTATTCCTCTAAAGAGGACAATAAATCTTGTATATGCAGTAAGCATGGAATATGTATAGTCAAAAAACAGTCAGCCGAATATGTTCGGTTAATTAATTTGGGTAGTCTTCTTTTCTCGGAATATCCTGTTTCAAAGGTGTGTTTCATGATGGCCTGTTCATTTATTTATGAATTTATTGGATTGCTATCTGTAAATCACTCATGTGCTAATGAAGTGAATTAGTTACACTTTCGGCAAATATTTAACGACTGATACAACCTCAGTTTAAACGTCAGACACTCTTCCCATGAAAGAGAAGAAAGAAAGAATGTGAATGCCTTATCTTTTTAAAACACTTCCAATGGACCGATATGTGGTTTTGCTCACTCCGGAAGAAACCTGTGTAAATTATTTACATCCGATCTGCAGTCTGCGTTTGTGCTTCTCGCACTAAAATAAACAGTTCATAAACATGCTGAAGCCTGTACTATTTGTTTCTTTGTTCCCATATGCACTGAGCTTCATGTTTGCTTGAACAGTATCAGCAAGTTTGTGCAGTAGTTATAGCGCGCGTTTGGGCTCCCCAGTTTTGCTCAGCGGAACGGGCAAATACGTGTGCGGTGACCCTCAGAAGTGCCATTTATTGACCTAATTGTAGTGGTTTATTTTCTATCCATATATCCAGGTGCATAAACATAAATTTGGCGATAGAATATAAAAGAGCAGCAAAGACGACGGTTTGTCTCAGTTAGGGTTTTATAGTGACTGTCCCTGTAAGCGTTTCAGAAGTAACACCTTACACACCCCCCATGCACCATGGCTTAAGCAGAATTAGTAGAAAAAAATACAGTGATGTTAAATGCACTGTACCAGACGTCACATTGCAGTGTACTAGAAGCATTGCATTTTTCTGTACATCACGCAGTTCCAGTGCCAATATTTCAGAAATAGAAGAGGGTAAGCTTATTTGCTTTGCTCGAATGCCTCCAAGAGCCTGTTTCTACATTGTTTCACCAGCATGTATATATGTCGATTTGATGCCCATGAACATATCCAGCCGTGCATACCTTAACTCTATCAGCTGAGGCAGTGAATTTATGGTTGTAATAAATTATCATAAGATACTGGTATAAAAATTTCTGGGCAAGGCAGGTAAAGCTTGGTCTTGTTTGATTAGCGATAATGTTGACCTACCAAATTGTACACGTGCCCTTTGCTTCGCAGAGCAGAAGTTGTGCGCATGTACGTGCGGTTAGCGCAGAAAAAAACTCAGTCGATGATATGAGTATTTGGTAAACCGATACACGAGATATTGTAAACACAGAGTCGTTGTTTTTATCTGCATTGTGGCTTTTCCATGTAAGACTTGAGGTATAGTTGAAACCTTGTCGTTATAAAGCCAGACACGTGTAAATGCATGTAAATCAGTAGTGGAGTTCCGATCACAGCCAATTAGTCAACAAAACTGACATCAAGTTGTTACGACAATGGGGAATTCGTAAATCTCCTTCCCGCCTTTTGCAAAGCGCTCCAAAGATATCTAACCTTTTGTTGCCTCCTAGAGTGACCTACCGCCACGCTTTGTGGTGCAAGCGTGCTCATTAAACACTGAAGCAATACACATGCACTGCAGAATCACGGCGGGCACATCACTGCTATTGGGGCCGTTTCGAAAAAGCCTTTACTTATATGTATTCATATGAAACATAAATATGCCGTGAGAATGGATGTTTCTCTTCAGGAAGATAGACAGTGAGATGCGTGTGACTGATTCCAAAAAGTTTTGCCTAGATTTAAGTCAAAGCCTGAAAAGTGATGTAAAGTTTTATTGTCACTGATGTCAAACTACTGTCGAGTTATTACAGTGTGGGGAAGAGTACGAAACTTCACCTTTGTTTCATTTTCTTTTTTCTGATATAACGCTGAGCCAAACGATCGCCAAAAGGTGACGTTATTTATACAAAAAAAAAACAGGGCAGCAAAAACCGATGAGCATTTTTTTTCTCGTTTGCCTACACGCCAGAGATCTGTGAAAACGCGTTACGTAACAGAATTACCGTACACATATCGCAGCCTGTTCAACAGCTGAATTTTTCATTGATCACACGCACTAGAAAAAAAAACCACGATGCATAAGTGCCTGGGCCTTACTACCGACCCGCTGACCTTATGAGGGAACATGAATCTGGGATTTCACACCAAATCTGACCAAATCAAATCTGATCTAAAAGTCTGACCACGGCAATCGATGTAACAAACCGTTGACCTTGTGAAGGTCAGACGTTTTTGATAACTGATCATTGATACGGTTTGGCGGGTTCCTTGGTGATGGATTGGAGGATCATCATTTAACGCCATACACAATATATTTTAATAAGTTCTTGGATTAAACCAACGACTTTTGGCAAGATACTGGAACGAAAATTCCCAAGTGGGAGTGACTTACTTGTAAACAAACATTAGAGAGTACAATCAGCCCTGTGAGCCCTCGTCCACTTATTGTCACTAAACTCCCGTCAGCGCAGGGAACTCCACAAATTCCCTATCCAAGGTCGGATTTTAACCCTCACTTCGCATTAAACGTACTGAGCTAGCTATATCCTGCTCGTTATAATCCCAGTAAATATGTGAGTAGCTACCCAGGCATATCGGATTTCACCAAGAAAAAAAAACATGCAATTTAGATTAAGTGCCTCTAAGTTGAACTTAATGTGGACCATAGAGAGACAGAACACAACAGAGAGGAAAATCAGGTGAAATGCTAGTTCTGAGGCGACTGCATTCCTGGCATATTACTAACTCTACATATGTATATTATGTGTAACACCGAGAAATTAGTGGATAGATCATTCACACTGATTCACTACAACTTCCCGCATACTTAACGATGTGATTTGCCGTTATGTTCTTCCCGGAATTTTAAAACAAGAGACAATTATAACAACAAGCACATTGGAGCTGCACGCATGACTGCGTCCATTAAGCCCTGTAGGCTCTCCCTCGTACATGGACCATTGTCTCTTTGTAGTGCACAATCCGATATTTATGGGTCAATTCTAGTCGCTTTAACAGTTCAGCTCATAATGAAACCGTACATGCTACATGTTCACTTCTCCATTGCAGTATATAGTGCGCATTATGCTGCCCATAGACACATTACATATTTACTGACTAGGTATTCGCCGTTTTTGCTTTTGTGTTTATTATATTATTTATTTATTTATTTATTTGATTGGTGTTTTACGCCGTCTTCAAGAATATTTCACTTGTGCGACGGCAACCAGCATTGTGGTGGGAGGGAACAGGGCAGAGCCTGGGGTAAACCCATGACCATCCGCAGGTTCTTGGCGGACCGGAGATGAAGCCAGCTCAACTCACAGCGATCGCATTGGTGGAAGGTTTCGGGTCATTGCGCTGCGCTATCGTGCTAATCAACTGAGCCACTTAGGCCCTTGCTTATTATATTAAGGAAGTGACTTTGTTATGGGGTGGACATGTTCAGAAAACACCAGCATTACAATAGATACACCTTGCAAAATGTGTCATTGCGTTTCGTTTGTAAACCTGCCACATGTTTACTAATAAAAAATATTATATATATATATATATATATATATATATATATATATAATCTCCTCAACTACTAACCATGACCTCTATTGAATAATCACCAAGATGCATTTTGTTTAATGTGTGGCGTGTGCGGAAAGCACGACACGATGCAACCTTTGAGAATTAAACCACGATGATTTGATGCATTTCGCGGATGCTCTGATAAGCCTGATGATGACCGGAAGTGGGCCCTGGGCATGGTCAGATGGCGGTAACCTTGCCGAAGGCCATGGCGATTCGGAAGAACGAAAACCGTTGTTCCGGGCTGGCTGATTGCTGAGAGTATGACGCCCAGCGGCTTGATTTCTATAGCAATAACCCTATACAGGCCAATTAAAGTTTCATTGATACCGGCGTCGTCAAACGACTCGGATCATTGTCGCGTTCTCAGATCACTCGACTACAAAGGGCTTACTGCGGACAGGTTTACCTGTCATCCCACCTCATCAACGTCCTTTAAATTTAGTTGTTCTAGACCTTGGGGGCAGGGTGGTAGCGGGAATCAGCGAGAGAGACACAGCCCTAAATCTGACTGTGTTGGTGAGCGTGAATGAATAAGCGGAGTGTGGAGTTGCGGTATTCCTTTTGTCAACAACTCTTAAAGTGGCAAGGTCAACTCAGTGGAGGGTGAATAACCGAAGAAACGTACTGTATTGCGAAGTCCAGAAATGTACTTATTTCATTTTTGTTTTACGCCGCCCTCACAAATACGGCACTTCTACGACAGCGGACAGCATTATGGTAATAGGAAACCTGACAGAGCCCAGGTGACACCAATATAAGTCCACAGATCATCCCATGAATACGACACGGAGAGGGCAAAGGTATGAGCATTAGCTCTTTTTGACAGCATTGTTTATTGTGCCGCGATAGCACTCTAACCACCCGTCCATGGAAGCCCAACCACCGTCCCTGCAATCCGATTTTATTTGTACACAAACCAGTGACAATCCTCTTCATCCGTACTTGCTGTCTCCACAAAAACAGGACAAAAGAAACACCACTTTATCAATAACTGTCAGAGAACCGTTATAAAGTGACTTCAAAGTCGAGAGCCATTCGAGTCGCTTCCTGTCCTGAGAAAAAAAAACTGCTCTGATGCGCCGTGGAAAGTACCGATGTTTCCAGCCATAACGCCCCGTCCTTAAGTATGGTGCTGAGATAATAGTCGATGGCATTTTTTGACACCGACATTAACTTTAGATGACAGATGCCATTAAAAGAGAAGCAATTGCTTGGAGCCCATTCCATCTGAGGAGATGAGATCAGTCGTCTTACTTGTCTTAGGATTTGTACAACACGGATTCTGCTCTATATGTAGTAAATTTTATTTGTGATAAGAAACACAGACACCCTTCCACCTCCCCAACCGCATATCAAACCTTCTCCTATACCAAAGAAAATAAATGACACAGTAGTTGGCCATTCGTTATATAGATGACCGTGGGAAAAAAGGATGTACTGACACTCAAATTATGTGTGTCAACTTAGTTTTTATATTATATTTCATGAAATACGTATGGAGTTTCGTGGCCCAGTGATTAGCATGCTAATACAGCACAACGGCTTAGGAGCCTCTCTCTGATGCGATGACTGTGCGTTTTCAAACACAGTTCATCTCTGACCGTACATAATGCCAGCAACCGGTGGATGGTTGTGGGTTTCCCCGGATTGCGTTTCCTTAGACCGTAATGCTGGCGACCGTTGTATAAGGAAGGTATGAGTGAGTATGGCGTAAAAGTCCAATCGGATGAACAAGTGACTAGCTGTAACGAAAGTGTAGACATTCAATTTTGTTACAGTTTGTGTAACTTTTTAGCGATTAACCTCAACTAAAACTAACATGCTCTTCTTCTTCCGTGAGAAACCTTTACCCCAAATAACTGTGACCCTGTGTAAGTGTCACTCATTGCCTCTTTATTCAGGTTACATTGTCTCAAACGAGACAGCTATTAAGTACTTTTTCGAGACATAATTTTCTAAATATGACATCCCTGTATACGAAAATGTTACACTATCACGTGTTAATCCATCGCGTAAAGCCCAGCGGAAATTCTCGTGTTGGATGTTTCTGCTTGAATAATTTTCAGTGTGTTTAACCGAGAGATTTACAGATGTACATATTACTTGAGAACGTCTATTGAGTGGCCTCAAGTACTTGCCATTGACGCTGAGGGTGTATACAGAGGTGATCACCCATCGGTGTCAGCATCGCGCCATTCTATTTACTTTTAATTTCATTGTTTTCAAAACTATACAAGAGAAATCTTTGCATTAATATGTTTTTTATTGTTATTTCATTGTTGTTTAACGCCGTACTTGGCAACTTTTAGCTGTACTCGATGTTAGCCAGTCACGGTCAGCGGTAACGGAAGGCGGATTGCCGCTGAAGCGAAACCAGCGACCGGTGGCGGATTCTCCCCGTGATTGCTTGCAGCAGTTGTGCCTGATCTCTGCGCATGTATCTGATATCCCACGGTTCTAGTAAATGTGCAGTATCCCAGCAAAAAAGCGCCGAGCGACCTGCAAAAAGAACATATCAACAGTGTTATCTGTGCAATACTAAAAATACACCACCAGTGGGGCTTGTGTTCTGTGGTATTTGTTGTCTCGTGAACAGCACGAAAGTTTCAAAAAGCAGAAAAGGTACAAGTACAGATCGAGCCGCATAAAACACACCATGACCGGCCGATTCCTTTGCTAATTAACTCTGCAGCTGTCAAAATTCCACCAAACACTGCTTATTGAATTCGGTTTCAAGACGCCCAATGTAGGTCTACTTATAGCTACAGAGTATAGAGTAACATGTATTCTTTTGTCTTTTATTACATACTGTAATAAGCTTAATTAAATATACAACAAGTCAGATAGATGCTGTGCAAAAAAAGAAGTATGACAAGTTACGTGTGTATTTAAGTATTTACATGAAGAGATTTACAGTAATAGGCCCATACGAATTACGGGCAGTAGTAAATTATTTTCGCAGAAAGAGACAGACGCCTAAAAATGCGACTATCGCCATTGTGCATACTGCCAAAAAGTTCGAAGTTGATTTTTCAAGAGTTTCTAACGGAGAGGTTTCAAAACCGCACGTGATTGGTGAACATCGTTGTGCCGTGATACGCCTGCTATTCTTGGGCGGCTGAGATTCGCCGATCATCGGGAATCAATGTCGGTTATCGGGAAGCTGGGTGTAATCCCTGATGTCCGGCAACCCCCATATTCCAGGCGCATCGATGAACGTATTCGGGCGATATTTGAGCCCTGATCGGCCGGGTTCGGACGTTCTAACGAGGCTAGGTCAACACATATACTGCTCGACTGCTGTGTTTGTTCAGAACTGTGTTTTACAATTTCTTGTGAGGAGCGTTCGTGCTGACGTTTGCTCCCGGGCTTATGCTTCCTGTTGAGACTCGTGCCTGTGGGTGTTTCTTTGGGCGGTAAGTGTAGGTGTTCATCTGTGCTAAAGGCTTGGCTACAAGAACCAAGACGTCTGTAACAGCGGTGTACACGCCTCCTCACTAAGAGAGCAAGCATAACTCCTGCGATGAAGGGTTCCGTTTGTGAAAGACGCACCGCCCTGCCCTTGCTCCGATAGGTTCGGCCGCTATGCACCACACAGAAGTTACAAACGCACCGGTTTGCCCTGCACGTTTCTACAAGGCTTTACCGAACGGCGAAGTTACAAAGTTTCTTGAAGGATACTAGTTCCCGATAGAGATTCTTCCTCAGGCAGAGTTACTGCTATAGTTATCCCGCAGAGTTATTGGACCAATGACTAGCTACTTAGTAGTTTAGATATTTACCGCTTATCAGTCGAGGAAGGACTTGGCAGCGTGTGTAAAAATTTGAATTGTTTGAACCTCCAGCTACATACAATTCACACCCAAGTTGAGTAGTTCCATCCTTATAGGCACTTTGTTAAGGATTTTTAGTGCAGCTTAACCTTTAGTGTAACAAGAATCGTTAACCGTGTGTTGCACGTCCACGAGACAGCGAAGTGATTTGACCAGGCTAGCCAGGATACACAGCGGCTCTGGTTCACGGCGATATGAGCAGTGTGGCCAACTCTAGACGCTCTCTGACTCCGAGGGAAGTATGCTGTATGCGTGTGCGTGTGTGTGCCCAATGATCACAGTCATTACTCTGATTTCTTGTTGATGCCGCAAAGAGACGGTTACAGTGGAATATAAAAGTGTTGCAGAGCACCAAGGCGACGACAGGCGGTGAGCCAACCGGTAGCTTATAACTTGTCTCTCTACAACGCTCGAGAGTCATTGGCTGGCCGTCTGTTGTAGTCAAACAACGTCTCACTGTCTCACTGGTGGACGGGGAGGTACAGGATTTTCTTTTACTGTTATATTTTTTCTACTCTTAGAAGGTGATGGAAGATGTTCCGTTAAAGGGGAATTATCAGTCAAGTGTGGGCCATGATCAGATATTCATATTATAAGTCCCCGTTCTTTTCTCCATCATAATCTCGGATTATGCGTCGTTGTGACAGTAATACGTAACGAGATCTCCGTGTTTTATAAGGATTTTACGTGCTGATGTTACAAACGAAGTATGGAAGGCGGTAAGAGCCATAACTGTTTCACATTTCACGGCTTCAAGGCCTGACTGACTGGATGCCTTGTTCCAAGGATCAGCGGGTAAATTGTTATACTTTCTGTGTGAGGATTCGAGCAGTCTGTTAGCCCCTGTGTTACGCCTGTCTTCAATATGCACGTGTTGATCGTTGTTTTATCCAGTGTCGTTTGTATCACACGTGGGGCCCCAGACCCTGTGTCAGTTGTCAAAATGGCTGTTCTGTTGCCGTTTAAGGGCAACTACCCTTGGGGCATCCCAGTCACTCTGCCTGCTTTAGAATACGCTGTTGAGTATATAGAGAAAAACGCCGCCATTTTGCCAAAGCACCAAATTGAGCTCACCGTGAAGGATTCACATTGTTCGGAGATATACGGTCCCTTGGCTGCCATTGAAATGATGATGGAATTACAACCTCACGTTTTCATCGGCCCCGCCTGTGACTACGCGGTAGCACCTGTCGCCAGGTATTCTCCCAGCTGGGGGATTCCCCTTTTGAGCGCCGGGGGCCTCGTGGCAGCCTTCCAGGACAAACGACAGTACAAGTTGTTGACTCGAATCCAGGCATCGTACGCAAAAGCTGGCGAATTTTTCGTCCACCTGTGCTTGAATTTCAACTGGACCAAAGTGGGTCTTCTTTACCATAACTTCCAAACGGACGCTAATGAAGGGCGGTCCGACTGCTATTTTACCATGGAGGCAATTTTCATTGCAGCTCGGAAATACCTTAAAGTACGCCCATGGCATAAGCCTTTTGACGAGCAGGATCCTACTCTGGACATGACCAAGATTCTCCGAGAAATGTCCAAGCATATCAGAAGTAAGCAATTTTACCCATAATATTAATATATATTTCCTTGGGTTGCTTAAACATTGTTCTACGCTGACATGATAAATATCATCTTGTTCAGTTTTTCAGGAAAGCTGCCAATATTGTTATTGGCATGGAAAAAACCCAAAACATGCGAATCACACCGAATCTCATCACCGAATTATATTTGAATATAATTCAAATTTAACTCTGTAAAATAACCCCTACATTGCTTTTCATCAAATCTTGAAATCATTCAACACAGAATGTTCAATTTATTTTTGGCTTTTACTATTTGTATAGCATTCGTTGCACGTGTGTGTTTCTGTGAACTTAATCCGGCATAAGACACTGAATCATTCATATTACATACCGTGTAATACGCCGAGATGGGGACTCTGTAACTTAACACGTAGTTTTCACGAGCCTGGCTTTCATGAGGACATTCAGAAAGTGGAAGAAAGAAGATACAAGTCGCTTTCTTAGAAAGTGCTTGATATTCCGTATTGCATAGTCCTGTAACATACCAGTACAGTGGTGGTATCCGTCGGAATTCATAATGAATAGAATGAATAGAATTCATAAACAAGGTCCGTGTTTTTGTGCCGAGCGCACGAAGATGTGCACACGACTTTCGCCTTAGCCAGGCTTAGTATTGCCTCGATATAAACATCCAGTACACAGAGTGAAGGGTGCTTAATCAAACTTTGGTGTACATGCACTCGGAATATCTGTTTTACGAAAGTGTGACATTTAACCCAAGTCCAACGATCGGAAAACAAAGGAACACAAGGATAAAGTGGTTTTGGAAACTGGCTAACAAATCCTTGTTTCAGTAGTATTTTTCTTAGTTAATAGAAAACAGGGGCTCACGGAGTCCATGATTTATGCCAAGGCGCATTCCATACAATTCACCGTGGTTCTGCTCCGTCCTCAAGCCAGGGGACCTATCTCGTACCTGACATTATGAATGAGACAACTCGTTACGGACTGCGTTTAATAGCAGTAGTGTGAATCATTAAATATGTAGGTGAACCAGGACTACCTACCTTATAGCCATTTGGTTTTGTTCCTGTGGAACAATTCCAGTGTGATTTTGTTGAACGCGAAGAGACTTTCCCCGCATTAAGACAAGCTGACAAGACACGCCACGCACTGCCTTGTTCTTTGGTGTGATAAATCTCATGTTGGTGTAGATATTTTTAAAACGCGCGTATGTAGAGACAGAAGCACTAAGTCGGTGTATGCGTTCCCTGTCAACCATTGGCAGAGTTACAGAGCAGGCTGCCAAACCGTCATAAGTTTGTCGCATTAAAACACCCCTGTGAGTATCATACCGGTTGGTTATTACGTCAATATCGCATTTGCCTTTTTCCAAACTGAAACATTTCTACTCGTAGACACAGCGGCTGTATGTCAAGTATTCTACCGGCTTCCATGAGTAATACTGTGGCTTTGCAATATGTAAAACATCATGTATAGTGGAATAGTACGAGATGCAGGATAATATGTAGGGAAGCCTTAACTCCCAAATGTAAAGTATCCCGAAAACAGAACTTTGTCTCCGTATACCTTGGCAGGCAAGGAAAAGCCCAGAGTGTCTTAACACAAGCTGTTGCTTCCAACCAGAGACTAAGCTAGTAGGTTTGCCCTATACTGACACAGTTTTACAATTATCAGACAAAACCAAACTAAATACTCGATGCTCGCTAGATGTGTATTTCTGCTCCAGAAAGCATGCTCATTAACGCTAAGACTCCCGCGCGAGCCTTGGGCATGATGGCTATAAAAGCCCGTCACTGTGTCTGTGGGATACGCTTTGTACAGTAAATCCGAGCTGACAACAGCAGCCTTGGAATTGGTCCGCCACACACACCTTGCATATATTTGATACCATTTGTTCTATATTGATACATGGTGTTGTTGTTGCATCAATTCCATATCAACTGGGCACATCATTTCCGTTAGGACTTTCATTTTTCTGTGCTTTTCGGACCCTACAATGCTGAGAGGTGGCCGGATGGGAATCATAAATGGCGCAAATATCAAAATGTCGTTACACCTGCGTTTTTTCGCCAAACGTCATCTACGAATGTTAATGGTGTTCTTGGGTTGTTATTCACACAGTGGCTTGTTTCTTTGTATCACTTTATAATCGCTGCATAACCCAGAAAAGTAAAGAGACAATTGTAAATTCTGTAACATTTCTGTTCATTTCATGGGCATTTCATTTTCCAAGTCTACGATGTAGATGATTTGAAAAACAAACGACTACCGTCACTGACCGATATTAACTTGGACCACGTAAGTGTGTTGTACCTTCTTGCGCTTCACGTTTGATTTTATTTAGTTATTTAATTGCTGTTTTACTCAAGAATATTTCACATACGACGGCGACCAGCATTATTGTGGGAGGAAACCAGGCAGAGCCCGGGGGAAATCCACGACCATCCATAGATTGCTGGCGGCGCTTCACGTTTGCCTCCTGTCGAAAAATAGATATACCAGTATATTCTATACTTATCTTTTTAAATAACCTCTGTCAGGGATATATATCATAAAGATAACGAGGTACGGTAGGGGGCATGCCACCAGCTTTGCTCGCCAGGTTAAATGCATTTATAGCCAGGGAAGGTTAAGTTGTCCGATCACACTCCTGTGAACAGCGGAGCGCGTCAAGTGTGGGCTTTGTGGAGAGATAGGTCCGCCATGATGCCCAGTTGTTTCCTCAAACTCCAAAACCGGTGCGTTGTTCATGGAGGGTGTTCAACTATAATAAAATATTGACAGCACAAACAGCAGATAGATGCACAGCACATAGATTACGCAAATAGAGTTTTATAACCCTATAAATCACAAGCATGTTTTATTACCACAGGATTGACTATCCGTGTTTTCAGCCACGTGATTGGCCATTGATTCGTCACATAACCTTTATACACCATTTCTTTCTAACGATATAACGTATGACAGAACCGTGTAAGCATATGTTAAGAAGGCACTTTACTTATTATGACAAACTCCTCGACTTGATTGGTGGTAACGTTAGGAACCCGACCATATGCTATATTTAATATATTTATTATATATAATATAATATAATTTATATCAATATACTATTGATATGGATATGAATATTAAATAAAATAAGAATAAATAAAAATACCTTAAAAATAAATACGTAAATCATTAAATAAAACAGCTGCAGACCCCGATGTCCAACATGCCCCCAAAATTATGTCACTGTTGAACACAGTCAAGAGCAACTCATTGTAACGTTGCCGTTATGTGATTTTTTTTGTAACCGGAATCGCATTTTGCCCCGCACCAGAAAAATGGGGGTTACGTGCAGGACAATGTTCGCCGAGACACCTCGCACCCACAATTCCTTCCATCGGAAATGAATCCGATAGAACGAATACCTCGTTATTACCCATAGAAGTTCGGTTTCCGGATTTGACTGGAGGTCCGGATTTTGGGGTAATTGACGTCTTATTCCGAGTCAGAACCGGAACCTTTGAACTTCCGGAAATCATCGAACTCTGATTGTCGGCTGTATGCTTCAGTGACATAGATTCATTTTTTGTCACTCCAAGAGCGGATAAGCTTTGATGGGCTTAAAATTTTTGTCACTTAATGTCGGCTTTTGTGAAATGCTCTGAACACTGGAATCAAGGCATGATGCCTGAAAGCCAGCCTGAAGCAAAGCTCTCCGATGTTTTTTTCACTGAGAAGCCAAGAAATATTATGCTTCTTAGAAAGCTCTCGGTGCAAATGCATTTCCAGGATGACTGGTAGAACACAAAAATCCCCATTTGAATTTTTTCTCTTAATATCCTTTTTTGCCTGTCTGAATATTCTGACTTAGATTACCACCACCTCCACATTGTACAGTTCACAAATAAACATCCTATACAGCTGTTTGCCTTATTTATAGCATTGTTCAGCTGCTATATATATGTATATATATGCTATATAAATGCTATTGTGAATCATTTAGATGGTTGATATCAGTTTAAGTATATCCTTGGACTCAAGTGGTCAAAGCTACCAAGTAACAGCCACAAATGGTCATTGTATTGTAGGGATATAAAATTGCGCTTGGAATACAGTGATGTACAGAACAAGCGGGCTTCATTGTGTTATATTTTTCGTTTACTCCCAGGCCATGTGCAGAGGGCTCTTTTTTTTGTCAATTTCTATGGACTGTGTGCTTTTTTAAAACTGTTTTCCTTCAAGACAGTAACTACATATCGTTGGTGTGAGATACGATTAGACACTAAAGTTAAAACATAAGTTTCACTTATAACAGAGCTGTGCGACGATATAATGTGCGCCGTTTTTATAGTGTTGTATATATTTGTGGTATCCCAAAATTCCCTGTGCGTTTTTCTTTATTAACTTTTTGCTATAATTTCACTGTTAAGTTTATACTAAAACTTACGCTGGATTCTACTTTGGGACCACAAACAGTCCACACATTATCATCCACATGATACATTCTGCACAAGGCACATACTTCCGCAGGTGTATAATTACGGCCTGCTCCGGCTTAAGCATCATGTTCGGCGACACTTGCAACCTGTCTATGAGACATTCTCTGTCTTTTGATATTTCGGGTAACTGCTTGCAGTGTGTCGATGGAAGGTGATATTTCCTTTAATAAGAAGCGCGATACCGTCATACTGCCGTGTCAGCAGCTGTTCACCACCGCACCTGTGACATGGCGATGCGAAAATCACCGCAGTAATTCCCACCTTGGCTAATTCTTGCTAATGATCTGACATTTGAGAAATGTTGGCGGCGCTGTATTTCGATTAGAGACGATAGTATTGGTTATGACTTTGAGTAGGCGTGCATGCATAGCTACTTGTTTCCTTTATGGGTGTTTTGCACCCCCGGTATTAGTGCGTCGCATTTATGGGAATGTTTATGTGACGGAGACTGGGAAGAAATCCGGAAATATGCAAACAATTATGAAGTACTCGTGTGCGATGTCGACTACTTTGGTTTCACGCACGCGCACTAGCAATCCTTAACACTCGCCTGTCTTCTGAGTAAAATATTTTAAACAAGGTGTGTATGTATGACTTGTTCTAATGGACTGATTCACGAATTTTTACGAAGTTTTACGAATAAGCAATTAAGTAATCAAGCAAACAACCACAAAGGCCAAATAATCAATTAACCAATCAGGAAAAGAGCAGCCAATCACATCCACCATCCATTCAAGTTAGCAATGTAGGAAATTTGTATTTGTGGATACTAAGTTACACGTGGGTGTCTGTGCAGAAGGTCTAGCCAAGAATCATCCAACAGCTCACCCGGCTAAATTCACCAACAAGACGATATCGGTATCGTTGAGCAAACCAAACAAGCCTCAGGATCATTCGATATCTGAGAGATGCAGGCTTCCTTCCAACAAGTATAGCTGTACCGACTCTTACGAAGGTGCATGTGCCGACAGCCCGGCTGGTCAAACATACTCTCTGCCTGTTGACTTTATTACCCAGGGTACTATTGATCTAGGGCATTTCTCTTATCGCCCTCGGCTTATTCCATTCACGTCTAAAGTAGGAAGAAAAGACACATGGTAGTGTTTACCTGGACAAAAGTGGACCCTCGTCTCGCTGTTAGGAACTAAGCGGTGTGAAGACAGCTCGGATTGCTCCGTCGAGTGCTCATAGTCCGCCATTCTTATAGCATTCTTAAGAATTTTTATTCCCGCTGTCCTTTGAAACTGAATAGCAGCCATCTTGTTGGAAAGCCAGTTGGCGTTCACTGCCAGGGAGGGCAGGTTGTTGCTGTAAGGTACCCATAAAGCTTAATAGCGGATCAACTCTAGTTATGCATGCCAATCTTTGGTTTAGAAGCTTGATTTAAGAAAAAAACTTGTTTCAGGACTTTAATGAGAGCTAATGAAATGGTCATATTTATGTTAATATGATAGTTAATACTAAGACCCTGTCGTAAACTAGACATTGTCCGCAAAACCCAAAGAACATTGAAAATAGAGCCACGTACAAATTATCTCCCCAAGCCCGATATTGAGCCTTGACATCGTGTGTTTCGTGGTGGGAGTCACGCATCTTGTCATTACGCCACGATCCGCTCCTATATGCCTAATCCATGTGATGTGTACAGTCATTAGCAAGGACTAACTGCTATATAAAGACGCAATAACGATGTTTAGAACGACAGAAACGAGAACCCAACCCAACGTGATGACGGCCTTCATCACAGAACATCTCCCCTATGAAAACGTTATTTTCCTCTCTGGTTGGTGATATTTATTTAATCCTGAACAACAGTGGGCTCAGTCAACCCTGCTAACGCAGCTCTATACATAGCCGGCGTCTTTATTTATTTACAGCCAACACCTGTTGTTGGAGATTTCAACTGTCAACGGCTTATTTTGAGTGGCTACGCGGAGGGGCTGGAATACGGCCCACGACCAGCGAACAAACAAACAAACAGCTAAGGCCGTGAAGATAATACGAGATTAGCTAGGCTTGTTAGAAAATCATTCATGCGTACAACTGACGTCTTCGTGTATAAAGGCTGTTTCTTCAAGCATAGAAACTGGACAGCGTTGTGCAAATATTATTTCACTTAAGAGGGAGGGTTTCTGGTGTAGACCTTCCTGATGTCATATGTTCCACCACACACCACGCACCATCCCGACATCCGGGATTCGTACAAGAAGTTTAAAAGCAAATTTAATCAGTATTTACAGTTTCAGTTCTTACTCGTATTGATATCTAAAGACGCGCTCTACCGGCCGAAATCTGTGCGTCACACGCTGAAAAGATCTTTAGTTTGGCAACAAATGCAGGCAACAACTCTGTACGGCCCTCAGGAAACAAAGTGAAAATTCAATTAACACTTTGTGGTTTTACACATTGTGATAATATGTTTGATCTTCTATTAAGAAGGCTAGATTACGTAGGCAAATGACACATTGATCAGAAAAAAAGGATTAGCCTTATGACAGGCCCTCAATGGCGATATGATTGGGTGGCATTCTGTTTTGATACTCGCACGCTTTCCTCGGCACCTTTGACACTCGTACATTTTGCTCTATGTTTTTAATGGCTACGTGATACTTCCATGAGAACATTTTCGTCGTTAAAAAGAAATAAAATACCGAACAAGACGGCAGTGATGAGACCGTGATGGGCTCAAATGTCGGCTTGTATGCTAGCTGTGTATCTTTTATCACATTTAATGAAGGAAACGCTGTATGGGTACGACAGAGCTCTCTTGGCGGCGGTCACACCTAACCGAGTACTGCCAGACCGTCATCATTTGCCCAGCACTATCTCCCTAATGACAGAGTGTTTTGGTACAGGTGCTCAATATTGCTTGCCGTTTTGACAGGTGCCGGCAGGAAATCTCAAGTAATAAGAGTTATGTACCTCACGCATACAAATTTCGACTTTTAATGGTCGATTGCTATATCAGATTTTCAAGCATTTCGTTGCGCCCCATTTTAATGTGTATCGTGGAGAAAAAGAATACAGAATCGTTCACAGCTCTTGTGACAATGAATCGTTCAAGCCATCAACCTGTCACCCGATTTCTCACACAGTTCATCATTGAGTTAGGATTTTGCATGCGGACCGGCGTGCGGACCCACGTGCTGATTTTCATTGAGTCTTTCAGTCTCCATGAGTTTGTCAGTCGAACAGTCACTTAATCATTCAGTCTACCTCTCTGACCTCGGTGGCCTACTGGTTAGGGTGACCGCCTAAGCATAACATAAATGGGTAGGGTGTCATATTTGGTGTCTTCAGCATGGTGTTCAACTTGGCGGAATGGACTCGTCCTGCCGCAAGAAGACTGCATGTGTTTATTCTAAGGACTCCTTTTTCATTTAATTAAGAAATTGTTAAATACAACGCAAAAACCCAAGCATGCATATATATACCAACTTATTCCGAGCTTCAAACAAGTCATATAGCCAGCAAAATCGACTGGTCACAGATGTATACTCTGAATGACAGCGATCGCCATGCCCATATTATTTTGTTTTTGATTCAAATATGTGGTCTAACAAACCCGCATGGGGAGCATTTCTCTTTTTCTATCGATTCTTAGTTCTGTTCGGTATGTTAAGTCCATTGGTAGTGTTTATGTTGTCCGGTTTCGATAATGCTGTGTTCAGGGGCAACAAGACGAGCTTTAATATGGCGTATAAGGAAAAGCGCCTTAAGCGGTAGTTTAAAAGCCCAAGAAATGCACGCCTTTTGAATTCGTAGCTAATATCACGTGTATATATATGCACATGTAAATCGTATCCATTGCAAGCCAGGGACAACAGACCTGAACAGATATAATCGGATATAGTATTAAAGGGTTTTATGCCAGAGTAAGTCACAAGAAAAGAGCAAAGGTTAATATGTATAGACAAAAATCCGAGTGTTGCCTATCATACCGACATGGCGAACTAATCGTAGAATAGGAAAGAACATACTTTCTTTGTCCACGGTATAAAATGGCAAAATACTAGACCCCCGTTGTTATTTTTTGTTTCGAGTTTATATATTTCTCCGTCACTGACACTCTTTTCTGTGAATCAGCATAATGGCCGAGCATAACGGCCGAAGATTTACAGCTGATCTGAAAAGGAAAAAACAGGTATTGGACAGATGTATCACAAGTACAGATCACATAGAAGAGAAATGCTCGAGTGACAGAGAATTCACTTGTTTGTCTCCAAGTGAGCAATAAATCTTATGTGATGACTTCTTACTACCAAATTACGGCCAGCATAGGCAATTTGTTTCCCTGTTCCCACAATCATAAAGCTATGTCAAAACGCTGCACGGATGTTATACTGACTTGCACTCTACATTTCGACGTCACATTTCACGACCTGGTTAGAGAAGTCACCCCTCGTGGAAAGTGTGGTGTGCAAGATTAATTTTAGATTCCATTCTGTTTGAAATAATCTCAGCGGTGTTATCAATGTGTACGTTTGGCGGCATTTTTTTGTGTGTCAAGCATTGGCACTGTTCGAACGGGACACCACATTTTTAGTGTCCTCGCCATGGTATTCAGAGAGCAAGGCCAATGAAATCGTATAGGGAAAACATTGATTGTTTATCGACCTGAGGCAAACCTACACACAAATCACATATCCCTCTTTTGAGGCTAAAAAATGGCGTCAAGTTCCTAAGTGTATTACTTTTGCATATTCCTGACATTTTACGGACGTTAAAGGAATACATGTATTGTGAAAGTAGTGAAACGTACTCATACTTTAACATCACAATGGCCTATGAATGGGATACAACTCCTAGTTTATTATGATGCGACCTTTCGGGGCACACATATTACCAGCATGGCTTTGATCGAGTCATAGATAACGATGTAATGATTTACATCAAAAACTCGCTGATTAAAAGAAAGACAGACGTAGTAACTGATATAAAAAAACGAAACTCCTATCTCGCGTATTGGCAGATACCAGTCACATGCTTTTTAAAGGGATGATGACAACATGTGACGAACAGGACAGATAGAACACAGTTACTCTTTAAGTGCTGCCTCATAAAAGCCTCATCATGCCGAAGACACCAGGCATGACACCAGACCCACCTTGCGCGGTCACAGGATCATTACATCGTTTTATGACATACACGTTATTTGTGGGAAAAATGTTAAGAGAAATATGACTTATGGAGTTTGTTGAATTTGGCTGCAGCAAACAAGTCACATTTCCGCGTTAATAAATTCCTAACTCTCAGCATTCGGCACACATTTCCTCGCTAAATTGGTTGGTTTTATGTCTCGCGTCGTCTTAATTTCAAGGTTTAAATTGCTACTGGACACGAAGAAATACACCCTTTATACTTCCGTTGCCTGTGTCATATGGGGGGATTTATACCCCGACTACATGCCAGGCCACATTGCATCTTTGACTATACAAAGCCACGCCTGTTACATGACCGTGAGGTGGTAGGATGAGCAAGTGCACTTGGTTTGCTGAGTTTTAGCATTTAATAACGATTCTTCATCCATACGCATCATCTGGTAGCGGTAGTTTTATTTCTCGCTCCGTCGACTCCGCCGTCAGTGCTAAGCAGACACAATCAGTCTGCCAGCGTAGACTAGGGAGGAATCACGGTTTGGTTTGCTGACAAGGATCTGGCCAAAATTTCCTGCAGCACAAATATAAACAGAACCAAAAAATCCAGGGAATCAAACCTCTTCGTCTATTGGCTCAAGCGTTATTATTCCATTTACTGCAGAGCTATCGTGTATTTAGTGCGGAACTGTTGCCAAAAACTCCCAGACGTCTTTAGTCCTAAAAGGGCGAAGCGAAGGTTTGCGAAGCTGAGCAGGAGTCGTGGTCTTTGGTCTGGGGCTCCGTTTGTCATAGTCGAACGTTCGATATTGCATATTAAAAGGCCATTACTCATATTGACTTTCTGCTGATTAATAGGCCCATCTTAGTTTCCGGCCACCCTAACTGATAAGGCTTACCATGGTAATATGCTAATTTGCTCACTTCACGCTCTCTGTTGCCAGCGTTAATCCGGGGGCTTCATTTTCAGCTGAGATTGTTTTCGTGACGTCAGATAAATGCCCCCAAATCGCAGCGATATTCATACAATCCATCGATAACAAAATCGTACCGTGATATTTGATGTTTTATCACTGGAGGGCCAATTCCCAGTTAATTTGGGATAAATGATTTACACCTAGACAACGGCTTAATGCGTCTGTTATCCAAGGCAACTGGCCAAGTCTTGAATAGGCAGTGACACGAGTGCATAAGTGGTACTTATCACAGTTCTTCCACTTCATTAGTCGACGTGGGATACATATATGTTTCTGCGAATATTCCTAGGTCCTCTCATAAGAGATTTAAATAGTAACCAACAGAGAGCTGAGAACGAAATAGGTCTATCCAAATCAAAGGAAACAAAAGCATATCCTATATTTGCGAAAATACCACACACGCGGAGAAACATTCAATTCAAAGAATAGCTTGATCCGATGGGCTGATTCAACAGTTTCTCTAAAGGTGAATTCCTGTACCTGGGCATCATTTGCGTGCAGGGATGCAAATGACGATTTCCTCGCATAGGCCAGTATTCAACAGCTCTGATAGAATTAGTCGATGCAGCTACTGAAATTATTCATGTTCCCTTTCGCTTTGGTCATTCCCTCTCATACTTTTCAAAGCTCGGAGAAAAGCCAACTCTATAGTTTCGTAGCCACGAAACCGTCTGTAGTTAGAGTAGTTCTGTGTGTCGAAGCATAACCTAGTTGTCATTAATGAACTCTTGTCCATCAAATTTATTCCCTATTACCATGCTTCAACTACGTACCAACTGGATTTAGCTACAGACAGGAACTCAGTACCAATTCAGGTCACTCCAAAAACAGTTAGGTTGGGGTTCTTTTCTTTTAATATCACGCAGCATTAGGACTATCGGACTGTCTTAGACCTAAGTCTTAATTTCTGGTTTTAGTCCTGAACTTAGATTAAAATTTAAAAGCTAAGCTCAATTTGGTCACAAACACCACTCAAAGTACTGAACTGCCAAAAAAAGCACTTGAGGCAAGTCACAGTTATGGTGTCTTTGAAGCTGGGGCATGGATATTGTGACACCATTGCCATTTAGTACGATGTACTATGAGTATGGATATGAATAAGGTTACGTTATTTGAGCGCAAGTGAAGTTGGCGATACTGCCGCGATCTTATGAGACGTTCTGGAAAATGTAACAATAATGTAATGTTTGCGATGATTAAGTGGAATTGATTTAAACGGTAAGACATGTGGGAATGGTAGGTGGCCCAACTTCCAAGGCTACGTGTTTCGAACTGTCAAATGACACATTATCAGCGTTTTTTATCAGCCTTGATTGCTGGCAAAGGAAACGTAAGAAGATTTTAGAAGCTCAATAGCTTATATTATGCGAAAATAAAGCACACCCACAAACCAATAAGCTAATTTTATATTTAAACTTGTGCTGTGTTGTTACGTCGTTTGCCTGCTGGTAATGACCATGTAAACCTGCCAGGCATCTTTTTACACTGCGCGCCTCATCGTTTTAGCCATGTAAACGTCAGGTCAGGTGCATTGTGTCATCGTGTGCCTGTCGGTGATGGCCATATAAACGTGCAGGTGTATTGTTTCATGTTGTGCCTGCTCGTAGTGGCCATGTAAACGTGCCGGGTGTGTTCTTACATCGTATGCCTGCTCCTCATGGCCGTGTGAATGTGTCAGGTGTATTGTTACATCGTGTTCCTGCATCAGACGGGGGTAGTAAAATACATTTTCACCAGTCACGTTTCGATTACCTTATTTCACTGCAATAATGTCTGAACAGCTGCTTCAGTTGTCGATAAGGCGTAAATTATAAAGAAAAAATATGTCAGTTAATTCGAATGGGAAAGATGTTCGACAGGGAAACTGCATGTGCTTTTGTGGGTGGGTTGGATTACAAATTGTGTTGCAGTAGCCTCACATTTTGGTTTTTCCTACTTCAGCCTTGTCAAAATGTCTAAGACAACTTGAATAACACGTACCTCTGGTATCTAGCTCATTATGAGGTTTTCTGACGGATATCTCGCTATGTTAGGAAATTTATTTTGTATTATAATCTGGGCATAAATTGCAAGTATCAATCTGAAATATCAGGACCGTGCGCACACCAAAAATGTCATGGAGTTTATGACCCGCTCTACCATTCACTGGACCCAAGCATGTCTAATTCAAGAGAGATTGAGTTGAAATCGGAATGATGCCGGCGAATGAATGAATATTCATACACTGATGACGTTTCCAAGAAACATAGCTAAACACACAGGCTTTTTCTACACATGAAATGAATAAATGATTGACTGAATGAATATATATTAATTACGTTTACAGGTAGCAGACATATACACTAAATAGTCACACCAATATGTCCGCATACTTTTGTAGCCGAAATACTTACATCAGGATGAAACTAATTATATATGTATGTTTCCTTGAACGAAGCGCAAGATTCCAGTAGAAAATGTCTCGATTGGGAAAAAATTGAGGTTACACGTAGATGTAGAGAGAAGTGGTTAGCGACCTAGCGCAGCAGAATGGCACTGGAGTATGGGAATTCATGTCCTCTTCGGTCGTTCGTGGACAGGTCTGTCACCATCTTTAAGTCAGGCTTCGGGCTTCAGGCGTTGGTAATAGTAATTAAGATACTCCCAGTTAATCTCTGAGTACGTGGATAAATTTAAACAAAGAACAGCATGACTTCATTGTCTGATGAATCTTACAGCATATTACTCATCATAGGCAATAACGATATACACTATAAGGTATGGCCTTTCTCGCCGAGGAACATTAAGGGGTTTCTGTTTTTGTTTTTTTTTTTAAGTAAAACGTAGTCATGTCTTCTACAGATCCAGCTTTTACCAGAACCCCTGCCGTTAAGGAGAGAAGCTCATATTAAGAAGAAATCAGAAGCCCTGTGTCAAGTGCAATTTGTTCCTTAAATATCAAATACTTACAGAGAAATTGACATGCTGCAGAAAGGGCTTTTAAATGAAATGATTTATCTTTTCCTGGCGTTATGGGACTTTAACTTCCGCTTGTCTCGTGCTCCGGAAGTGGCACTTGTTACCACAAATAGGCTCTAGTGGATGTCAAATTGTCGTCGTGTAATTCTAAACAACAAAGATTTATGATAACGCGACTTCACAGCTTGGGTCAATTTATTCAATTATTATGAAAAATGAATCACTTTTATTTGTTGATTGATTGATTTACTTATTTATCAAATTGGTGGTTTCCTCCATGCTCAAGAATATTTCACGTATACCACGGGACCAACATTATAGTGTATGCTTATTGTTTAACGCCCTACTCAAGAATATTTCACTTATACGAAGGCAGTGTCTCCTTGGTGCAGGACGGATTTCCACCGTATCTGGTGCTGCCTCACCGAGACGACTTGCCGAAGACACCCAACAAGCCCCCTCACCCAGTCACATTATACTGACACCGGGCCTACCCTGTATCCTCTTATTGCTGAGCGCCTAGCGAGGAATCAGGATGTACCATTTTTAAACCCGACCCAGGTTTGAACCCAGAACTCCATGTCCGAAATAGGACGCTCTGCCAACTGCGATATTCGGGCATTATAGTGAGAGAAAACCGGGCAGTGCCCTGGGGAAAACCACGACCAGCTGCAGGCCAGAGAGAAAGTCAGCATGAACTGGGCTGAAACCCACAGTGAACGCATTGGTGAGAGGCCCATGGATCATTGCGCAGTACTAGCACGCCAACCTCCTCGGCCAAGAGGCCTCTGGTCAGTAAATCTAGTGGAGTTGAATAATCTATATCAACAATGCCTTTTTGTGTTTTTGCAAACATTACAACATGATATCCATATGTCACACTATCAGTATAAGTCGGTCATAATAAAAGCCAGGTAAAAGTAGACTGAGTCTAATCGAAACAAGATCATTAATACCTCTACAATCACAGTGGCAAAAAGAATGAGAAGCAATACAAATGATCACCTCAATTTTCATTTCCCAATATTTCCACATTTTATATTAATAAATCTGGGAAAATAATCAATCAATTATAAAAAGTATTTTTGACAACAAATCTGGCAGTCATAAAAATCGGCCAATCAGAATCTCTGTTTAGTCCATGCTATTAAAGCATCGACATATTGTGAACTGACTCTTTCTTCGTCTTAAAGGAACACATTTCCCTTTTCTAGAGCATGAGCTTATGTTGTCTTCTTTCAACGCAAGACAAATGATTAATCACATGCTAGTGTCTTAATATATCATGTCAGCGGCCCAATTACCGATTATGTCTGTCACGCTCTTGTATAATAAATTACTTTTTCATTTAAGTGATATGTTCCCTATACAAAGGCCAGAACACAACGCGTGTGCATGATATCATATAGACCTTATAATTGCAAGCCTGTCACAACCCTTCTGCTGAACGAAAAAAAAAAAGAGAACGATTTTTTGTATGAAGAATGGTGCTAAGAGTTTGATGGATTCGCTTTTTATATCCCTGGACATGTTGTTGTGAAAACATCGCCTAGAAACAGATGTTTAAATATAAAACCAGGCGGCTGTTGTTTAAATAAGAATCACTCTATATTTGTTCTTTATCTCATTCTTGTATAATATCCTCGTGAAGAATGTTTCACACACTACCACTCACTAGAATGGTAGAGTGTTTGACGTGTATTTGGAGGTTTATTATTATTAAGCGAGGTAAACCACCGACCGTTGACGAAATATTGAAGATATCTTCCACGTGTGACGTCCACAGTGAACTCTATACCTTACTGTGGAAGACAACAGATGTTGAAAGGAAAATATGAAACACGGTGTTGTACAAATGGTGAGCATTCAATGCAGTAACGGTACACTGAAAGTCGACGTGTTCTACTATACCTGTACCGTAACTGTGTTAGCTGAACTCTTTAAACCTTAAGACCACCGACTGGGATACAACTCTGCATGATTTCAAGGTTTACTGGATGGAAGTAAAGTCTCCCTTTACTTGAAAGTGCTACTGGAATTGATTGAGTCACTCACAGCGTTTCTTCACCGTCGTTTTGAAGGAAATAAAAGTTCTCTGGTAAAAATGTTGCACCGCAGCTGTGAAGTTCCCATTTCTTTCTCCTGTTCACAATGAAACCAAAGTGGGTTTGAAAACAAGCCTTGCCAGGCGCTGAACCGGAACGTGTGCTTCCGTGCAAATTTGACTAATTTGGGGTTGCCAGTCATTAAGCTGTGCCAAGAGGTACAAATTGATGTAGTAAGGCGTCCAGCCGCTGGCCTGACCTGAAAGTTCCACCTAAATTTAGGAGTTATTCGCATTTATTATTAGGTTATTAGTACCTGACCATGAATTAACTCCCTTCCGCCTCTCGCACCCCTACCCCAACAAAACAACATTTACTATTGCGTGTGGATTGTCACTATAATCTTTAGCCGAGTAAATTGATTACAAATTCTAACATAGAAAAAAGACCTTAATTTATATCAAAGCAACGATATTATTTTGTAACAATGACCTATATACAGTTGTTTGAATTTTATCATTCAATGTGGTATTTGCTCGTTTCACGTTACTGGCCACACTCAAATCTTTTCACGTGTACAATGGCTGTCTCTTTTGTGGTTAGAGGAAACCACTCGCCTTTGAGAAGCTGCTCACGAACTTTCTCCTGTGTGAGGTATAGACTAGCACACCATATTGGCGGAAAGAAAAGCAATATTTTCGTCATTGTAAGAGGACAATAGGGTAAGGAGAGAAAATGTCTGGATTTTTCGAGCAGGGACGTTGTGGTTCAGGAGGGCCAGAGAAGCTGTTCATACCACGGAATGTATGGAAACCGAACCTTTCTCCCCCATATCCATAAATAAAGTAGAGGTGGAAGTTCCGGCAGCAGTTCACAAAGGAACACAATCTACTCTCCATATCCCGTGGTTAAAATACACCCCTTGTTATCGAAATAATGACAGAGATGTCAGGTGTTGAACATCGAGAACCACATAATACAGCCACGTATACCGCACCTTCCTGGCACAATTAATCAATCTATAAGAGAAGCTTTCGATTCGAACTCCTCGTAGGCGTCTCTTGACACAACTGTCGCGGCGATGGCTTCTACAGTATGTTTGTCTTAATGTGACATAATATAAATTGACTCTAGGTCACAAAATGTCCCCCTGCAAGCATATGTCAATAACGGTTCGAACGCATAGCTTCAACGTTCTCGTCTGCGGAGGCACACTTACCAATGACATTTAGCTGCCGTGGGCGATTCCTAGCGTTTTCCATATGCCGAAACACTTTATGTTTTCTACGCAAAATGCCAGCGCAGGGAATGATATGATGCACAGGAATCAAGAACTGATATACATGTATGTAACGGAACATTTTTAACAACATAAGGACTAAGACTCTAAGCGAGCTTTTACCATAAGAGGCTGTTGGTATTTGTCAGATCTGTGTCCAGTCGTTACCAATTCTCGTCTTCATATTACATTATTTATGGCGTGTTTTACCACGATGAAAGATAAATACCTGAAAAAGAACGGATCTATATGTATAAATTCCCAGAGAGAATATTGTGACATTCTTTGTCTTTTTATTAGTAACAATATAATTATCTGCCTTGTGCATACTGCAGGTCACGTGGCCCACCTCGGTGATCTAGTGGTTAGAGCGCCCCCCGCGGTCGGCTTATAGCAAAAACTTTAAAAATGGTACTTGCTGCCTCAATCAGAATCGAGAGGTTAGAGAAAGAAAATACCGCTTGTCTGTCCGGTGTCAATATGATGTGAGTGGGTGTTATGTCTGGTGTCCTCGACATGATGTTTCAGTGGCGGCAGCACTTTGGCGGCATGGAATAGAACTACCACAAGAACACACACCAGAGGGATTCCTGGTCGTCATATGACTGAGACAATGTTAAGAACGACTTTAAACCTCAAACACTCATGGACTCATTAACTTGTCACATTCAGTTCTGCATGAAAATGCAAAGTGTAACATGGACAATAAATGACCACTGGTCACTCCAGGGTTTAAAAAAGACTCGTTTACATAACCTGGATGAAATGTATGGGACAACCAAATGCTTTTCTTGGGGTTTCCATTGAGTGGTTCAGGGAGGTACCGTGACGTCTTCAGAGTGTGATTCTAGAACGGTTGGTGTTGTATTCCAGACGTCCTTGACTCGGTCCGCTACGGACAAAAGACGATTTGACTTACCGTGTCTCTCCTGAAGAGGCTTAAATTACATTGGTGAAAACGCCAGATGCCAGTGAAATCGGCTTATATCAAATGTGACGTTTTTGAATCAAATGCCGTCAAAGTACATTAGGCAAGAAATACATGTTCAGCCGAGACCTTGTCCCAGGCGAATACTGGATTCATAATCGGCTTACAAAACGGCCTTTAAGCGTACATTTCTCGGCTTTTATGAGCTGTTGCTTCTTGATTCGTCCTTTGAAGACATCGAAAGGAAGCAAATGCATGTTCAGAAATGAATTTAAATGGGAGACGCATCCATACGTGTATTCAACTTTTCTCATACTGGAAGTACTTCGGTCTGTTTTAGGCCAGAAAGAAACCAAAAAAAAAAACATCACAGTTAATTGTCACTCAAATAATAAAACATGTGTTTTGAATTTCTGTCGAGCAACAAAATGCCTTGTTTTTAATTTGCAGACATGCTAATGCCGTAATTGTAAGGGTCGTATTAAAAAACGTGTATTTATTGCAGAATATGCAATATATTTTTGCCAGAAATTTAAAACCAAATCATCCACTTGTCCACGCTATCGAGCCTTCTCGCTCCATGAGTGTGAATCTTCGACCTTCCAGATGTGTGGTCAGTATATTATTGTATTCGTCATTACATCATTTCGTGTAAAACATAACCTGCATCTGCAAAAATTAAGATCTGGGGAAACAGGCACTCTACTGACATGACGATACCTTCGAAATCGATGTCGGGCTATCCTATTCCAGATGTGTATAGTTCAGTCCTAACTTAGACCGGAATCAACGAGAATGTCAACCTACAACCCTACCCATACTGGTTAGGCATGAGAATAGGATCAGGGTATTCCACGGTTACCGTGATTTGACCTGATGTACATACCAGGTCTAGAGCCTGTTGTTAGTGATGGTAAAGGTTGATCTATACCCGAATTCTAGACTGTTTGCAATTCGTCTCGCAATTCTAAGCATTTCGAAGTCGTCTGACCTCGTTCCTTACAGTGGACGGTAAATAGATTTGGTCGCGTAAAATGACCTCCTATTGAGTTTTCAAACCAGACCGCATGTAATTAACCGACTGGTTCTTGAACTGTAGCGTTAATTTCATCTAAGTTCAATGTAACTATGTGTTTAGAAAGGCTAAATGCTTTGACAAATTCAATGTATTGGGTCGGACTGAGTTGGTTCAACAGTATTTTGAATCTGATGGTGCTTCCAATTCACCGGAAGCAATTTTCAATATATTTCTGTAACAGCTTTAAGTTGACTTGGAACATGCGTTGTAACATGGCCTCCTTCATAAATCGTACTCAATATTTCATAACATCCATTTCTCTCTTGGCCATAGACATGCTTCATCCACACAGCGCTGTATAGTCGCTAGCAACCAGATCCTGGCTTTCAAGGTTATCCGACAGCTCCCACTCTACTTTGAGAAATATTCCTGTCTGTAAGCTGGTTTTCTCGAAATCGATGTTGGAGAGTTGTCGTTTTAAGGTTTTGATTCGGTCCTATTGTAAACTGCTTTCGCCTGAACGTTGTTCTAGCTTAAGTCGGACATTCAGTGACATGACGTTCCGGACGATCAGGGGCTTTTGAGGCCACTGTTCCCGCGCCTTATGCTCACGACCTATTTGCTGGAAACACACCATGCCTAACGACATTAATGTTGTAGCCGGTCAAAAGTGGACCTTTTGACAAGCACAGGAGTCCATTCTGCGATTGTCCGCCGAGTACAAGAGGCTAGTCGAAGCTGCAGGATTTTCGCGGCATTAACTATTTTGACATGCAAATGGCAGTAAATGGAGCCGGCCGAATACAAGGCTTTGTTCACATGGACATCACCTCCACTCATTCTCGTGCACTTGTCCCCAGTTAATCGCTCCCCTGCTAACTTCACTTAGGACCATGGTCCCATTGACTGTATCTAGGTCCAAGTGGTCACACTTCCCATAAGCGTTGCATGGCTACGGAAGCCCTTGTCAAGATTTTATTTCTAACATCGTATCTGGCAAGAACGGAAACGGAGAACCTAGCCATTGAATAGAACATTCCCATAACACTCATTAATAAAATGGGATGTTCAGGACTGAGAGTAGCTAGACCATGTAATTCCTAACTCACTAATTCCCGTGCAGAAAAATGCATATCGGCTGTGAGGTGGAGCTAAAGATTAGGTCGTCTCTATATGGGAAGGAAGATACTCGAGTTAGCAGAGTGGAAATCAGGATTTAAGGACTATACATGTCATATTTTATTAACATCTGTTAAAATAATAACACTGATGCATATGCTCTTCCCCATAGGCTTGGATATAACAGAACGACGGAGATAACCGAAATACCACATCAATGTTGAAAAGAGAATTGTTTATGTAGGTAAATCTTTTCACCCAGATGAATGACCGATGACAAAATGTTAACCATTTCAGGTGTTTTAACCTTTCCTTAATCGCTGGTGAGCTTTACTTCTGCCCTTGTTTATGTTTTGGTTTAAAGTTTCCAATCCTTTGGAAAACTTTCCTCCCTGACCTAACAAGTGCTGGAATTTAATCATCACCGCATCTGCCATATATATTGGTGTTTAGATCTGTACGTAAAATAAGTATACCAATTACTGATCATCACCGATGTCACTGAAGAACTTCGATTTATACTGGAAATCCATCCATACAAAAGAACTGAAACGCTTTTGTCAAATGTAAATGCAATTTGAGCCAGTCTGATACCGCATCGATGGGCCACAGATTTCGCTTGAACTATTGGTCACTACGGGTGATGTACTGTCCTATTAATGGGTACCAAATCTTATTCTGCGGAAGCTCCCCAGACGAGCTTGACAGCACAAAATAAGTTCGCGTTTGCTTGAAGACCTGACTCTTTTAGATGTGTGTACGTCTGATTCGGGGCGTAATGATTAAATTAGTTTAAGATTCATCATGGTGATCGAAAGGGAACCCCGAGAATAGGATAAAAAGCTTAGGAACTGAAACAGGGGTATTTTGCCACACGGACTGGTTATTACTCCTCATTTTATTCTGGTAATTCCATGCTCAACGTTATATAAACCCAAGCCGCTTTTTGTGATCATGTACAGAAGCTCGGCTGCTGCTGCCTAAATAGTTTCCTGTGATAAAGAAATGAAATAAGATATGGTTGGCAATGTGGGTTTTCTTGATGCTGAGTGTTTGCTCCTTGTTAGAAAAAAAAAGCCGAACGGATTTTGATACAAATGGTTGAATGTCTGCCCAGAACGTCTCCACCTCCTATTTTCAGGCGAAACTGCTGACGCTCACCACTTTTTTGGAGGTATACATGTACCTATAGATGGATAAACTAATATCGTGTTTCTTAGTTCTGCTTTAAAAACAGGGGCATGTCCACACACTGTAAAAGGCAGTTCATTAAGAAGTTCTCTGTTGGTAATTTTTTTTTATTTTTACTTTTTATATTCGCCAGATGTGTGGGACCCTATTGTGGAGAAATAGCATGTACACGTCCATCTTGTGTTATGTTGTTTGTGTGGAATGTGATTAAAAAGCGGTAATATATGCACTTGAAATAAGTCAAGATGTTGATGGGATAAGTCAAGATGTTGATGTCTAATATTTCCACTAACTATGTCTTTAGTAAAAATAATATCGGGCAAATAAATATACCACCTACTAGGTAAATAGGAACATTCGCTCCCTTAAAAGAAGTCGTCTCTATTAATCTCCCATCCCCATCCCCCGTCCCCATACACACACCGACCGTGCCAACATATGCACACATACCTCCACACCCTTGTTGTTCTATCTCATTACTGTAATACGTAGAGTAAAGTTAGAGTAGCAACAACTGGTACTTAGCAGATGGTTACAGATATCCCATGGAATCTGGCCTCTTCTCAGTCTTGTCCTGTCAATCAGTGCCTCAGTTAGGCAGTATCAACAATGTACTGTTGCAATCTCACATTATGCATTGCCCGTAGTATACTGCCGGGGAAATGAAAATGGAGTTTTACTGAGTTCCATCCTCTTGCCAATAGCTTTGCTCCTTCGATTCGGCGTAAAGGACGTCAGCAACGACGGTGTGATAGTTTGCAACTGTTCACACTTTACCTGTGGAATCCTGCCTGCTGTCAAACTTGCCTCAGTTATGGTTTTATTCTACCTATTCAGATAAAAGCTTAATGATTCGGGTCAGTATTGTATCATATGCTCTGGCTCTAGATGCATTTGTACGTTTTAACAAAGGCGCCAGACCCGAATGTTCCAGACAGCATTTTGTTGCCGTTTAGTTGATCGCCCGGTATGGGGAAATCACCACATTGTAAACTCCCACCATTACCCATGATGCCAAGCTGTGAGTTCGAGAAAGCTAAACTTGATGCTTTGAACGTTTATCACGCTCCACCCAGTAGGCCTCACAAATCTGCCATAACGCTATGATACTATGACTTCACGTTCCGCCAGAGAGCCATAATTCACGTCACATCTCGCGTGAACAGTGTGAGTTAATGGTTTTATTGCTGAAAGAAGGCATAATTCTTCCCGCCAAAATGCTAGCGTCGACTAAATGCTTATGGTTATACAGTAGCAGTAAATTAGGTTTGAGTGTCCCTATGAGCAGTTTACCAGAATCCACTCTGGATTTAACGAGAACACTTTTAATGTGACAATAATCTTGACAAACGGCATAGGAGTCTCGGGATTCGGTGTGATACTGAACATTTTATGGCAAACACTTACAGAGAAATAAAACTAGCTCATTCATGCGCAATGAGCTCGGGACTGAATCAGTGTTGAGAAATACAGCTAGAACTATGATCCTCTGTCAAATCCAGGGGTGGGTGTCCGTTCAGCTTGTTAGTTCAAGTAATAAAGTGTCGCCAGTCTCATTGGCACTCTGCACAGTATTTATCGCTGAAGCCATTTTTTGGGGGCAGTTTTTAAAAGATGCTTTAGACTTTCTGTATTTTTTTCTCCAAATTTGTCAACAACTGGAAAATTACCAGAATAACGCTGCCTCTGCCAAACTTTGCCCTGATTTCGATAGAATCTAAAATACGCGTTAATGGTTTCGAATGTATCTGTATTAAATCACTGACTTTCCCCTAGAATCAACGATATAATCAATAGCATCAGAACAAGGAATTCTACCCGATAGATTTGTATAATTCTTGCTTTTGGAATTAGTCAACGCTCTTTCACTGTTTTGCTGCAGTAGTGTAGTGTTAATTTCTAAAAGAATTTTCCCTTCATCGCTAAGCTTTTCGAAGCTAATTCTGGTGCATGCCGAACTGTGTAATACTCTTAGGGGAAACATTAAACAATTTCAGTAGTTAAAAGAAATAGCAATGGAATGAAATCAGATTGTTACATGTACTAAGTCCTTGCAGGGGGAAAGAAGTTCTAATCTTAAACGTTTTTATTCCTCGATTCCTTAACATCCTGCAACAGGCGACGAAAGAGAAGATGCGTGACCAATGCCCCAGTATCCCGTCCATGACCGCCAAGCAGGAACACCGTCTTTGTATCACATGACGACAACATAGGCTTTCACAAAATATAGATACGATATATCTGCACTGTGTTCTGTATGTAGAAACAAGGCGAAATACAGGATTCATCATACTGGCAAATATACGCTGCTGTTAATCCAAAGAATTATAGCAAGAAAAAAAACGAAAAGTAAAAAACAAATTAAAGAAAAAAAAACGTGATTTCGGGTTTTTAAGAGTTGGAAAGTACTTGGTTTATATTATCTCGTCCTTGGACATTAAATTTGGATCATTTGGTTGGGCAAATGGGTTAATCTTTATGCTGTAAGATTTCTCTGATGGACAAAGCAGTTAGAGGACGCTAGTTATCCTATGACAGCGGAAAAGAGAGTCTGGCTTGTGATCCTCGGACCACAAATGCGAGGAATTCACTGATGGTAGCTTTGTATAAAGTATCAACAGAAAAGATCTTAACATTTTTTAACATTCCAGCTTAGGAATATGACCTCACCTTGGCCTACGTATCATTGAATGTGGAATGAAATGTCTTGCTGCTTGTAGTAGACATTTACCCCTATAAGAAGGGAAAACGAAATCGCATTCTTCATGAACACTTTTCTATCGATGTACTGCTGAGCCGATGTTTGTACCACGCGACATACATGCGGATTTTGCTCAAGCTGTGGTTCTCTTTCTTCCAATGAACTTATATTTTACACAGTTATCTCGCCAGTGGTGTGCCCATATTACTTTACTATTTGCCTGTATATCCAATTATCCGGATTGAGTACGTCATTATTTTACATGTTTTTTACATGTCTTATAAATCGGGGGAATTTTATTTAACACATCACACATTTATTTCAGAGCATTGAATATTTTCTCAATGAGATACATCGTTTTTATCTAATAGAAGTTATCACTGACTGAAAGTCATTTGTCCATGGCAGTCAATGTGGCCACCGACAGATGCACCATAAATAAATGGAAAAAAAAAGATCATAAGACCATCTTGGCTTAGCATGAGATTTCATCGACATTTTAGATGTGAAGTTGTCCATCATCAGAAATGTAGTCTAAAATCAAAACCCAATGACTGATATTGAATTAACCCTCTTTAATCCAGTGAATGTAACTTAGAGAGACGCAACATTCAGTAACGGAAAATATCAGGTATCTTAAGTTTCCAGATGTCTTTGGTAGGCAGGAATTACATGAACTGAACATTACCTGTACTGAGGATTGTCTTGTGCAGAGGAAACGCTGTACTCTAACCCAAAGAAAACTTCAAACGTATACACCAGAGCCTCTCATCCTATCACCTTTATGTCAATAAAATGGCAGAGAAAGTTATTTCAGGCGCACTCCGAGAGCCGTGCCGATAAACTTTCACTGCTTTAAATGTTCTCGTTTTAAATTGTGCGGCAAAGGGCCTCTTCATTATCTGCCAAAATGCTTATGATTTGTCCGATTGATTTATTATTCTTGAACTGATTTATTAAACGTCGCGCGATATTATCTTAGAGGTCTGCTGGAGTCTACATCAATAGCGGCTGGAGGCTCTATCCCGGAAGGCCTACCGGGTGACCTGTGCAGTTATCTCTCCCACAACGGCTTCCGATTAGTTCCTACGTAGTTATATGTCAAAAGAAATGCTTTTCCGAAAAAAGAAAAAGAAAATCCCACGCCAATGCCAGATTAGATCACAGGTTCTTCTTTTCTGTATCAAAAGGCGCCGTTTTTATACGTCAACAACACGCTGAGTAAATACTTTGTATGGAACTGCGGCTGCACAAGATGATGCTCAGGAAGAGTCTTTTCAAACGGAAGTTGTCGAGGACCGGTCCCCTTTTACTGTACATGAGCGTATTTTTTTATTTTTCATTATTTTGTTTGAAGTCAGTTGCGAAATACGTACGCCGATGAATGTTAAGGGGTATTTATTTCCTTTAAATTTGCTGGCTTTGGTGGGCAAGAAAAGACAACAAAACATAAAACCAAAGTTATTCCAGAAGAAGTGTCCATGCAGACCTATATGGGCAGAGTTATTTTTATGACGTGTTTGTTAACTCTACAAATCATCTCTTCATATGGAATTCTTACGAGCTCGTAGGATACGCCATTTCAGGATCCGTACCCTACGCTCTTCAACATTAGGAGTGTGATAGTCTTTTGTGTGCGAAGTACGGCCCCCTTTATTATTACAATCGAAGACCGAGCACTGTAGCCTCCTGGTAGAAATCTTGGGAATAACCCCAGACGTATTCCACTACCACCTTCTCGTTAAAAATGGCTTTAACGTCTCTCAAAATTGTCTTGTAATCACAAGAAAAACGGCTGATTTAACACCACTTCTGTATGGCAAAGCGGTAAACTTGGTACAGGTGACGCCTCAGCGGAAACTGGTGTCTTCTCGGGTGGTAGAAATATATCGCCCTAAAGTTGATTAAAATTGAGAGCGTGGCGGTCCGTTCCATTTTCCCCACGTGGGCGTTTTTCCTTACTTTGAACTGCGATATCTCGGTTATCATACATCACAAAAATAAAAAAGGTGACGTTTTTTGGACTATGTATAGAATTGTGTATCGATACATATATACATTTGGTCTAGTGTTGTCTTTTCTATTACTTACATGAAAATAATGCATGCTATTCGTATTAAAAATAAACTTCCGTAAACGATTATGGACTAAAATTGAAAACAGTGGCCGTGCATTTGAACGAGTCGTCCAGAGCATCAGTGAAACCTTGGGTTGCATTTAAAATAGGGACCTTGCCTGAACAAGGATGATGATTAATAGCTATGACGTTGCCCACAACTTTGGCACGCGGTCTTCTTTTGGACAGACGGGCAGTGATCTCAGAAAATCTCCATATATCAACGGCACATCTGAAGGCCTCAGTCTGGAGACTTAATTAAGGCCCCTGCCAAAGATTTTGTCAGATTTTTGGATAATTTGGCAATGATTGCCCCTCCAGCATTAGCCTGTGATAGCGGAGGTTGTTGAAATATTCCTTCACGGTATCTTCTTCAAAAGAAGGCCTTCGGAAAGAAATATCGGTGTCCGTCTAAGTCCCCAATCGTCTGGTAATTACAAGCTGAGACGGCTCATAAATTTCACAGCCCGCAATCCGATCCCGTTTTATTCAACATTATAGAAGGTTTCGGAATTTATGGGACAAGGAACATCCTTTTACTGCTACAACCCTCCTTGGGCATGCCGACCAAACGATGTCCTGCTAAGTCCGTACGACCACTACGACCTCATAATTGCTGAGAGCAGACAAGTTGGAGGTGGGGGAGGGGCGGCAGGGGGATGGGAGAGGAATGTCCTGGCTCTGGTTAAGTGGACCCCAGTATATTGAACCTTCATGACGACAATCTTTAACCATTGCGTGTTCCAATCAGATGTTGCGTGTTCTTAGCACAGATCGATACATGCGTAAATCTGATCCGTGTTGTACATTATTCAAATGGTCTTCCGAAGTGATATGTTACCATGAACTGATCATGTCGACATCTCCTCCAGCCTTAAACATATATCCAGTCTCTTTTTATTTTTGGCATCTAGAATGTTGCAAAAGAGGACTGTAAAGGTACACATATGGAGTCAAGATATGTGTCACTATATCAACAAAGTAAGGATTAGAATTTCTATGAGCCTTTTAATGAGACTCACAATGGGGTTGGATATCTCGAATGCAGTAATCTGGTTATGGCCATTTTTGCTTTGCTTGGCGGGAGAGGGTGAAAAATAGTTTTGTTTTGGGACTTTTTCTGTGCACTCTTTAGACGAGGTCATTTACTGCTCTAAAACTTTTAGACCGTGTGCAAAATAATCGTAGATAAAGAGTGAGGTAGAGAAATCACTGGAAGGACGATTTGGATTCACACTTGGGCGAGAGCACTGAGCAAAATTGTCGACATCATGATATAGCGCCAGCGTTCTCTGGATTCGACCACGCGGCTGTATAGCTAAAACGCTGATTAAGTTCACAATCGATTGACTTGTTTACCCTAATGTCTTTTCTATGTCATGTACTACGACATTGTTCCTATGCTGACGTCTACGTGCCCAGATGACTGTGAAGTGCTATGGTGCCATGACCTGGGTAGTACATTAAGGCCGTTTGTCCTCGACCACATGCGGTACTTCTGTGGTACAATATCAGGGATAGAAAATATATACCGTTTGTCTCCCAAAGATATACATACAACAATTATATCCTTGTACCGCTCGGAGTTTGAACCGTTAGGACGTCAACATCAACGTTAATGTGCTACCACCTTTATTGCGTCCACTCGGGCACTTGTTCGAGAGAGAGCCATAGCAGCTGAAAGCTAATAATTCCCATTTACCAGTCAATTATAGGTGATTGGATTGTAACCAGTATGCGGACCAGATAAAATGTATCGGTAAGCGTTTTGGACGAGAGGGCGAAATTACCCAGCCCAGGGAGAGAGTAAGGCAGCTCTCTCAGAAAAGCGTATGTGATATGGAAGTCGCAGTACAAGACAAAGGCCGAGTCTGGCACAAGGTTGAAATACTACCATAACTAGGTGTCTGTCTTTGTTATCGGTACTGCTACTATATTTTCGACTCAGATGACATTTTTATACCTTTCAGTTTGACAGGCCCAATGCGGCATGAATCCTCCATGAGCTATCTATAGAATGGATAAGCTAAATGTCCATTTCCGTGACACTTTGTAGGTAAACCGTCGTGCAGTGAATAGAATTGTGGTGCTTGAAAACATCGAAAGGCATCATCCCAGACCCCAGCGGCTATCAAGATGTGACACAATTGTCAAACCATACTGAATGACATGAATCACCGTAACCGCAACGACTCTAAACATCCGTTAACTGCTATATCTAAATGCTCCTTATCATATGCATGCAGTACTACTTCTATATCTCTACATGATGTGCAAATATAACGGTGCAAGTCTGAATAGCGGACAAAGTGTATTCTGTGATATCATTGTGATTCTGTTTGATCATTATGGACACAAAGGGCCTCCGTAGAACCTCGGCATGTTTTGGGGGATTTTATTCACGGCAAAGATGGAAAAATTCATGAACACCACATTTTCTATCTGATGGCTCCTCAGGTGATGGCTTATTTAAAATGGTCTCTTCTCTTGGGGACGGTATCAAAAAAAAAAAAAGGTTTAGAATTAGAGAGAGGTGGTGCGTAAGCAACAACTGCCCACAAAGACACTGCGACGTGTCCTTGAAGAGTCATTACCATGCGATTATCACCGATAAATATACAATTCCTTCCATGTTTACACTGTCAAGCGTCATTTGATTGCAAAAACAGCGTCCTTTCAGGCCAAACTGGAAATTTTATATGTGCCTATTGACGACAATGATTAGATTAAGACGGCTGATGGTGGACGATGACCGAGGCCGACGAAATTTGACTCCACCACAAGAGATTGCATTCACTTCACCGACGAAACGCCCGGAGAAGTTATCGCCCGGCATTTAATGACAAGAAGAGACTTTTTTTTTGAATTAAACACACGCCGAAAAGGCCCGGGTAAAAGAGAGAGAGGCATCAGTTTAGAAGGTTCCAATTTCTCTTTGATTTACGGCGAAACAAACTGTCCTAATGTTTTGATTTTCAGAGCACACGTCATAGGAGTCTCCGAAAATTTTGCCATTCTGTCTTTTCCTTTGACTTTTTGATGTCTCGAAAGTCATGAATTTTGTGGAGCTCTTCACAACTTCAGGTCACGTTCTATCCACGGGCTGACATGAAGTGTTGTTACGACATTTTTAGAGAATTACTGAACTCGGTTAAATGCTCTCCTGATTTTGTATCACCTTTACCCCCTAAGGCTATCTATTTCTCTGATCTCCAAACACCACTGGCTTCACGAAAACCAACACCAACATTTCCGTTACTTTTATAAGTAATTTATAGGCCTCACTGATAAAACATTGCCTGCCTTTGAATGCTACACACTAAGCAATACGCTGTATAAAAACTTTAACCAAACCAACTCATTGCTGCTGTGTCGTTTGTATAATCATAAACTTTGGACAATATCTGACAACTAAAATTATTGTTACCACAAAGACATTGTCAAGGAGAGAAATCATGTGTGGTAAATTACAGAAGTACATCTGTGACTTCAGAGGTGTTTTTTTTTATAATAGTAAACAAAGATACTTTCTCAAAATTACCTCGCCTTTGCTTAGTAATAATTTTACAGACGTTTCTGTCATTTGTTGTCGTGAAAAAGTGATATTCATCTTCAACCCATTGTAGTAAACACGTGTATAGTTTCCTTGTTGGCCGTGCTCCAGTTTCCCCTGTCTGTTGCTAATCTGCTGGAAGGTTTAAGATTTGTATCGTACTTTGTTGTAAGAGCGTAATGAGAAAATATATACGTTTATGTTAAATTTAATTCTTTTCATATGTAAGAGTTTGGGGTTGCGGTTGGTTCGGTTTGGTTGTAGGGGGGAGGGGAGGTCAATATTATATAAACTAATCGTTTAGATCCTGTATGAGAAAAAAAAAATTATGTTAGTTAATAAACCTATATAACATTATTCCTGTGTATTCAGTCATTTTTCATTAGCTAATTATAAGCAACATTTCCCATACTATTCACGGAAGTATGTAATAATTTTAATCCAAGTGCATATGATTCATAGTAAGTTTATCTTAAGTAATCTAGTGTGCCACCATGCACGGAATCACTGATTTCTAAGTTATGACTCAAAAGTTAATTTTTACAATATCTAAATTGAAACTGTCCAATATTTTAGCAATCGCTCACACCTAATCCGGAGAGGCTCTTGATAGCTGGCAGTATTTGTTGGGTTAAGAAATGCTGTGCTTGCAGTATTAACTGAATCATTAAAAATCGATTTGCTCTCTGTCGCTTATTGCTGTGACTTGATTTATTCAATTATTTGATTGATCCACTCAGGAATATTTCACTTATATGACGGCGGCCAGCATTATATTGGGAGGAATCAGGGCAGAGCCAAGGGGAAGCCCACAGAAACCTCACAGGGATCACCTTGTCGCTGACTCGGCCATTTTCACACAGTGCACATTTTAATAAATAGGCATGGTATATTTAGATTTTGTTTGAAGTGTGCGTCTTTCGCTTGTCCCACTCTCTTCCCCCTTCTCCCAACCTACAGGGAATTATTCTACTTCAACACGTAACCGTTTTGGCCTTAAGTGAGAATTCTCATTCTGTTAGGCAATGTAGTGCAAAGGCATTCTCTGCCTTGATCTGGAAAACACATATCTCAGACGTAATCACATTGATCTTAAAGTTTTAACAGAAAAGAATGCTTAAGAGACTTATGTCTTAAAATTGGCCGATTTAAGAATTCATTTTTTCTTTGCCTCACTTAATCACTGAATTTTCTGAATGCAAACAACATTTGTGTTAAAATATCATCGTAAACATGTTATCATCAGTCACAGAGCAGTTATTGGGGACTCTTAAATCTGTATTCGAGACATTGATTGCTAATAAATAGCGTAAAGATGAGATTTTATTTGAAAATGAAAACGTCAGATGAAATCGCATTGCTTCTCCATGTTCTGAACCTTTACGTCATCTTGGTAGACTAGAGGATGCGCTTGCACTTTCAACTACGTGATTCTGGAGTTAGTTCACTTGATTATGTCGCAGCGTAAGGAAAGTGGTGGAAAGTCTTCCGAAAGCAGTGACTAAAAATATAAAAAAGAGATTCGCATGGAGAATTAACCATATTGCTGTTTCCAAAGACCAATTTTTAATTAGTCATAATATGGTTTATAATGTAGTAGCTTCCCCCGTTTACCTGTATACCCGAAAGCGTTCAGCAGTATAGACATTTTCAATTTCTCTCCTTCAACATTCAAATGCGCCAGTGTTCAATTTATTTTTGTTCATTATAGTGTTTTGGTGCCTTGAATAATTATGCTGCATATTATATATCTTGCTAAATATGTGTTATTTCAGTCTTTCAGGGCACATTTTAGCCAAGTAAGTACATTACAAGCAGTACTGTTTTAATTAATAATTTGATAGGTGATTTACGCCGTACTCCAGAGTATTCCACTTACACGACGGCGGCCAGTGTTATAGTGGGAGAAAACCGGGCAGAGCCCAGGTGAAGTCCGGGACCATTGGCAGGCTGCTGGTGGGCCTTCCCAAGTACGGCGGGAGAGGAAGCCAGCGTGAGTGGACTTGAACTCACAGCTACCGCACTGGTCGTAATGGCACCTGGCCACATAGAACCCCGGAGTGAGACAAGTTGTATGAAAAGAAATCAATGTACAAATGTGATACCAAGCGAGTGGGTGTAACTCGCAGACTGAAAGTAGTATCGAATATTCAACCGTGTCGTCTAGATCCACATGAAAAAGAAAGTAATCAGCAAATATGTTTCTCCATCGTTTGATCTTAAATATTTAAGACGTATACATAGGATGAAGATTGCCCTTCTAGTGCGACCCCAGATTAACTGTTTTGGATATATATAGAGGGCAATGTGATATAAGCATCTGTGTTGTTGTTTTGCCCTGACTTTTTATGATGGGTGTTAATCTCCATGGAACAATACGCATTGTTTTCCCATAAAATGACCCCATAATGCAGATGTCTTCTCTTACACTGGCATGGTTTGAATGTATATATAGGGCAGTGTATGACAATGATATGAGCATGTGTGATCGTCCGTTTCAAACACTATCTGGCTGATCTTCTACACCTGCAGCTGGCTTTGGCGGCACCTCGGCTGGCTGGAGCAGATATCCAGCAAATCTCCCCCGCCCGCACGTCATTGCGGACTGCAGCTAATTGTTTCACACCCAGTTAGAGTTACGAAATTGCCTGGCGTTCTTGTTAACATTGCATTCCATCCGCCCGATTGGGTCGTAATAGTTTATCTTCAGCGGATAGAGTTAGGTACTGAACATGCCACGAGATCTTTATACCACTTAAGACTCCAGCTTATATTACTGGTTCCAAGTGGGTCTAGTATATGTCCATGTTCGGCTAATTGATATCGTTCCTCCGCCTGAAGTTCTTAGTTGTTTTCCGTCTGGATACAATCAAACGTCCACCTAAGTCTGGGCACCACTCAGTCTTTCTTTCTTTGGTATCGTACAGTTGAGGGACGTTAGCTAACAGAATTCGTGAGATTGCCATAAAGCGGCACACAAAACAGAAATGCCGGTTATTTATATATACATAGATATATTTATATATACATACATATATATAAACAGTCCTCTTTATATATATATATATATATATATATATATATATATATATAGGACATGAGTGCATTCATTATTTCATACAGTTTTCGTTGCCCTTCAAGTGACCATTACTTTTTTTTGTTTTCTCTTCCATGAATATACTGTTGTTCTTACCGCAATTTTCGGCCGAATTCAAAAGTAACTTATCCGGATCTCCCTACAGACAGAATAAATATTCTCCCCTTCCAAAGAAAAAACGAGTCTTCAACTCGAGTACCTTCGCTCTTATTGACAATTGTGCCTCTCGCGTAACTCACAGAACGCTCCAAGAACGCTCTGTGCAATGTACCAGGCCAGGTAGCAAAACATCGATTTCATGAAAAGCGATCCTTTTTTCAAAGTCATATCACGTCCTCCAGTTTTTTAATAGTCTGTGGCACATCAAAACCAGCAGTTTCTATAAAATACTTGTCATTCGCACTGTCTAGAAATCTTCTCCAGATCTCAGATGACCTATTTCTTTTGCTGATACAGTTTTCTCTGCCAGTGACCTCGGATGCTCTCAATTCTCATCGAGACATATAATGGCGAGTGTGTCTGTCATTTCTTACCCCTGCTGATTGCCCGCTTGATTACAACCTACAATATGGTCAGCCTCCTTGGTTGCCAGGAAACGTGTTCTCGTCCTCGTCTTTCTGACATTCCGGTACTAGTTGCAAAGTTTGACGTCAGTTGCGGTTGTGAAGAATTCATGGGTGTAGCATAAATCACGCCATAGTCTTCGCAGATGATATGTAAACTCAAGCTTATACATATCTGTCTGTCTTTCTGCTTTCTCATCTGAATGAGACTGTTAATTCCAGAGTAGTTTATTATTTACCTTCGTTTATCTGTTTATACACATCAGTAAACATATCATTTTGTCATTTTGTTATTAAAACCCTACCTTTATCTACCCTGTAAGTGGGTCCCAGTCTCCTGTAGTGGGTTGAATAAACTGAAATAGAAAACGCGAAACACAACACATGGCACAAACAAGCACAAAGAGCAGAGAAAACCAAGTTCCCAGGATTATGTTTTAAAACAAAGATGGGGCTTTCTTTCTTCGCCCATGTATGACTCCAATATGTCGCTAATCTATGATTCATTCATACATTTGTTCAGCCCCCCCTCCAAAAATAAGTAATTTACCAGATTCGTGGTTACATACAGATGAACCTACTCCACAAATGATTATATTGTCATCATATAAGAACATAGAGCAAATTTTGATATACAAGCAGTGTTATTGGGAACTTATCCCAATTAGTCCAATCTCTACGGTTATCACGTGATTTACTTTTATTTAAAGCATGTTTACGGCCTCACATATTGGGAGTCATTAACTGACATGTTTTGGTTACTCACGTCGTAATGCAAATAGCCTTTCACAAGTCTTAATATCAAGTAGTCATGCTCATTTTTGCCATATCATTTTCAATATGCAATTCTAAATCTATACAACAAGCCGTCTGGTGTGTAACTCTCGCAAATCTGCTTCAATCTGTAATGTTAAAAATGTATGTATGATCTTGGTGAATAAATCTTGAATTCTGAAGCTTTACCAATGTTTCACCATAGCCGGTTCAATAAACTTTTCCTGGGTTTCCTTTTTCGCTTTAGAGACCTTACACCGTATGCTTTCCTTGCTCCTGGCGTAATTAACAAGCCGTTAGGACGCCACTCACGTGCGCAACATTTATCAGTTCTTATATGTGTTCCTTAAGGAGTGTCTTCATGTGCCATGCAAAAAAACTTAATTCCCGTTAACATAGCCGACATGCCGGATTCATAGTTCCTCATATCCGTGTGCCTGCATTAGCTTTTGTTAGATGTGTCTATTCAGATAGTCGATGCATTGGCCTTAACATACATGCCACTTCAGCCAGTACCTAACGTTTGATTCTCTGTCATCCTGTATATTGGTCCTTTCCGTTAGCTGATATCTTGAATAATCCGAGAAACATACTGTTTGATGCATTCGGTCAGAAATCAACAGTATTTCATCATGTACCGATATAGAGAGATTAGTGTCACTGATTATCAAGTGCTATTGTGGATTCCTCAATGTTTCATATTATCTATCCTTAATAAGATTCATGTGTCGATTTAGCCACATTGGTATCACTGATTATCAAATACGAACAATGCTCATCCACGCGTCAACGTGGATTCATCAGTGTTTATTACATCTATTCTTGGTAAGTTTCATGTCTCGATTGAGCCAAGTCGGTACCGCTGACCATCTAATACTAACTGCGACACGTGTATCTATCTAACCAGCATTTAGCTGCTATTGTGAGACCATCATCTTTTCATGTTTCCAATCTTGGAAAGACTACTGACCGTAACAGCGTTCCAAATATTCATTCGGTTAATAGGTGTATTTGAATATCCCATACTCACGTTAATCCTTCTTTACAGTCAGAAATCAAGAGTTTCGTTCAGAAATTCAATTCATTTTACAATCCCGTACTGACGTTGTTTCACATTTATTCGTACAATGTGACAGTATCTTTGATCACTTCGAATCAACAATGTTCGCCACTTTGTGTCGTCAGGAATCAGTGTTCACGTTTTCATGTATTGATCTAGATGATTTTGTGCTTCGGATCTGCATAAGGCTACACAGTGTTGTAGTGAAATGTAACCTGGGACAAATAACAGAACGCTTTTGTCAGTCAGATCTATATTTACAGGAAGAGGATCAGACAAATCAATTTATACATTATACAACAATGTCGACGATTAGCTCATGATAGATGTACATGTACGTAAGCACCACTTTCTCTTTCCACAGATCTATCTGAACAAGCTTGCAAGACAGACGTAAACATATCGATATTTCTTACACCTGATTGAACAAATCCAGTACAGGGGCTAGACAATTGTATGTGTGCATGACTTCGTCTTACTACTGTTTTCAGTAAATCCCCGGTAAGCTCATTGTAGGTTTAAATGTGTGTAGCTTATTGATACCACACGTGTGTATATACCTGCAGTTCAGTATTCGTACTTTCAAAGGTGTTTAAACTCCTTGCCCCCTACAGCCCGTTTCCAAGCCTTTGCCTGGCATGTTTTGTTTATAAATCAGTAAATAGTCGCCAGCATTCAAAGAAATTGTCGAAAATCTCCTTACGCACAAACACATTCTTACGTCGTCACTATTTATACATCAACTTCGTTATCCGATACACCGAGTGTTTATGTTTACATAATCTTAGCTTCCATTAGTATGGTTTCATTTCACATATGTGTAGACTTTAGACGACATTTTGAATTTCAGTCTTAATCTGAAAAAGACTGTTTGCAAGCACTTCCGTTAGATACCCAGTTAGCTAAAGGCCCCGCTGCGTTAATACAAATTTCTCCTGACAATCTTGATGTTGATAATAAAAACCTCAATTGTGATGTCTGCCTGTAATAATTTAATCTTAATCGTGTGCTGACGTGGCTTCCTGCAGATCTAACAATATCAGAACGGCGTTTCCGTTTAAGTAAATCGTTCTGCAGATCCTCTGTTTTGTAAGTCAGCTTTGCTGGTGACGTTGTTTGTTGAAGCCTAACTCTGATACTGATATGTCACAGCCCTGTCTTGTTCAATAAGGTTAGCTTGATCTCCTCTACTTTCCGTCCCGTCCTCAATACGTCCCCTCTCTCTGACTCGCCAGCTGTTTATCCAGTAGAAATTTGTTACCCGTATTCTGTTACATAATGTGACGTGCCATATACTGAAAGGACACTTCTGATTAGTACTTAGCCCTAAGTCCTCCAAGCAAACAGCCGTCATTGGCGCGAAAGAAATAAGTCTGAGCTGCAAAGTTTAGATCTGAATTAAATCCTTGGAAATGAGAGCTGTATATTCTGCTTTTTTATTTTGTTATCCAATTCAACTGTTAAGTCTGTCAATCAATCAGTAATTCCACCCAGCCCAATACGGAGTTGAGACCGGAACTTAAACCAATCCGCTACTATACAGTGCCTGAAAACGATGCTGATCACAAACATATATCGGCGTATGCGCTTGTTGATTAATTAAAAACTATACCGTTATTGATTGGTTAATTTTGGAGTGGTGCATTAAAGCTATAATTCGTTGAATATAGTAATCGCCTGTTTTCTCTCACAAGAGCCTCACACTTACACTAAACGCCCTGAAGTACCTGTATAATAAGTGGCTTTGTTTGAACATCACTCGTCCATTAAGACTCTTCCTGGCTAAACCATTGAAGTCTTTGAGTGGGCGAAGTGGACGTCCAAATGCAAAGAAAAGGGAGTTTTATTCCCCAATCTGCTTTTAGCAAATTTAATTTAGAATAGAACTGTCTAGGAAGTAATTTGTCCATTCTCTGCCATTCCGCACAAGAAGCCACACTTGTTCCCTACACCACTTACCGACGTTCCGCCCAAACATTGTGCAGGCTGGTAATTTAGTTGGCGTCTCAGCCTTAGGCAAGATAGCAACAAAACCCAGAGAACTACATTCAGCGCCTGCCGGCATCACTGTGTTTATGTTAGTAGTATTTTTTTTCAGGAGTTTCTGATGTGTTTACAAGCTGGTATCTTTTACGTTTATATACTAAGTTAAGAATATTTACTTAAGTTATATAAGCAATTCTTAACGCGGGTACCGCTTTCGTCTGAAACCTCCCGATCATGTTTGACCTTTCCTCGTTATTATGTATGGAATATCAAACCTAAGGAGAAGAAAAATCCAAACACATCTTTTATCCATCGCTATACATGTCGGGTTTTTTTTCGCACCGCACCAGATGAGTTGCCGTTCTTGATGACAGTACCGACCTGCGCATACCGTTCTCTGGGGGGTACCCAATCTCATCCAAGTTTCATATCATCGCTCCCATTTTTCATTTCTTTACTGACGACATTGTACGAAAATCCAGACCTGAAAGCTTTCCAAATTTTGGTATACCTTTTCTTACAATGGAGAAGACGCCATCCTAAAATGGTTTGCTCCTGGTATTCCTTTGCGTTGATCACACTCTGAAAGTAGACAAGGTAAATTTGACCTGTAAAATGTGATGTTTATTTTGTTAGATCGTGGAAAGGTACATTGTTTTGTGTTGTAAGTTCAGGGCGCATGTATACTACGTCAGTGTTCTCTGAACACCCGAACACCCAGAAGTGCCTCGGACACAGAGCAGAACAAAAGAGCGCGTACATAACTGTGGACAGAGCCGTTGACTTAGCTAGACTGATTATCCAATCATAAGATTTCCGCCATACGATTTCGCAGGGAAACTGGTAACCCTAGTTTTGTTCCCCGAATTAACGTGGAAGAAAACGTGATTTAAAAAAAATAACTGAATGAACCCTGGGTGGCTAATACAGGAAATCAGGCGTCAACCAATCTTTACAAAGGTGACGAACTTGGACAAAGCACGGATCGCTGGGCAAAAAGAAAAAGAATCGACCACTTAACTCCCCTGTCTTCTTATTATTGACCCGAACACCCATTTTTTTTTCATGCTTGGTATACGAATGTGGGTTTCGACGCCTATTATTAGGAAATGTGAAAATATCCTGTGGATGGTTGTGGGTTTGCCTCTTGGCTTCGTCAGGTGTCCTCCGACAATACTGCTGGTCGCCGTCGTATAAGTGGAATATTCTTGAGTACGGAGCAACACCCGATTCATTTATGTAAATATACCGAAGAATAATACCAGTCCAAGCCTAACAGTAATAACTCTTTACCTACAGCAATATTACGATATGCGCAGGTAAAATGCCAGCTTACTTCTCCATTTCCCAAGCAATTCAAAAATAAAGAGCCTCTTATCTGAAATACAGGAACTACCCGAAGCTGAGAATAGTTGTGTGTGTAAACAGACCTCTTCCTCTGTCAGCATCACTGGAGTGATTCGATTATAGAGTCTGGGATCCAGAATAGCCAGAGAAAACTCTAGTGTTCTCTCTAAGATATAACGAAAGCTGTGGACAGTAGTGTAATTTCTCAGTGTGTTGAGTTACCTCATTCTAAGTTTGCTTGGCTGTCATCGTGGTCACGTGATAATATTACCTTTGACGTATCTGTAAACGTTTCGGTAGGGGATTAAAACCCCACAAAGTACGCCGTCTCTCAGGCGTCCAGTTGTGACCGATAATGAAGTAAGTACTCATACTGCAGCATCCAAACCGATATTGTACCACTTTTTCACAGATAATGTTACAACGAGCGATACTGCTGTAAACTTTTACCGATACGGAATCTAGTAACATACAAAAGCATTGCTTAACATTATCGGTGAAAAAGTGATACATTAGCTGTTGATTGCTGCGGTATTGGTGGGCCTACTTACTACATTATCGGAGACAGCACTTCCGGTTGTACATATATAGTTCATTGTCCACAGGAGCGATTTAACAATTTGAGTTTTAACAATCTGACATACAATGATACATTTGTTGTGTTAGTGTTCGGTTAAGTCGTGTGCTCACGCAATCCCGATATGTGCCAATATCTCGAGATTTTCCGCAAATTTCCACGATCGACGTTTCAAAAATTCGTTGACCAAAATCTAAATGATTCCCAAGACCATTTGGCAATTAGTCTATAAAATATGTAACCAGGAAACACTTAACCAAGGGATTTGCGCGATTAAAGAAAATTGTAATAGGCCATATTATAGTCAACTCTCCATGAGTGAAGCAACCGGTATAAATCCCACATACAACAAAACACTACACACTGTTCCTTTTCCAGACTGCAAACAGAATTCTGTCGAAAATTTGAAAGAAGACGTGCCTCATGCCAGTGTATTTGCGATTTGAGCGTTCTACTATGATTTTGTGCATGAATATCTGTGTTAAAGCGAATCTGGGTGTTTTTTAGATTACAAACAGAGCGATGTCCAGATTATTTATTTATTTATTTCATTAGTGTTTTACGACGTACTCAAGAATATTTCTCTTATACGACAGCGGCCAGCATTATGATGGGTGGAGCCCGGGGGAAATTCACAACAATCCGCAGGTTTCTGGCGGACATGATGTCCAGAAGTGTGAAAATCATGGTATTTCTGATTTAATGTAGCTACCTGTACATAAAAGTGCACACAATGTACTTATGATACCAGTGTTCTACTTCTTGTATGTGTAGCAGTGTAAAAGTAAGCCAATGTGCCAGTTGTCTTTTAACAGTCCATATTTCTTTCCAACCCCCTGGGGATTACACCCAGACCATTGCGTGGAATCTGCCTGTAATCACACGGCAGGGGCAGCTTCCTGGCGTTGCCCCCGGGTGTTGTAACGCCATAACCATGCCTTCAGCCCGCCCATCTTGTAGTAGCTAATAAGACGTTCCCCCCGCAAGGGGGTATCCATTACAGGAAAGGGAGATTGCACTCCTACTCGGGGATAAGTGATAAGTATTGGTCAGAATAAAGTTGGGTTATCTCTGCACAAACAGTCCGTTTTCGGTTCACATCAGACTCTGCTTTTATCTAAAGTTAATTTGCCGGCTTTCCACTTGCTAACACAGATTTATAGTTTTATATTCGTCATTTATTTCATTGATTTCACAGATGCTTATCGAATTATATATTTTATTGTTCAGGTCAAGATCAAATTTTCCCTCAAGCAAACCTGACCGAGCTCAAGGAAAACCAAATAATCTCGAAAACTTCCTCGCAACTGACCACAATATTAAAAGCATCTGATAGTATTTTGCGATAGCGCTTCATCTGACCTCATTCGATTTTCGAATTTTTATCCCATGACAGCATTGAATCCCAAAACATGTAGTACAGCTAACTACGAAGTTTATGTCCTGCAAATCTCTAAAAAAAATACAGAAAACGTCTCGAGAAAAGATTACTATGTTTTGGAGAAAGGTGACTGTGTTATTTTAATGTAAGGTGACCAATAAAATACACACGCATACAATTAAAGATACTTTAATTATTGCTAAATAGGGAGCAAAAATGATTGTATACAGATTTCTGTTTGCCTGCATCTTATGGGTGATTTTTTTTCTTCTGGTTCTATGTTATTCATCTTCGGAGGTTACGACTGCATTGTATATACTTATGATATATCTCAAATCAGTAATTGTCTCGACGGCCACGGATGCACTGCTGTAACGGACTTTAGTCCAGATTACGCCGGTTAAATATACAGGTGTAGGTTATATATTTTCTGTCAAAATAGATCTTCCCAGCATATCACCAGCAGCGATTTTTAAAAATACCTATTTATACAAATCACTGGTAATTCATCGTACCCCGTTTATGGCCGTCAACATCCTCGACAACGTGTCATACTCTCCTAACCGAGTCTCGGGGGAGCCCAGAGAATTTATGAGCAATATTGATTCGTCAACCGAGAGCCTATTAACCTGGATCGATTGTTATAGAGGCTCTATCAAGGGGAATATTGGGTTTGTCACTTATTACTTAACTCACAGTCAACTTGCTTGGTTCTGGATGAGCTATAGGTGGGATCGCTTTTCGGTCACAAGGCCTCAGCTGCAGTTTTCCTCGATCTGCCGCACTGGCTATATTGTACTTAGTTAACAGTGCCTTATGAACGGTTGCAACGCCCTTATCGTTTTCCAACACACAAAAAAGTACTGAAGCACTTTGAAAACTCAGAACGGACAATCCACCACGGGAACTCAAAGATTTCTTATAATAAATAAAGAAAAACAGGTTTATCTCTAAACAAACCATTACAAAGTAGTAACCTGGTTAGAACAAATTTTTGAAGGCCTCGCTGGCCGAGTGTTTGCTTGTTAGCACAGAACAATGGCAGGAGGATCTGACCAGGGTTTCCCAAGACCCTGCCCAGCTTCCTCCCGTTATAATGCCGGCCGACATCTTTCATTGAAACATTCAGGATTAAGGCGCAATATTCCAACCATATAAATAAGTAAACTTATCAGAATATCTTTCACCGGTAACAAATGTTACGTACGTCATAGCATGCTATTTTGCCTGGATCATACGAAAGCTAACAGTTTTATGCTGGATATTCACGCAAACATACACGTTGCTTTCAGGTCAAGGCATGTTAAATGTTTACGTTGGACACTGAAATGTTTACATAAGCATCTGACAGATTACACATGATTGATTGTTTACTTTATATCTTTTAAACATCAACGAAAACTACTTACGTTTTCTTGGAAACAAACATTCACATACTGATACATATGTTTAGCTTTTCTTTTCATGCTATTATCGTTTAATTGAAACTGAACACTGTATGGTGCAAAGGGATGTTCTTCTATAGAACACATGTGTTTTAAAAAAAAAGAAAGCTGATCTCCGTTTTCTGCCTGTGTGCAATTTTTCCTGTTGTCTTGACCCGACAAAGATGACATATTTCATGACCCATTGATCTATTTGTTTGTTTATTTATCATTCCATCGCTTGGTGCTCAGAATAACAGTGATTCGCAAAGTTCGGTTCTTAACAGTGCCAAAAAATTGTCTGCGAGCGAGGAGTTGTCGTCTGGGATGTCTTTACTGTATTCTATTCTATGTTTAACGCCACAGGGACGACGATTACATTTATACAGTAGTGGTCAGTTATGTACCTGGAGGACAGCGTAGTGGCTCCGAAGACTTTGTCTGTCCTTCTTCTCTCGCTCAGCGCTCAGAATAAAGAAGATTCGCCATACACTGTTCTTATGTTAACGTAATGTGAGTGAGCAAAGCGTCATGTTGAATGTTGTTTGACCTGATTTTTTACTGAGGCAGCACACGAGGGATATCCCCAAATTCTAGTCAAAATAATGTTAAATGTTAATCACAAGGGAAGAAACAAACTAACCCCACAAATACGCTTTTATGCCAGGTCTACACGTTCTTCTTTTAACTATTAATGATGTGGATATGTGCTTATTCTCTTAGCTGGATATCCGCTTACAGGCTCTCTAAGGGGACAACACCGTCTTTTTATCTGGTCCGCGTGATCTCCAGTCTGAAGACGCAGCTCATGTAACCATTCCACGATTAAAATAACCGGCTGTTGCGGAAGTATAGCTTTGCTACATTTAACTGCGTCTCGTTCCGTGATGTAAGTTGTTATTGTGGAGTTTTATTGCTCTCCTCCGACGCTATGGAATCCTCGTCCTCGTCTGAAGAACAGACTGTCCAGCGTCTAACATGACCGCGGTTATCTCGTTGGTTAACGCTGCTGATGGAGAAATAACACGATGGTTGTCTGAGCAGCGCCACCTGGTGGTTAAAAGGGCAGACCGCTGTTTCACACAGATCATCTGATATCGACACCTTTAGACACCTCTGCTCATAACAGATTCTAAAATTTACAAATTAAGCGCATCATTGCATGACTATGATAATAGACAGATAGTACAGATAGTACAGATTAGGTGCCCGAAGGCCTGAAGCGTATGTGTTCTAGCTTTCTTGTGGAGTTTTTCTTCCTTTTGAGGTAAAACGACACATATATCGGCAATAAAAGTATCTTCAAATAGAACGTGATCCAGAAAATGTCGTTTTGGAAGTTTAAACCCGACGACATTTCTGTGGCGGCAGATTGCAAACTTATATATTCATCCCCGATATCGTTCATTACGCGGATTGTTTACTTACTCCAATAACTTCAGACAGCTTGAAGCCATGGTTATAGAGAATACTGACGCCTGCAGGGAACTGCTTGCAAGCATGTTTACATTAAAGAAACAAGCGTGCTTTCTTAAAACTACCTGACACAGAGTGTCACACAATGTGCGATTACTGACCGCGTTCTTAGTGCCGGATTACTTTCACCCATGTATACCGCTGTGTACTCATCAACAGACTTTGCCGACATATTTCAATTTATGAGGGGATCGAGCAAATAATTCATGTCAGTAAAACATATGCATGGCTGTGGATGTCAATTCAAGATTCATTTGTCCTCTGCGTGGACAGAAAAATCGAAACAGTCCTGATGTTTCTTGGTGCGTGGAACAGTGCGGCGGAGCAAGGGTACAGAGTGAGCGCTGGGACTTTCTCGGAGTAACACGCAGCGATTGTCGTTAAAACTGTGTACTTTGCTGCAAGCATATGAAACTTTAGCGACGCTGTTATGTTTGCGTAACTCAGGAATCGATTCGGAGGCTTTGATCCAGAGAAAACACATGCGAATGAATCAGAATGGCTACAATACTCATGTGTGCGTGACAGTTAGTTGCCCAATGATCCCTCCTCATCTCTGTTTGGACGCTGCAATGTGTTACCGGCCGGTTTTATTTTTCTTAAGGGAGATTTTAAAATGCAGTAACATTGTTCAGTCGATAGGTACATTTGGAAATGGAATCCAGATGGATTTTAGAGTAAATGCGTCTGTTTTTATTTTTTATCAAGGTGATAAGAAAGGTTTGCGGCTTCAACTTCTACCGTTTATTGCTTTAGTCCACCGAGTTAAAACAAATGCGGCCTCCGAGTGCGGGCCCCCGTGGCTCAGTTGGTTAGCACTCTAATGCAGCGCAGTGACCAAGAAGCCTCCCACCAATGCGGTCACTGTGAGTTCAAGTCCAGCTCATGCTGGTTTGATATCTGGCCGTACGTTGGAAGGTCTGCCTGTAACCTGCGGATGGTCGTGAGTTTTCCGCGTCCTCTGCCCGTTTTTTTCCCACCATAATCCTGGTCGCCATCGTATAAGTGAATATTCTTGAGTACGGCGTAAAACCCCCAATAAATAAATAAATCGGAGTCCTTTTGAATCAGAAAATTCATCAACCGTGACCCTTGAAATAACAGAAAATAATTCCAAAAATACAAATAATTATACAGTAATACAATCTGCACATGCTAACCTACATCCCCAGGTTACATAGCACTGTCCTAAATAAATTCCACCTGTAGATAACACATTTCCGGTATTTCCCTACCAAATTCCACTATTAAAGTTCACTATTTAAGCTTTTGACGGTACGATTACAATGCCAGCTTCCTTGATGTCAGCTGACGGGAGGCCGAACTTCTCCGGTTAAGTGTACTCTTCACGCTGCAGGCTTTTGTATGCTCTGAATACATACAACCAACCATCAGTCGTCGAGTCTTCGGGATTTCCGAATCGTTTCAATTATTCTTCGCACTGTTGATCGCATGTTCGTACGAACTGTCTGATAACTCGCGTGCGTGGTTTTGTTCTTGCTACAGCTGTTTGGTCGATCCACACGCTACAGGATAATGTTACATACTACACGATGCATGGTACATACGACATGCTATGTGACACATGGTATAAGAAATATGATACAGGACACATGCTACCTGCTGCGCTGAGGGTTGTAGAAAGTTGCATTATACTTCCAAAGTCTATGGCAACATTCTATGTTATATCTGCTGTTTTTGATAGGTTTCCATCATATATGTGGTAATGTTGTCCAATTGCATGCCCTAGATTGTCCTATGGTCTACTTCATCATGGCAGATTTCTACTTATATTTATATTTTAGGCAGGCGTTTCTTCTGTTCACTCAATCCTCTCCTTATTCTTCAATCTGTAATGTACCGAGTCCTCGTCTGGTTATAATACTTGCTCATCTTTGTGTATTCACAGTTGTGGTACTATGCGCTTCCCCGGATTCTGTGCGAGATATAATGCTGAAGGCGGAGGAACTCAAGTTCGACAACGGAGAGTATGTCTTCTTCAATATCGACCTGTTTGTCAGGTGAGCTGAGCTGGATTTTACTTTTGTTCATTTGCTAACTTAATGCGAAGGTTTAGTCTAAGGGGGTTTGTCAAGTAGTGATAATCACACATTATTAAATGTGCTATCTTCACCTGTGACGCAGCACACTGACGAGATTCACCTCGCGGCAGAGGGTATGAAAAATATTATACCAAACAACAACATAAGAAAATAGCAACGCTGTCGTGTCTCATGCAGCTCTGCCTTATAACAAAAAATGATTAGAGTGGTTTCCGTCAATTTGGCTAAAGCTAATTCTTAAGGTAATCCTCTTTCTGTTTGTTTGCTTGTTTGTTTGTTTGTTAATAAGAAGAGATATTTGAGAGAAATGTCGACTGTAAGACTTTAATATTTGTTTGAGTGGCGCTTGATTGAAATTTGACCCACATTTGATGGGGGAAACAGCTTGAAGTTTTCTGCAGAAAAGCAAGCTCAGCCAAGAGATAGCCAGAATCGAGCATGCGACCATCCCACTCGTAATCTGCTGATGGTCTCGAATATGGAACTGCTCCATGCAGTCTGCTTGGCCACAGATAGACTTCTCTAGCTTTTCACAGCACAAATATGCATGTTTCGTCAAGGGTGTACATAACCGTGTATTATGTCATACTGAGGACCCCCAGCGTGTGAGGAATCTTGAAAAACAATTGGAGAAAAATCTGAAGGCAACGTGAGTGGAATTAAACGAGGGTTATAAATCAGGCGAGGAGATTTGGTCCAAGGCTGAGGCGTTGTTTTTATGGTATTGAGCAACGGTCCGGTTAAGTGACCACTATTTTGTTTCATAAATTTACAACATATGCAGCTACATTACTTTACATATTTATGTTGACTACAGGAATATGTATGTCTCTGGTGCACACACGTAGGGGATATCAGGCAAAATATGGTGTGGCGTGTTACCGAAACCAGGCATTTCTCTGATGACCCAGTTTCCAGTTTCAGTCATGGGAAACAAACTCTGCCTTACCGTCTTACCGCCTTTCAAGAAACAGCATTCATTCATCCGTACTTTATTGCTAGTTTCTTCTTCACAGTTTACAGTGCAGTGTACATGTACAATGGACACAGACCTAATGTGAGCGTTTTCTTGCATTTTTAATATGCACAGATCGAAATAACACCTTAAGCCTGACTTTTCACTTCTCCAATTAAAGTTTGAGGATAATAGAAACCGTCACATAGGGAATTCGGTCATTTTTTTCTTTATTTTACTTTTTTATTCTCCGTTCTCTTATTTTTCATCTGACTTAAAGATAAAATCCAAATTGCAAATACCTTAAATTTGATAAAAATTATAACGTGAAGAAAAGCTCGTGTGTTTTCTTAGTTCCCCATTATTAGTGGGGTTATCAACAGGGATGCCTGCTGTGAATAGACACGCAAGACATTAAGAAACAACAGCCTTAATCACCCCACCGGAGTATTACGGAGGGGTTGTTAAACACATTTTATTAGATTTTGCTCAGAACTGTCAAGGTGAAACACAAATTTACGTTTTCATGGAGCATTATAAGTCATAAAGTAAAACAAAACTATGTTGATATGTTTACATTTTACTGGAGACGGGACACTTGTGTAAACTTAATTTGGAAACTAACTAATGACGAATTTTATCTCACACAATGATCCTCCAGACGTTTTTGGTCTTTTTCTAACTTTCTATTATATACGGTTGAGCAGTAAAATACTTTTATCTGTGGCTTTTTTGCAATATAATGCTATGAAACTTGGCACACATGTAGCTAATTACTTAAGCTAAAAACTGTCCAATTTGTTGATACCTTTCATAGTTTTAAATATATTAGTAAAAGACCAACAAAGATTCAAAAACTTTTTTAAAGTTTTGAAAGTTTTAACATTCAATAATCATTTAGAACAATCTATGATGACTATTAAAATCAGTGTAGAGTTTAAATGGTAAAATATCCACTTAGGCAAGAAAAATTTGAAAATTTTGAAAATTGTCGAAAAAAAGATGCTTTTCGAAGAACATATCAGAGTTTGTTTTTTTCAAAAATGTTAAGTAGATTTTAAAAGCTTTCATGAGATCAACATTCGTTTACCTTTCAGAATATATAAACATATTGCAATAATTGATCCATATTTTGGCCTACACAAGGCAAAATGGGAAATTTCCCATACGAGGGGTTCTAGTATCCTTAAATGAGTTCTAAAGCACGTGATTGCTTTCTTTTTAAGCATATTTACACATCAAATTGACGCCTTCAGTTCTACACGTTTAGATCGTTATATTACGCGAATCAACATGTAAGACGTCTACATGTGTAAAGGCTAGAAGCAAGTGACAGTCTGATAAGAATGACAGATAATGTACAAACGAGTTTGTCATTCTAGATAACGGAGGGAGGTTTGGGTGAGTTTCAACTAAAGACGCCTCTAATCCGTCGACTTACAATTCCGTAATAATATACAAGGCCTTTTCGACTCATATGGATGAGCTCTTTTCCAAATCAACAATCCAGTCACACTACCAAACGAATGTTAAAGAAAATAATATAGATTATCGTCAGATACAACACTCGTAGTTGTCGTACGCCTGGGAACCAGTCATTGCTTGCCAATGCTGTTAGCTACACATCTGACATTCTGATCATGACAGCAGTATCAAATTTTGAATAAAATTGTTCATTGACATGCACGTCAAATACAAGCATACATGACTTGTATTTCAGGCTAACCTACGTTGGAAAATGAATGTTTAAAGATTTCGTAGATGAAATGAGACTTCTTGCTTTCAAAATTTTGGGGCTGATAACACTGAATTAGGTTTAAAGTAGTGGCACATCAGAAGAGGTGCCTAATGCATTTGTTAGCTATAGTGTTGTGTTCCTTACCACGCGAATCGCACATCTCAACATTCTGTATTTAATATTTACTCTCTGCATAAACGTGGATGAATCTACATATTGATTGATTGATTGATTGATTTATTTATGTGCTTCACTTTGTAATCCACAAGCAAGGATAAAAGAACCTCTCTGAAACGCGGTAGGTGTGAGCCCTCGTCCAGCTCAGACTGCTTTTCTCTCCCCAGACGGATGCCCCGTTTCCCCATACCATAATACTGGACGTGTCATTGAAATGTTCTTGATTACGGCCTGAACCACGGATTAAACAAATAAATAATAAATAAATAGATAAATGACATTCCATAAGACTAAAATACATCCAATTTTTAAAAAAAGAATTTTTTTTTGGCATTTACACTTACGCGAATCACGCTGATGGTTATTTACAATTTGTTTATTTAGTTTTTCGCTCCACCTCAGACATGCTTTACACCGGTCGTCGGATACTTCACATGCTGGACAGGGACTAAATGAAAGTGGATTGAGAAAGCCGTGCATAGACCCGACGGGAAGATACATCCGTACCTGACAAACATGTTAACGTAAGATCTTTCCTATCTCCGAAATGCCGGCGCGGTTTATAAACAATGTGTTTCATTAACGCTGGTCAAGGAAATGTTAAAAAAATCTGTTCTCAGGTATACAAATTGGTAGGACATTTGTCCTGATTTCAGCTCGGATTCTGCTGGAGAAAACTGATGAACAGCGTCAAAACCTCATTGGTATTTGATGAAGTTACGATCGGATAATTCGATGCATACATTTGGTAATTTAACCCGTTCCCTAGGAAGTTATGAGATGACTGTATCTTTCGGTCAGTTAATTGGCTACTTTCTCCCTTCCAAATTAGTTAGTCCGATTTCATGGGGCGCTTGGCAAATGAAGCAGTAGGGTAAGGTTGGTAGTTAAACAGTACATCACCGATGCCCGCTCCTCCACCGCAACCCCACCTTACACACACTCCTCTCCCTCCCCCTCCCGACTCATTTCCGCTCACGGAGAAACGATCCTGTAATAAGGCAGAAAAACAGCGTGTTCATGTTTATTACTAAATTTATTACATTGAACAGTCAAGCTGTCAGCTCGACCGTTGTAATAATATTTCGGCTATCGTCACTCCCGCAATACGCCCTCTCACAACTGACTCCATACACCAATGAAAAGACACACACGAACACCACGTGTAGGCTTAGTGTCTGGAGCTCAGGGCTCTATAGCTAATCTCGTAACTCGCTCCATTCCACATATACTCTCATGCCATTGATTTTCGCATAGTATCCCCGTGCGCTCAATATAGGGACGAGCCTGTTCATTAGTCGAGCATCAGCCGTTGACGGCCAATTTCTGACGCAAAATACCGTCCTTAAACCTGTGTCTAACTTCGAAAACATTTCCAAAATGCCAATAAAAACACAATCTTGTCTTTACCGTTGGGCCGTTCAGTGGTGCTTCAGTGGGTTTCGATCGCTTGCAAATTAAACACGGCTCAATGGTTAATTTTGTTTTCTGTTCAAGTCCGACAAGGCTGGGGACCCTTAACGATACGACCAACAGAAACCGTTCCCGCAAACTTCCGGTCCCTTGTCGAGGTATCAACGTAAATGGCTTTCGCAATGATCAACTTAAGAGAGGCGAAGTGATCAGACTTGAAACAGGGATGCCGAAATTAGTTTAAGGCTCCGAAGCACCGGGGACGGGCAGAATTTAACGTCAAGAACTCGTACGGTTTTCTCCCTCCCTTCCTGTGGCGCTAATGTTGCACCATGCTCTAAGTCCAAAGACTGTCATTTTGTCGGACAACACTCTTTTGCCATGTGTGTTTTGCTTAAAAAATACATAATTATCACAGTATGGTCATGAGCAGTTCTGTCATTAACATGCGGATGCTAGTGCGTTTCCCCCGGGCTATGCCTCGTGCCTTCACTCCATATTGCTGACGTATGACTGAAATATTCTCGAGTATTTCGTAAAACACCAATCAAATACATAAATAAATAAATAAATAAACAAATAAATAAATAAATAAATAAATGTATATATATATATATATAAAAATAAAGAAATGAAAAACGAAAGTAGTCTACCTTGGAAGGTTGTTAGGATATTTGAATACCTATGACAGCAGTGAATTCACAGTAGCCTTAGCAATATGTAGTTAGCAAAGATACATTATTGAGATGCAGCTCACTGTGTAGGGCTGCGAGGCTCTTGAGTACGAGACCCAGGAAGGCTCATCGGGGGTTCAGCCCTAGCCTTGAGACTTTGAATTTAGACATTTATTGACTCCCAATGTCCGTGGAGGGTTTGGTGACAATAACCTATGCAAGACGGTTTTTTTTTTCGACAGTTAGTCCAACTGTCTTCCGCCAACCTGGTGTGCATGCTCGAGATTATTGGGAATTGCACTGTTTTCATATTATTTCTTTATTAATTGTGATTACAACACATCATTAAGAGTAGTTCTAGACCAATGACGTCTAATATGTCGTAAGAGACGTCGCTACTTTTTTCGCGTAATTCTGCATATGCAATGGTTCTTTAGCGGTGTAAAAGTTTTTAGATTATTATGCATTTACACGAACAGTTAGAATATAGACTCATAACCGAGGTAAACAGACAAGCGACTGTGCTTCACTTGTTATACATGGTTATTTACCAACTATCACACCCTCGTCATTGAACTGGTTTTATTCGGCGTGCTTCTGTTTTTTTTCATGTTATGGCCGTCTGTAAACCGAGTAAGCTATACGCCAAAGATTTTTCTCGAGCTGTTCTTTCGATGTGTATGTAGGACGTATGAAGCGTCAAAATGGTTTGAATTTGAGACCCATGTTGTTGCAATATTTTTTTCTCCTCAAGTTGTCCTTAGGTTGTTATGGCAAAATATGTCCCGGATGTCACAAACATTATTGGCATGCCGTCGACCTTGCATCGCGTGGCAATCTAAAATCTCGGCAGAGTTAATGGCGCTGATAATGGAGCAACAGTTGGCACCTTACAGGTTTGCTTTTTTCTTCATTCTTTTTTATTCAAAATGACAAATAACGACTTGCCTCCTAAATATCCTGATCAGGCCTTTTAGTCAGTATTGAATTAAAGTCAATGGGTGAGAACGCATGACCTAAAATATTTCCTCACCAGAGCTTTTAAAAGTTTGATGGCATATCATCGTGTAATGGTCCAACATTATATGCTGAAAATTAGCCGATGCTGGTCCCCCAAGTGTTAATAAAACTCCAATACATCGGTATGAGAAGCAGATGTCCTATCACCCATGCTTTTGATTAATCAGTATACAATGATACACCCGTAAGATAAACACATATCCCATTACACATGCCTTAGATTACTCAATATACAGGAGATTCTCTTCCTTCAATCCAGAAGCACATTATGGTATTAAGTTGATGGTTAATGTAACAGTTGCAGTTATTATCGTAGGTGTTAAGTAAGGCTACGAATCAAAAAGCCGCAGTGATTTTTTTCTTGTCAAGAATTGAGTAGGCCTACGTTAGCAAGCTATTGTGCAGAGTTGTAACTGGTAACGTGTGTTGCATGCATATGTAGACAACGACTTAAACAGATGAAAAAACTAATGATGACTTGTTTATGACTTAGGATATCCAACGCTTTAAACAGCTATATTTTAAAATAATCAACTACTTGCTACCGTAGACATGAAGAAAAAAAACAGTCGTGAAAGCTCTGTTAGATGTGTATAAGATTCTGACAAATATGTTGTGTCGAGTTTGGGATTAACCCCTCAATTGCTTATATTGCCTTTTATTCTTGTCAATGACACACGTTGAAAAATGCTTTGACATACCCCTGAAGTGATACAAAACTGAATGAATGGAAGCTGATGATTTTTTTAGTAAACTCTGTGCAGTTCACACTTCTCGAAATAATGCGTTATCAGATACCATTTAAAACCAGAGGAACAGCGATTGTGTGATATTTTTCAAATGCTCACGTGTTACTGCTGAAATCCGGCTTCCTGTGGGAATTGTGACTGTTCGTGAATGCTCACGTTGTAGCAACTTATACGCCCTCTAGCACCATGGCTTAAGAAGCACAGAAACACACAGTGGTGATAATTGCCATTTACACGGCTACTCAAAGTGGAGTAAGTCACACTAAAGCATACATAGCCGATTGGTTCGAATTTACTCCTTGTGCTACAAGCAAGCCCAGGGATAGTGCTTTTCGAAAACATCAAAGCATTTTTATCCAACCAAAACGTCGACTACAGGCACAAAAGTTTTTCGTAACACGCCTGTAATGAGGCACTTTACACGACACACATTTCCCTGTTTAATTGGCAGATGTTTTGCACTGTGCTGAAAACAGTTTTACTTATATCATATCGCCTGGATCTGTAGCTTGGGGGAAGCCTAAAATAAACTTTAGCAGCCCGCCTTGGACACCTTGTTCCTCGAAGGGTAGTTTAGGTGGCATGGAGATAGTGATCTAAGTCTGCCTGTTATAAACAATATTACATTGTAAATGGTCAACGCCCAAGGCTTTCAATGCGTGATTTAACTTCAAACAAGCGTGTTTAATAAATACACACATATATTTAAGTATTAAACATACGTGTCGAAAACATGTATATAAGCCTATACTATAATGCTGATCAGAGGCTCGTGGATCAATGCGCTATGCTAGCGAGATAACAACGTAGGCCACGGAGGCCCTGTGTAATACAGTAAACACGTGGCAACTTTACATGGTACATACTGAGGTGGATAAATATCAATTATCACTGTAAATAAAGACCAATAAGCATGTTTTGCAGATTATCAAATTATGTAGATGTGTTTACTATGTAAACATCTCACATAGTAAACACATCTCCTTCATTATTAAATGAAGTACATGCCCAAATCAGTTTGGCGCAGAAGAAAATGAGTGTAACTACGCATACTAAAGTCATGCTTCCTAATATTCTATTTCTAGAATTTACAAAGATCATAAATCACAAATCATGACTACGGCTTAACGACTATTTAAGAGATGTTGTTGAATTGTTCAGCAAATTGCGGACGTATATTATTCAAAGCTTATCACAACGTTAATTTATATTCCGGTATATTGTGAGCGGAAGAAAACCCCATCTAGACACAGGTTCTCTCTTGTATCTTTCTACGATTGAAACCACCCACTGGCAAATCTCATCTCAGCTTTCTAGGACACAAACTCTTCTTCCAATCTGCTTAAGGGGCTTTCGCGGAAAATCCACAGGGACAAACCAGAACCGTGTGTTGCTGTCTGCCTTAAGCGGATTTCTGGAACAGCCTCAACGCCGACTAGTCTGTTTTGGTCAAACTTTGGGCTGATTTGGAAAAAAGTTTTAAGAACGCCTGCATTGGTCAGTAGGGCAGAAGTAAAATAAAGAAATTATACTTCGAAGTAATTTTAGTTGAACTGCTGAAACATGCGAAGAAACTTCTGAAATGTAGCAGCTATGTGACCATTCTGATCTCATGGATTACACTGACGTAAACAATGCGACAACATTATGGTTCGCTGGTACACATTTCGTTGTCAGTAAAAACACAATCATTAACTCACTTATGTCTGCGTACAAGTAATGAACGAACATCCAAAAACAACGGGCACAAAATAAACACTCTGGTCATGAATAAATTCTTCCAATTAATTTCGGTACTCCATCCGTTTAGCGTTAAGCGCAAAGAAAGACGGGCCAAGGACTGATAAACATGGCCTTGGAAACCTGGGGTCCCAAACGCGTCAAGTAGGAACACATTTCCATCCATATATGTTATGAAAGATTAAAGAAAATTTTCAGTACATCTCAATATATAGATAATCCCAGAAACTTTAAGCACTGCTTTATCCAGCTGAAAAATTGTATATATAACTAGATTTGCAACGCGACCGTCACAATGCTATTCTACCAGGCGTACTTCTCTTGATTTATTCTAAAACAGACGGTCTGAAACAAACTGCCGTCATATTCGCCTTCCGGAAGACAGGAAACATATACTGTTCATCCTGTGCTAAAGGTGCACCGATGAAATTCTCAACACATCATTACTGGTTTTATGTAATTTATGAGATAGAATGGAGTCTTTCTTCCATCTTGGCAACGGTACCTGGGGACTTGTGTAAAACATTCCACGCTGAAAGAAAAAGGCCTGGCATGACGTTAAATGAGGCAGTTGGGGAAGATCCAATTGTATTAACTGTGGCATTACTCAGCATGTGGTGATCATTTCGAACGAGACATCGACACACAGCCTGCAGAATTTCCCAGATCACTTTCGCCTGATTGCTTAATTACTGCTCCCCAAAGGCGGGTAGGTTTTAGTTCCTCCATCCCGTGTCAGATGTACTCTTACTAAGAATTCCGAGCAAGTGTTCATTTGAATTAAACAGACATGCTTAGAATAATGGTGCTCTTCATCTTCTTTGAGCACGTGTAATCCCGCACTAAAGAGTTTAGCATAAGAAGCATCTTTATTATTTGATATTTAACACTTTTACATGACATGAATCAGGAATGCATTAAACTGAAAGAAAAAGGACCTGAATGGGAATATTTGCCAACTACTCTTCTAGAACGTTGCATAAAAAGACTCCAAAAGCCTGTTGTGACGCGTGGGAGCTTTGTGAATGCTTTGTGATACTTGAATGAATTCGATACGTGAAAGCCTTATGGATGTATTGCGCAACGATTAGATTTCGTGACTGATAAATAATGCACAGAAGTTATAGTTCAGGTTGCGTTGGTTTTGATCAACCATTGCGAACAGGTTAAAAGTGTGCTGGCGCGTGGAATCAAATCAAATACATTGACTTACGGAAACCCATTTCTCACCAGTTTGTCATTTCATGGTGCGCTTAAATTAAACAAGGACTGGCCTTAAAGTCTGACTTTCGCATCCCAATCGCTGACTCAGGCTGACATTACAGATCCGTAACCTCATGGCATATTTCCAGAACCAATCTGAACACCAATTCACAAAGTAATATGTAAGACGTGGTATGTAAGGAACAACAAAAGATGTTGGTAACATGCTAAAGAGAGTTTGGTTAGTTTTCAGTCAATCAGTGTGGGAATATAAAGACTAAGAGTACAGAGAGTCAAACCAGAGCAGCGACGACAGTGTGATAGTTGGCAAATGATCACACAGGGATTCAAACCAGAGCAGCGACGACAGCGTGATAGTTGGCAAATGACCACACAGGGAGTCAAACCAGAGAAGCGACGACAGCGTGATAGTTGGCAAATGACCACACAGGGAGTCAAACCAGAGCAGCGACGACAGCGTGATAGTTGGCAAATGACCACACAGGGAGTCAAACCAGAGCAGCGACGACAGCGTGATAGTTGGCAAATGACCACACAGGGAGTCAAACCAGAGCAGCGACGACAGTGTGATAGTTGGCAAATGATCACACGTTATCGGTGAAATCCGGTCCCTTGTCATTTTACCTTAGTTAGAGTTTTATTCTGACTGTTCATATAAGTGCTTAAGAAGTAAGAACTTACCAGCCCCCTATCACCACGGCTTATGCCGAATTAGGTAAAAGAATTACAGTGAAGTTAAATGCAATTTATTAGAAGTCACCAATCTAGAATTACTCATAGACATGCGACATTCTAGACATGACGTAAAAATTGAAAGACTGCCTACGACGGAAAGGTTACGTTACTTCGGTCAGTTGCAAAACTATCCCTTCAAGATTCTTGACAGCAAGGCTGTGAATTTCAGTGTTGATCAAGTGAAATTCTCTTCTCCATTTCACCTGAAGTTTGGCCCGTGAATATCTACTTTAAGTGTCATATCTAATGCGGACACTTACTTTTTTTCTGACAGGATGTTAACCCTCAGTACAAACCCTTAAGTGACAATATAATCAATCGGATTCAAGCAAAATGTGAGTTCCAGGTCTTTTATTCAATGCCTAAAGCTGTTTGATTTTAGAAAATATCAAAACTATTGTCCCATGTTCCGTTTATGCATTGATCATGTTTCCATTTTATCCTTTACAGAGTCAATCTATGACTAACGTAGCCAAGTACTCAACTCTTCCCCTCTTAATCCGGTTAGACTGACTTAAAAGATTTTAAACGTCTCTGAAAACGTATTTGAAGTAACCCCGCATCTGATACAGCGACACATTCTCACCGGAATGACTACATCCAGGTTTCAACGCAACAGGTTTGATTTCTCCCTCCATGTCTTGGATGTTTCACCTGTGATGGATACTGTCCAGACTACAGGCTGATTATGACATCTGGCCAAACCCGGCTTTTGTCAGGGTCATCGATCCTATATACACATTTCATGAACTTTATTCGTCCGCTTATAACATTTATTGCTTCTTTTTGTCACCATTTAACACTGCTGTCTGCTTGACTACTGATCTTGTGATCATTGACCAAGAACGCCCCGCGTGGTTGAGAGCTGGTGTACAGGGTCGGTCCTGTCTGTTGAAAGTGAATTGTGTGAATGAATCCGCAGGACTGAATGTTCAGGGTTTAACGCCAGCTTGGCTGTACTTTGGAAATATCACGACCAGGAGTTGTTACAACCAGGAAACAGTTGTCTTTAAACATGAGAAGGAAAATATTCAAAATCAGAACAAAACGAAAATGAGACGGTTTCATAATCGCCTGGAAAGAAAACAAACGGCCATTATTCGAAAAAACTTATGAAATATATATGTTATGCAATGCCTTTTACAATGTCCTAAGAAATGTTTAAAAACATCTGTAAATATTTAACGATAGAAATGTCATCAACGCTCTCGAACACTGCATGAAACCATGGCTCGATCCAGGACACAATTATATTTAAAATTCGATAGACGAACCTTACTCCGTAGGCGGCAGAACTCTATGGCTTCCCTAGAGGGTGTAGGTTTTATTCTTTCCACCCCGAACATTTAACAGGGTTAAAGGAAGTTTACCATACACGGGTCGTATCATTGTACCATTATGTCGATTTCTTCTGACTCGGAGGATGCTGTATGTTTTAATCTTACAGCATCCACAGCGGCACTAAAGATGACGGGTATTTTCTCCGTTACCTGGAAAATCTGTAAGATGTTAAGTAAGTTGTAATCCCCTGTAACGTGTATTCAAAACCTTATCTGCCCTGAGTGATGAACATTTTCCCGCTCTATCTGTTAAATTGAATTTTGTAGAGGGGGATTTTTTTACTACATTACTTTCTTAAGCTTCTTTATGACGAAAAATGTCTCTTTTGTATACCTCTAAACCACATGTATGTCTACACCATGTAAGCCTTTAAACCATATAGACCTCTAAAACATATATACCTCAAAGCCGTGTATACCTTACAACCAGTACACCTTACTGCCGCTTAACTTGCAACTGACATACTGAAATGTACTATATTCAACAATTTTAGGTACAATATTCAGTTCTTTTTTCATGATGTTGACTTTTTCTCTTTGAACGCTATAGAGAAAATGAGATCAGATAGAAACGACCGTGGGGTACTGAAAACCCAAAACACGACATGTTTTCGCTTCACAATAGGTCAGACGGGGAAGATACCGTATGACTACCTGAATCAGTCCCGCCACCTGGCGGGTTTGCCCGCGGATAAGTAGCACTTCAACCATTACGATCGCGTGTTCCAGCCAGCGCTAGTTCCGATGAGACCTGAATCTGGAGTTTTGCGAGGTATCAAAAGAGGCTCGATGGTTGTCTCCCAAGTTTGTCCGGTTTCATCCGTTTATAAACCAGGCTCCCACTCTTCTGCTCACCCTAAAGGACGACGGGAAATGTGAAGAAAATGAGATAGAAGGTGACAAGAAATATTTTTGGCATGGTTTAAGATGCCCTTCTAACAGAAAGCTGTCAATCTGAGTCACAGCAATGTTTTCAGCAGTATAGCAATGTCTAATTTTCAGGTATCATTTGAAAGATTCTGAGTCAGTTATTACAATGATCTTCTGTAAATAAGCCACGGTAATGTGCTACAAATGTGGCACTATCCGATTTTCAATTGTCAAGAGAAATACATTGACTGCGAGTGAATCACAGGTATCACTGTACGATTGTCAATTATGAGGTGAAACATTTTGACTCAATTATTAATGCGAACTTTAGTAAATGAGTCACAGCAATGCGTTGCCAAGGTGAAGTTGCGTCCACAAGTAAGATGATGGATATATAACATTTCTTTCCCGGTCCTAGTGAGGAAATTGACACTGTACCTTGTTTCGGTGATACTGGTCAAGTCCATCAATTTACCTTCTGCTGGCTTCATCAACTGCCCAGCTATTTTTACATCTGACCGAATCGCTTCAACACGTGCCGATGAAATGTGGCACAGTTCGGTGAATTGTCCTCAGTTATCACTTCAACACGACTGATTTGATTTGTCCTCAGCTCGTCAAGCTGAAGTCGATACGGAGTGGTTTCGGTCTTTTGTATGAGGCTTCTTCTAGGACAGGCAGGTTTTAGGACGTTGGGGGAATGGAAGGGTAAGTTGGAGGGATGGAGGGGGGCTGTCAGTTCGTTTACTGCCACACCGAGTGGAAATTTACTCGCCGCCTGTAGAAGTCATGAACCCCTTAAGAGGAAAATGCCAGTCTTCGGCCCAGGGGATGCGGATCGGGAGCAGATCCTGTCAGATAAAGTCAGTGGTCAGGCCACACGAATGGCCTCGCCTGGATCCGGCACCATCCTGTGTTGCAGTCGCCTCGCATTTCCAGACGTTCCGATATAACGGTGGCCTATCCGAGCATAAGACAACTCGTTCAAGCATCCCATGCTAATTGTTCCCATCCAATAAACAAGCTACCATTATTTCTCCAGCTGAAGTTCTCCAGCGAGCCTGGTTGTCACGCAATGAATGCTCGACAGATGGCGCTACACGATCAGAACCATTTGTCAGTGGAATCGACCATGTTCGTGAAAGCTACTTAGGAGAGTGAGGCTGTGTTTTGGTTAAATGAGTATATCATTTAAAAATAGAGTACACAGGAATATTTCTTTAGATATTTATTTCATTGGTGTTTAAAGCCAATTATTTCATTGGTGTTTATTCAAGATTTTTTCACTTGCACGACATCGGCCAGCATTATGGTGAAAGGAAACCCGAGCAAAGCCCGCGAATCTCGTGACCATCAGCAGATTGCTGGCAGATCTTCCCACGTACGGCCGGAGAGGAAGCCAGCATGATCTAGATTTAAACTGACAACTACCGCATTGGTGAGAGGCACTGCGCTAACGCGCTACACCCCCCGGCCACGGAGGCCTCCAGTAGGAATAATGTGCGAAGCTACGGATGATCCCATGGCTTGTGCAAGCACCAAATCTTCCTCTGATTTCGTTACTTTACAATTTTACTTACTTTACTGTTAAATTTAAATAATTGCACTTGAACTCAGTTTGAATTTCAATGGTAGTTTTTTCGCTCTCATTGAATCATTTGATTATCACATGTCATTATTATGCCTGACTCAATGTTGCATTTTTATCTGATGGATAAAATGAAATAGGAATGGATAAAATGGATTTTTCGGGCGTCACATTTCGATATGAAAATGTTCAACTCAGTTAAAGCTCAGTAATCAGTTTAAAATTTTAATTAGTTATTTCGCACGAAATCTAACAGAATGTGTATCTTTACAAATAAACTGCTTTCTCATGGGAACGGCACTCTAAAACAAGCTTCCATTGCATTCTACATTCTATAAGTCAGTACGGCCAGATGATGTTGTGGGTGGATTTGTACCGTTCCAAATGAAATTTTGGCTCCTTTCAAAATGTTGCCTTCCATACATTCTTAAAAGGCTCTGCATAGTGCTAAGGGGGTGTAACTTACTTTTGAAGAATTTATATAAGTTGTCGAAATAGAATAGTAACTGAGGTAAACTGAGAGGAGACCACATCTGCCGACTATACCACACCGTCGTCGATGCTCTGGTTTACTCTCTACGCTGTAGTCATTTATATTTCATATAAATCTTGTCCCGTTGTGAAATATGTCTATGGTAATATATACCGTATTAAGACATGTATTATCACTGCACTGGCTTGTTGCTCTTAGGGATATGTGAAATAAAGATATACTAGTATCGTAATGTACCAGGAAAGGTGTCCGTTGTAATGTACACTGCACCGGGTCCTGAGATAAGGATGTGCTGTTGCGGTGTGAATTATGTTCGTAGTAATATATAACGTATGGAAAAAGAGCACTAGAGAAAAGACAAGCATGTGCAGTGATTTTTGTCGAGGTATACAAATGAATGTAAGTGAATTTTTTTTGGCTGTGAAATATTTTACGTTCTCCTGCTATCATTGTGTCAGTATGACATTGAGAGTGCAATGCTCTCTTAATACAGGATTATATCAGAAACCGAATATAGGATGGTGTATACCTGACAATAACATGATCCGGTCGGAATTATATAGCCTAAGGACATACGTGAGAACGTAGGGAAATTAGATAGATTCTCCTTTGGTAATTGGCATCTAATTTCTAGAAGCCACCTTAGTGCAATAATAAAAAAAAAACCAAAAAAAAACAAAAAAAACGACCTGCGTTTAATATCCGTGTTCAGGGTATAGAAATGCAGTCATGTTTCCCATACTTTCAACTCGCTATGACCTGAAAGCAGCCACCACGATATACCATTATTGGTGAACATTTAACCACAGGTGGTAGTGATGAATATTCATAGCGATCATCATTTATTAGCGACTGATCTAGCAAAGAACGGTTGTGATCGGTTTATCAGTTTTTCGCCATTACAACGGTGTTTGGAATGTTGACCGTTTTATAGAAGTTACCGCAATGTCTTGTGGTAATATTTTGACTTCAGCTGAAACGGAAATTATACACAAATAAAATACCAGAGAAACATCAAACTCCGGAAGGAAAATCACAGAAAAAACATGAGAGAGTTATGTAAAGTTTGATAGTTTACATGTATTAGCACTTTAATTGCATTTTAAATATTCATGGCATTAGCGGTGACGGAAATTTGCACTCTGACTTTTCCCTTAATGGCTCGTGAGTCCGGTCCACAGAACTGAATGACTTGCTCTTTCAATGAAAGAGTCAACCTTTTCTTCATTGAGTTGATAAAAACGCAGATGAAGTTGCCTGTGTGCTTCCGCGAGAAATATGATCCAGAATTGGAGAATAACGGAGGTTTCCTAGGCGTCTAATAAGTAAAATATTCCATACTATGTCGTGGAGACATAAACAGAGGTGGAAACCAAAATCTGCCCATAAACTGGGATTCGTACTCGACAATTGTATGATGGCAGTGGGTCGCTAGAATGTATAGATAATGTGTCTTCTTCTGTCCATGCCGCCAAAGTGCTGCCACATATGCAACATCATGCCGAAGGCACCAGACATCATTCCCTATCCTGTTGCATTATACTGGCACCGGGTCGACCAAGGATCCTTTGTTCTAATCTCTGTTTGCTGAGCGCCAAACCAGTCAAAAACAAGTACTATTTTAAAAGTCTTTAGTACGATCCGACACAGGGTTAACCTCAATCTCCCCAGCCTGTCTATTGAAATACCCAATGTACATGAACTCTAAACCAATGCAAAGTTAACGGGTAAAGAATCTGGCGCAATGAACGTCTGAGTGGATGACAACCAAGCAACAATTAAATAACCGTAACCAATGGACGTCAAAAGGATCGCTTGTAAAGAATGAGTTAAGAATTATAGAACGCAATAGGTGTGTATGGCATACTACAAAATGAACAGCTAAGAAATTGCACGCTGTTGGAGCCAAGGAGAGATCACACAAAGAACCTCTTGATAAATCGCTCACAATGAGCAAGGGAAGAATTGTATGTGATGAACATTCGAGGAATCGCAAACACTAGAAATCCAAGACCAAGCTGAGCTTATATCGAGTCAATTAAGGTATCTGTGCAAGATAAGTGTATTATCATCGATGTCAAACGAACTCCGTAATATTTTTTTTCATGAACGCAGGTATTTACCATAATGCGTGACTTTAAATGCCTTCATTTTGTTCTCTTTCACAGTAAAAACCAGAGCGAGGTTCCCTGGTACCGTGCCAACGACACTAGAGAGACGAATGAGCGAGCCCGGAAAGCTTATGAAGCTCTGATGACCGTGACACTCCGGAAACCCACGAGCCCGGCGTACCACCGCTTCTCTAATGAGGTGAAGCGACGTGCTCGGGCCAAGTATGAGAACTTTACGTATGGCGAAGAGGAGGTAAATGTGCTGATAGGGGGTAAAGGCAAAATTAAAGCTATGAAGTAGACCATAGATTTAGGAGAAGAACTATTTTAGACAGTTATCAAGGTTTAAGAACCCGGTGTAATTCGAAATTTTCTCACAAAAAAATCCAGTCCTTTTAATATATTGGGCAAGAGAAAAAAATGATGGATTGCAGAGAAAACCTCTACCATAGCAACTTGTACACATTCTATTGTTTGCTCGTTATTGGAAATCATTCTATCGATTCTTCTGAATGGTGCCCCATGTCGACACCCGGCCATCGGCAGGATGCTGAAAGACCCTTCTTCTTACGATAGGAGGGGAAATCAGCCTGAACTGAAGTTGAGCCAACAGCCATCGCATTCGTGTTGGATAATATATCTGTGAATTTAAACTTTTATCACAGCATTTCATACAATCAAATTTAGCTGCCTGATTATTTTCCTGTTCATCTTGTGGCGGCGAGAAAAATGATTGGCTGCCTATGTATATAGATATGGCTCGTCAGCAATGTTCAATTTTTAGCGATGCTTTTGTTTTGACGGTGAAACAGTTGATAAACAGAACAATCGCCCACACGCAAGGTTTAGGACACGATCGTACATCGTCGTTTATACGATTTAATGTTTTTACCACACATATTGCTTTTTCCCTCGGCAATCACTTGATCGACGACAATCTCTACTGCCTGCATAAACGGGTTAGGGAGCAAATACCTATTTCCTTAATGGGAAAGATAGAGAAAAAAACATAGGAGATGAATGTAAAGGAGACGGGGTATAAACGTTCCTTACATGGCGATAGTCTGTGACACACGCGGACTGCAAATGGCTTCATCATCGGCGGGAATGTTTATCCCGCGAATTGCCAGTTTACATCACAGATCGTTTTACATGCTGATACGTTGTTTGGCTGGCCACAAACAGGATTTAGCGTCCAAAAATGAGTAGTCTCTCGTCTGAATGCTTTTGTGTTCGTTTCCATTTGAAGACGTTGGAGTGGAAACGAGAATATATAGACTTGGTAGAAGCAGATGAACTGAACATTTGTTTGCAGTATACTGTGCGTTTCGAGACAGCTAGCCAGAGGGAAAATATCACGTCGCTATGACTGCGGTTTAAAATAGAACCACTATGAAGCACATATGCATATTCTTCCAAAGACCAAAGAATTTGAACATTTTATTAATACCCTGCATTTTTGATTATCGCTAGCATCCTGGAAAGACAATGCAGAAAGTCTGTTTCCAGTAATATTTAGTGGAAATATAAAAGGACTGATACACGACGTAATGTTTTGGGGGGTTGGGAGGACCGCGAAGGAAGTAACCTCGGAGTATTGAGCAATACTCCGAGGCATTGTAGATCTGGTTGGAAATGGGTATGTCTAATGTTCAACATAGGTCATAGTTAACATACTCAGCGAACAGAATTGAGCTGATGTCGCTTTGAAAATCAAGATTCGCGCAAGAAAGTATCCTATAGAAAAGACCTTTATGTAAGCAGACAAAAATGTTTCCGAAATTTCGCGGAAATGGCCTCTAGCCTCCTCAAATCACCTCTGGTGTTTTTTGTTATTATTGCTGGACGTATTCCTACATTTAACATTTACTTCTGAAGGTAGTGAATAGGTTCAGCTCAGAAGGCAGTCTTGACAAGAAACTCGCGAATGTGCGATGAATCCCTCTGCGCAGTGGGTGGGCGCTCCCAAAACCTGGAATTTGTCCTTACACCCTGAAACAAGTTATAACATCAATCCATTTTTCTTTTCTTGGCATCGATGACTCCAACAGCCCACCAAGAGATTGTCCCCACCCCTGCTTCTCCGGTTGTCTTGTACCGATCGATAAAGCAAACAACCCTTAGCCATTTGTCTCGACAAAGCCATCAATGTTCGTTTGCTAGCCATGTGTTACTGTTACTGGGTTTGTCTGTCCAGACGCACCTCTTTTGTCCCCATATGATTAGCGTGGCATGTTCGCCCACAGTATCGAGCCCATCAGAACTTGTGGCCATTCTTCAAGGTCTGCCGGGAACACGAAAGAACACAATAAATAGCGACAAAGCTATTTTTCTCTATATATGTCGGTGTTTATGTGGGGTTCTTGTGTTTGGGGTGGTTTGGTAGAATATCCGACCATCAGACGAATATCAGTTTCCAAATCACTGTTCCTTCCTACAACGAGTGTTGTTTTAAGAGAAAAATAAACTTACTGTCAGTTTCGGTGAAGGAAGGGGTCGTAATAATTTACTTCAACCCCTGTGATCAAGGCATACCTTAAGTATGGTTTTATATCAAAATTTATTGTCATGAGAAGCAAAACGAAAGGTGTACTGTGAACAAGACCTCAGCCACATCTTATGACATAGGTATAGTTATCCAAGGCTTTCCGACAGGCACGAGGAAAAAATGTACATGGTAAGCAATGACGGCGTAACCGCAGGGTTATTTCGCTTGGAGCGCAAGCTTTAGCAACATATGTAGGTTATGTGGTAAAACTACCTCGACAGGCGACGCAAAGACAGAGCAATGTTGCAAACAGGCGTTTTCTCAACCTGCAGGCTCTTACTTTCTTCTGTAATGTTTAGCCAATGATCCATGTCTAAACAGCTAATTTAACCAAATTCTATGGAAACCGGATGAGGATATATCGCCCCGCGCCTCGCGAGTCGAGTACCGCGAAACAAGGACAGTGTAAATCGCACGGGAATGGTACCGTTCTCGTCTGGCGGGTCTAGACCCGCGGGACGATTGGAGGAGGACGGTACCCATTCGTGATCGTCTTCGTCCCCTCGTCCCTCGCCTAGGGGGTCGAAAACCGCGGCACGAGAACGGTATGATTCACGCGCGATTTGCACCGTACTCGTGTCGCGGGTCTCGACCCGCGAGGTGCGGGAAGAGGAGATGAGGACTGTATCGTCCTCGTGTCGCGGCACGCGACCTGTCAAGGCCTATTTCATATAGGCCTATGTGCCGATTTCAAGGAAATGTCGATTTGAGGAAAATGTCGGAGCGTGGTTACCGTTCAGAAGTTCGTAGGCTCGCCCAAAGAGTTCATTTTAGATAAGTTATATCAGTTATGTGTCAATGGTGCACGCTGGCTTATTCTGTTTAGAACACAACCTAATCTTTCAACGAATTAATGTGGTTCAATTGTCACATGAAGTCACTGACTTAATCGCTTAAAATTTTAAGAATATTGGCTTCCCGCCAGTTCACTGATTTACTGGGTGTAGACGGCTGCTTGACAGCTCTCACCCATTCTGTACCGTGCCAAGCAGCTGGAGAAACGAACATAGTATATTGTTTGTCACGTTTTCAACACTGGCAAAACGGTATAACAGCTCATAGCCAGCAAACCATGTGATTGTATGCTTTTACTAGCAAATACAGGCTGCAAAATCTTTTAGTTTTTAGAATTTTTATGGTCCACGAAATTTAAAATGTTAAATTAGGACCAATATCCTGGAGAAAAAAACATTTATTTTGAGTAACTATCCAAGTCCAAATTTTCATCAAAATATGTGTTGGATTTATGTGTTCATTGCCTTTTATACCCGTTCCCAGGAAAAACAGTTCATAACTGCAAAGTTTTCACATATCAATGCATATTTTTTGGCCGTTTTTAATAAGGGCAACTTTGTTCACACAACTCGGAATACTAATAGATAAAGTCTCTGAATTATGAGTGGTATTTTGTACTGTTGCCAAAAATCCGCATGGTTTAACCGAAGATCGAAGCCGCCGTATGTGTCATCAATGTTTCCGCAAACGTCGTACATGGTGGAAATGCTGCCTAGACTGAAAGTAATCGGGGTCTGTACCAACTATTTTGTGAATGGAAATTTGCCATTTGAAAGGAGACGGTAGGATAAAACGCTGAAAGTGCCCATGGCTAGCACAATCCGTTGCAGACAGAAATTAATTAGTTTGTCTGTGACGACTGTCAATCCTCAATTAACCGCAAACCTGGTCATCGGCTTTTGAGTTATCCGAACAAGTTATCGGACGCTACATATAACCTTGTTTGGTTTCCAGCATTTAATAATTTTCATTGACTTTTTGCTTTTCTTTTAACACCGTACAATCTGATACAAGGTCTGTCGACCCCTTTCCTAAGGATCTAATCAAGCTAATAATTTTCTACTTTACCTTTCCCCTTTCCTAAGGATCTAATCAAGCTAATAATTTTCTACTTTACCTTTCTTTAAAATAGAATTGCAAATAGAATTGCACGATGGACGGGTTTTACAGAACGTGAATATAATACACCTCGTGTGTGTCATTGTTAATGTTCAATAATGAAAGTAATTCTTTCCAGCAGATCGAGCCCTTACTCCCAGAGAGCTACCTGTGCACGAAACATGTAGTACACATATGAGATTGATGAATGTTTTCATCAACTGTTTAGTGTTTAAAATGTTTAGTTATATAATGTTATTACAGAATTGTGTATTTAAAACAAAAACACAGTTTCATGGAAATGAAAAGACGGCCTAGAACCCAGGATCCCCTATACCAAAGCATTGCTTGCTGACCTCTACACTAAACTCAAACTATGGTTACTAGCACATGTATTCGGTAAACATCAAGGTGACAGATAGGCCTTGGAAATCAAAAGACAAAGCTTTTGGTTTAACCACGACTGAAAGGGGCCCCGAAAAGATACGTAGTATAAAGATCAAACTGATTGAAATACAAGTCCTCGACAAGTTTTTTTCTGAGGCTCCACTTCCCTCCTGCTTAAATCCGAGCTTGAAATTGAATAATATGGCATTTTCAGCTGATTGTAACATTTTCGCTGATTCGAAAATTTATACTTTCTGGCAAAATTATATACAGTCATCGTTCCTCGTTCCTCGTGTCGAGACCCGCGACAGGAGGACGTTGCAAATGTTTACTGTCCTCAGCCGGCTTTCATAAAATTCCGTTGGCTGTCTCCCTGTAGCTCTCTGCCTATTATACAAAAAAGAGGGCAAGACAAGTCGGTCTGTGTCTATGACACGGGTAGACCTCTGGCTGCAGGCTACAGGGTTTGCCCGGGAGCAACCGTCAGAAATCGGCACAGTCTGTTTCCGCACAAACACATGCAGTCTCCAATTAGAACTATTTGACCAAGCCAAATTTTTTCCTCCACGTTTTTCAGCTTTCCTCTTTGTAGTAATCCACCTATTTTTCAAATCAAAACAAATGAGAATTCAAATGAGGTTAACTTATAAAACAACATTTATTTGGTGTTCGTTTTATCCGCTTATTCTCGATGTTCAATAAAACAGTATGAATATTTCTTTTATAAATGGAAATATTGTACATTTTACCTGAGAGAAATCGAAACATACAGAACGCTGATAACTGGACATCCTTGCTCTGTTTCGGTTGCCTTGTTCGTAGTGCAGTGTCCATGACTCCACATCTGAATCAATCCAAGGCTTAGAAATATGTACCGGTAAGTTTTCGCTGGTTTCGTAGCGAACAGTTGTCATGGGGGCAGCAAATAATCTAGAATCTGCTTGAAGCTACTTGTTCTTAGTTATTTAATTATTTATTGGTGTTTCACGTTGTATGCCTACACAAAAATGTATCACGTAGGGCCTAAGTAAAATAATGATTTGGGGATAAAGAGTAGAGCCCAGGGAAAAGCCCTCTTGTCATTAAATGAACATCGTCTATGGCTTCAACAAGCTTCATCGTACCTTCGCCCCGTCACGTTCTTGTGGTATGAACGACATTTGGTCATTGTCCTGACGATCGTGCTATATAAAAAATGCATATTTGTGGATGGTATGTCTTTGTAGGTGAATAGTTTTGTGGGAGCTTTCCACGATGCTGTCATTCTCTATGCTCTTGCTCTCAACGAGACTCTCGCCGACAACGGAAACATCACAGATGGCGCAGAAATCACCCGCCGAATGTGGAACAGAACATTCGAAGGTATTCCTAAAACACCTTGGTGGTTTATAATGTCTATTTAAGCCTGTGCGTTAAAATCATGGATACAGGGTAAAACTAATATTAAGTAAATTAATATGCAATATCATGAATTCCAAAAGAATCAAGCATGAAATTTCTTGGCGTAGTTTGTGGGATGGTCTGAATCGTACACCAAACACTGTATATTAAAACTATATGTTCTTATTTTTATGGATCATGGGACGATTGTTTCACAGATATCATAATAGAAATAGCGAAACCCTGAATACCGAACCAAGCAGACAGTCAGGCAGATAACTTATGTAGGCCTACATTTTCAACTAAGGCGTCAAATCCTACATTCTCAGGTCTTTTTATATCCCGAAATTGAAAGGATGTTAGAGTGATACTTGGATTTTTCCTTGAATCAATTTAGTCTCCATTCACCACTCTAACTCACCAGCACTCACCACTCACCACCATTACATGCTAATACATACACATATAGTTCGTTTCTGCTCACGTTTATAGGCATCACAGGAACGGTTAGTATCGACGCCAATGGAGACAGGAACGGCGATTACTCCCTGCTGGATCTCAATCCTCGAACCAAGAAGTTCGAGGTGAGTCGAGTTACATTTATCATACAAGAGTGCTTGTTAGACCAGATTCATCTCAACTCGACCGAGGTGTAAGTTCTTTAGGGTTCGTGTATGTGCAATAGTCACACGATTCAACTGGAGTTTTAGCCCCAGTTACTACCTGTATGCCGGTCAGTTATAAATGCCAGTCGGAGACTGGGGCCAACTCGATACCACCAGCTTGCATGTAACGTCTGAGGCATAGCTCCAATTGAGTCACGTCGTTATCTCGCATTCACTAGCTTCTGCGACCTGACGCAACTGTCGGGTTGAGTTGAATCGCGTCTTAACTACCGATCTTTGGGAAGTTATTGACAAACTGTCCACATGGGCGCACATACACCCCTTTCTGGTTGAAAACAAGTTGTCTTCAATGAACTTTGGGTGGCGCAAATTGTCGACGAGTTATGTGCATCAAGGTACCACATGCAGTCAGAGCGAGCCTCATCTTGATAGGACGATGAATATGTACTATGTTGGTAAAATGAACATCACCAAGAATGGCATTTTATTATAGAATTTGTCCTTTTGAAGGAGGGTTGAGGGAGGGATATATTTTTGTGGGTTCTTTCCACCGAGGTTGGCAAAAAGATTGGCCGAAAACGGATATCTGCAGCGTTCTGGGATTGGTTTGAAAGGTGGCCTGAGTGAAGTGGCGGGGCGGTCCGATAGACAATGGCTTGTTATATATTGTCACATGTCACCTTGCAAGGCATACCAACCATGGCCAATATCCAGTCTTATCTTGTGAGATTTGCCACAGATGCACCACACAGCTGGAGTCTACAATTTGTTCAAGCATACGAGTGGAATTTCTTTAAAAAGTGTTTGGTTACCATTAAATGTCTTGAATTCATTGACCTGGACAATTTATTTTAATCACTGAAATGACACCTCGTTATTCCGCTTAGCGGGAAAATCTCAGGTCAATTGTTTGAATTCCTCCAGAGGGACCGCTCCATTTCAAATAAACTAAATGCTTATTTTTTTAAATTTTACTTTGAAGATCTCACGAGGAAATCATTAACTTTAACATAAAGAAAGAAAAAAAATATAACCTGAACGGTAAACCCAGAGCAGCGGCGACGGAGTAAGAGATGTCAAATTATCTCGCGGTACCCGTCAAATCCGGCCTCTTGTCTATTTTACTCCAACTGTCCATGTAAGTGTTTAGGAAGTAATGGTTTACACGCCTCCTATGGCTTAAACGGAATTAAGTAAAAGCAACTTGCAGTGCTGTTAAATGCAATATACTAGACGTCAGATGTCTAGAATGACTCAAAATGCTGTGTTGTCACCACATTTAATTCATCCACACAATAACATGAAATTGATTGCAAATGGACCACGCCTCTGGAATGCCTAGTCCACCGATAATCATTTCAAAAAGGACATGAGAAGTAGATGTCTTCGCATTGTGCTGAGTAAGCAAAAATTATCTCGGTTTAATTCTGCAGGTATTTTAAATGTTTTTTAAATATCCAAATTTTGTCGTTAAGAATGCGTTTTATAGATAGTCGGGCATCCTTCGTGACACATGACGGCAAAATACTTTTTAGAATTATGAATGTTTTAAATTTTGTGCGTTTTCTCTTTATAATTGCAATTTGCTTCCAGCTCTCAAAGGGGGTTATTAACTTTTCTCCGTGACAATTTCAGGCGTGTTTGGCATAACGTTTTCAAATTGACAAGAAAAAAAAGAAAGAAAGAAAAAAGAAAAAATAGAAAATCTAAAATAACGCTAAGGGATTTCACATCATTTCCATCTATTAAATTCACAACGGGTATATTTCGGAAAAGTAATTGCTTTTGTGCCTGCAACAGCCTGGAGTTTGAATCCAGTTCCTGTTCGACAAGCCCATATGTTCATTTCCCACGACGGTTACAGGACCTATATGGTGTCAGCGCACACCATGCAGCGCTTTTGGCCGACCTGCCTGTTTTTCGAGGCGGTTCAATTTCTCTCTCTGTCAACTGCAATTTCCCGTCTGACGATGACGTGGACACGAACGCAACAGCCAAAACCTTCTGATGGTTCTGACATGCCACGTGGTGTGTTTGTCGTTCAGCTGTAGCTGGCCGAGTTGTGTAACGAATTGTCGAGGGACACTCTTCTGGTTACCGGCTACATAAACCGATTTATAATAAATGAATCAATTATTATGGCTTAACGTGAATGAGAAATTGGTTGATATGTCTGTTGTGTAAATGTTCAGGGTTTCAACCATTCGTTATTTATTTATTTATTTGATTGGTGTTTGAAGCCGCACTCAAGAATATTACACTTATACGACGACGGCAACCATTCGTGTTTTAAGCTCTCAATATTTCCGACTCACGACTTAGCTGTATTGCCAAACAGTTGACACCTCTTAACATCATTGGGAAAGCTTGGTTATGTTCACTCTTGTTGACATCAATAAAGGTTATCACCCCGGGCATGCCAGCTGGCCGAGCGATGAACCATGTTTTCGTTACAGCTGATAATGAATCAATTTTATAGATATTTGTTCAATTTGTTCGTATGTCAACGGTGATTTTCAGACATAATCGTGCATCAAAGCACAGGAGCGAAACCTACTAATGTATTCCAGGCATGACGCGTGTTGTTGGTGATGTCGTTCGGCGTTTGGTTACTGTATGGCATTATGACTTAGCGCCGATTTTGTCACATTATAAGCCGAGGTTTCGTAAATCTATCCAGAGGACTGATGTAAACAGTGGATAAACACGGAGCTTATGTCCGCCATACCCATGTCTTCCACAGGTTGTTGCTAATTACTATGGCAACAAGAAGGTGTACGAGCCGGTGGTGGGAAAGCGGATATACTGGGCTGGAGGTCTGATGTCACCGCCTCCGGACACTCCCGAGTGCGGCTTCGACGGCTCCCTCTGTCCTCCGGAAGGTAAGAACGCTTTGGATCTATTCACTACATGGGTTAAGCCTGTGCTTACCACGCTTTCTCAATTGCTGAATTCGATGTAATTTGTTTTAATTACGATAGCGGGCTTGGGGTGGAAGCGAGGTTCAATAGAAAACAGGTCGTTTACACCTATTTTATCTGTCAGAATTGATAATAGATCGATTTGAACACACTGAATCATATTACTCTTTTCAGGATATTATATGATTCTGGAGTAACGATGGGTAACATGATTGACTGATTTGAAGATGGGACTTAGAATACACCCTTAGTTATATCCACCGCATTCAGTCCTGAGACACCCATGTTTCTCTACACTAGTGAAAAGAGGTTGAATTTTTTAAACACACTGTCTGTCTTCCCATTCATTCTTCTCGTTCGGTGTTATAACAAGCTGTGTGCCTTTTTTGAAAAAAAAAAACAAAGCAAAAAACAAACAAACAAAAACAAACAAAAAACAGTTAGTGGTGATGCAGTTTTTTGGTAGTATACTCAGTTGTCCATGCAGTTTCATTGGGGAATTCCCTTATGGTGATGTTTGAGTCACTTATTGTGGCTACTCACCCGCTCTACGCGTTTGGCCTTGACCCTGTCACGTGACATTTTACACCGTCGCCTGTTGCCACACGCGCTATTTTGGTGTGCACGTCAAGAAAACAGTTGGGTAAGTAGCTATTTTGAAATTAATAAAGTGGAAATAAAAGAGTGTCTGCATATATTTTCCTGTTCTTCTGAAAGTAAATTACTGGGGGTTTGAACTGTTGCTAATCATAGACAAATTGTTGACTAAAGCAACCACTGACTTCGGTTGCATTCCGTCGAGAATTAGATTGAAAATTTAGCTTCAAATTAAAGTCTCCCTTAATAGAGGAGGGTTTATTTTTAAGAGAGCTTAAAGTTAATAGATGATGTCAAAGTAAGTAAATATATTTTTGGTTATAGTATTTCTCTCCTTTAAACCAACTCAAATAAAAAAAATAGAATTTGCCTTTGTTGTTGTTGTTATTTCTCTGCTGGTGAGATGATTCGATTTGTATTGTGGTTACCATGTGCAATTGCTCCACCTCAAGATAAGTAACAACATTTCTCTATTTTCAGTTATATGGCTGAGATATTGCCGATGTGACGTTAAGCCATAATCATTCATTCATTCTATTTTCAGTACATTACAGTATTTTCCAGAGCCAGCCATTACCTTAATGCGAGAATAGTGGCGGGAATAACTGAAGATGACATGGGCAGACCGTTCTTCCCTTGAAGTCTGGGCTCATCCACTGGGCTCATAACGTTATGCTGTAATGAAATATGCTTTGTCGTACTCCAATCATTGTTCCCTGCTCGAAACGAAAGAGGAGTTTCGGAATGATGCCGAGTTGATGGCAGGCCTGTACGTTATGCATGCTTGTTCAGATTCCATACGACATCAACAGGTGGCACCGACTCAAAGAAAACAGGCGCTTTACTGGACGACAAGGTTAAGGCACTGCACTTCTTTGACCTAAGGGAACGCAAGTTGGAATTCGACTGTTGCGCTTTCGTAACGCGTCTTTATTAATAGTGAAGAGATTCGTCAAAAAATGGCACTAGGTAACATCAACATAATAGTAAATATTAATAGAAATATATTGTATTTCAGTGGCACATGCTTTAAGTGTTGGTAATGAGTCGTATACTATTATCATTTGTCAGGAAAATTTGACCGACTTGTCCTCAAGTATATTTATTATTCTTTTGTGTGATCAATATGGAAGTCTGGTGACTAACGCTTTGGTGTTGTCGTTGTACCACCCCGTTATTAAACACGGAAAAAGCACTACCAATGGACTAGTTAGATTTTACCGAGTAAGGAAAGCATTAGGCCGTATATCAGATTATTCATCATTATAGATCCGTGGACTTGTCATGCATGGCGCCTTGTGCTCACTTATTTATTCACTTGATTATTTGAATGGTGCTTTTCCGCCGTACTGAGGAATATTTCACTTTTACGACGGTGGCCAGTATAATTGTAGAGCCCGTTGGAAACCCACGACTGTCGGCGGGGTTGCTGGCCGAAATTCCCACTTACAACTGGAGAGGAATTGAGCATTGTAATCCGGCATTGGCTGTTGTGAGTATGCATTTCTTTCTTTTCACAGCTTGCGAAACGGGTATGTTAGGATGGTGACAACAGGCACAGTTCAGCATTTGCTTAATTGCATTCAAATGTACAAAATTGTATGTAACAATCACTGTGCTTATTTCCTTGTTTAACAATGGTGTGTTTGCTGTGGTCTCATGATTTGTTTTTGCAATAAAATTTTCTGCAAGGTCGTAAGTATATCAGTATTGAATTACGCATTTTTCCTTTCAAAAATGAGAAAAACTGTAAATGTACATCTATATAGTGTCTTGTAATGCGTGACCATAATTAAAATGAATTTGTACCCCTTGAATTATTTGATGCCCTTCATTTCCACTAACCTGGGGAAACTTCTGATAAATCTAATCCGACTGCAATATCGCGGCGCCAACAACACATATCTACTTTGGGTCATATGTATAAAATGTTACCATTGTTGAATGAAGGAACGCCCAAATCATCTTTCAGTTTTTCTAAGAAAGGATGGCTACCTACACGATTACCTTGTTAAAGTTGCAAAGTATATATGACATTTTCTTTGGGCCTGTCATATTTTCAATTCGACGATGTTAGATATACGTGGACTCTCTGATTCAATGGTAATCTAACGTAGCGCTTTGTGGTGCTTTAACACGCCTTTAGGAGCATTTATATAATTTGTCTTATCCATGGCACATTACAAGATAGGCGGCCAAATTGTCACATCCATGTTCGTAACATTACCCTCCTCCCCCGTCTACCCCCTAACCCAGAATGCACCCTTGTGACCTCGCTACTTACTGTCAATTAGCGAAGCTCCATCACTATCAATCCAGCAAGTAGCTGCCAAGGCCATTGGTCTATACCAGACTATTCGATTGGTGAAAAGTAACTTGAGACGGCCTGTGTTTGGCGAAAGCATGACAGCTGTGAAGATATCTACACTGCTCTCTACCCCACACCTGTTTACGACCTCAGACAGGAGACTACCCATAGGTTCTGTACTATAATCCGCCGATGTATTCTGCCCGCTCAAATATGTTGAAAGTAGCTTAAGCTGTTCTTTGGCTTCTGGGGATTTAGCCCTGACGAGAAGCTGCCAAAAGTATTCACCAGTGTTTGAGGAACTGGGGATCGTTGTAGCCAGTTTTGTACTGACTGAAATAAGTAAGACAGAGGGACAAGCAAGTGAAACAGAAATGAATGACTGGGTTATTTCAAAATTGCGATCGGTTCAATTGGTTCGAGGAACAAGGGCTTGTCGGAGAAAAGCTCCCGTCAAATCCCCTGAGTTAAGCAATGACCGAGGAGTAGGATTCAAATCCGGCTTTGGACAGAGAGTCTTTAGACCTCCCCTCCCTCAGTGAGGGCAGGGTTTCGGAAACAGCAAGCGGGAGGAGGAGAGGGAGGCGCTTTTTGAATGGAGTTCTCCGTCCTACTGACCTATGTGCGCTGATTGTTAAGTGTGACGTCAACTGAAGCATGCTTGGGCCATTTCTACAAAACTGCATAAGTCACTTTTTTCGTAAAAGACGTCGCCAAGGACATAGTTCCATAAGGTGATATGATTTATGGGAAAGGTTACGAGATGTGGATTTACGAAGTTTTGTGAAAGTGGACCCTGGTCATTCCCCGATATTGAGTGTACATCACTGCATGTTCGTCAGTAACTAAACAAAAATAAATGTGCTTTACGCCAGCCACTTCAACCCATAAACCTAATCGTCCAGTGAGACATCTTTTGGTAGGGCGATAAGCAACAGTCAAGTAAACAGATAAATAAGTATTGTCACACAGGATTCCGTGTAATGCCATCAGACGTAATGAATGCAAAAGAATCGACTAAGGATGAATTAGGACATGTTGGAAACGTCACATTCAAAAGGCTGAATCTGGTGGAATGTTGTAATCTGTCCTAAAAGTGCAACACTGACGAAAATACACCTGATGGCTTTGTACTAAGTCAAAGGAGCCCTGCATGTAAAAGCCATATTTTTGACATGAAAAGCGGAGTACACAATTCTGACCTGTTCTCAGAACGGCTGATCATTTAACCTTGGAGATATAATATGATCTGAATTTCGTCTTTGTGTTCCTAAAGCACAAAGCCCGTGATCATCTCTGCTCTGACACATGTCCACCCGAGATCACAGGCGCCCAATGGAGCACGGAAAAATGAATCAAGATAAGAGAGTCTCCATGGCTTTCACAACAGAGTTCCAGTCTGTCGTTGGCTTTGTTGCTTGGAATGAAACGGACTCCTAATTAATTGCTTTTGGAGATTAAGGTATATAAGACAGGTATAATCGAAAGACTAGCTGCACGTAGTTTCGGGGTTAACGTTTTTATCCAGCTTTAATCCCACATGTCCTATCTTTTCCGGGAGGCCCGTGATTACCTTAGCAGGCTATCGGAGCGTTCTGTTTCCCTACACCTTTGTCCTCGCCTCTTCTTCCTTGATCAATTTGCCTCCGCAGCAAGGGGTCAGCGCCGCGCAATGAGCTTAGGATGTCCTCTTGAGGCCGGCCCTGGAGTATTGACACTGATGCATCTGGAAAACCTCGCCTTTCCTTCAATCGTTTAACTCTGCCAAATCTCGAAAGACCATCGACATACGATTGGCTCGATATACCGCCTCCGTTTGGAGCAGTGGATGAAAAATCGACCTGCTCTGAGCGGTTTTAGACGTTTCACAACTTATCTCGTTTGTGCTTCTGCAATATAAATCCGATTGCCAAATCATGTTTCACATCTTTCATTGATCTAATTCGCATTATTGTTTTTTCTCCCATGCTGTTGTCATCGATGTTTTATTCAATCCAATTGCATTACGAGGATTAATCGAAAGAAGAGAATATGCGATATTAATTCCTCCCCGCTTTCTTTGTGATCTGATGTTTTTTGGAGATATCACTCCAATGGGAGAAATAACCAACTCTCTGTCAGGCCTGAATATCGTCTCTTATCAGTCTGTTTGCTATACAGGTCCTTGATTGTATGGCTTCTTGTCAACGAGAATGAAAGGAAAGGACTGGCGTCTAAAGAATTGGATTTTTTAGATTGTCACATGGAATTCTTGTGTATTGCCAAGAGGCATTTTTCGTGGGAAACGTTTCTTCAAGAATTTCTTAGCCAAAGAATTTATCAGCGACAGTTTGTTTTTTTTCCATTAAAGAAAATAAACAGATACCTCTTAGTTATTGTATAAAGACCCTGTCGGACACCCATATGTCAGAAATTTCATTTAACGTTATGCCAAAGAGTGAAAATCTCAACATGTTGATTTTGTATGTTTTGGTTCTTTTGCGCGTTCTAATGCCCAATGTCAGTGTTTTGGTAAAGAGTTGGGCGTTATATCTGTCATACCTGTCTTGAGAATTGTCTTATCTGAACACGGTATATATTTTTGATGAACACCATGGCCTACCTGTTCTTATTGAAGCAATATTGTTACATAAGCGTGTTTATGTAAAGACACTAGCCTATTTATCTAGTGACATCATGTTAGCTCCTTAAAGTTAAAAGTAACATCGCACAAAGAAAGGGCCTTAATCCATTATTTGACATACCCCCTCCTCCCCCCACCAGCTGTCAAACATTCGGAGTCCTGTTAGCATACATTTTTTTTTCTGGATAAAAAAGAAATCATACGAGAAATCATCATTGCTAACGTGTCAATAGCAAAATATACAAAAACTCTAAAAGTAATTTGATGGAACAAATTGATTTTTCTTTTAAAAATGCGGAGGTCAGCTTTCATCCTTAGGGTTGGATGAATATGATGAATTGCAAACCCTATACTCTGCTGGATTAGAGAATGTGTTGGCAAATAACTCCGCACAACACAGGATTTAATCAAATGTCTTCAGGCAACATTTGCGCTTTTGACATTCAACCTCCGTTTGTTTGTTTTGTCTATGACTATTGGTCGTGTTGTTATAGATATGTCTCTTTCTTCAAGTTTGCATTGAATGGCACCTAAATATTTGATGACGCTCTGATTGTTTTATTCTTGCGTAACGCCAAATTCAACAACTTTTCAAGTTGCTTTTATCTTTTACCCGATAAAGACAGTTTCTTATATTTGACTCTTGCGCATGGAAATAAAGAATTCGTTTATTATATAGTGGCAGGGAAGCCTTTTTACAAGTAAAAATGTTGGAATATGGCATTAAATATAGATCGAGTTAAGAAAAAGATGCATGACATTTCCACATTTCATTGTGCCTTGATCCAAAAGATTAGGGCGGAATTGGCACCTTGCTGTTTTGTGAGCAGAAAAGGTCAGTTGTTGCTTGTAGCCCCTCTGTGTTGCGAGACGTTGGGTCTGACAGTGTTATATACCCGACAGATTTGTATTCCTTCCCTCACTAAACATTTGATCAGTTTCAGAAACAATGCTTTAAACTACACAAACCGGAGCACGTCTCTGTGTGCTGCAAAGGCTTTTCATGTCCACAGTAGATTTACCCGAACCCTAGTTACTAAAACCTATTCCTTAGCTCTGAACAGCTCGTTCCACTGGCTGGACTTGTCAGCAATTAGCTGTAATATACACTAATTAAAATACATTACACAACCTGACATTTAAAAGTTTCAAGAGGAAGACAATGTTTTTAATATGACAGCCATAAACGCAACCAAGGATGCCTTGGGTGATCTTACCCTGCCGTTACTGCCGTTCAGCCTGTGGTAAATGTGAATTATATATAACTATGACACTGTGTATAAATAGGCTTTTGGACGATCTCCGCTTATTAAGAAAGCGATGTCCATAGCAGCACTATAGAAATCCCGGGGAGATGGTCTGAATTGGCCCGAGGATTATAAAAAAACACATCCTCCCGCAGAAAAGGAGTGTGATTTACATCATGAACTGGGCGGAACTCTTATTTTAGCCTGAAGGACTAGGCTCTTAGCCGGCTGTTTTTGGTTTTATTACAAATTTCTCATTTCTCCCCCATTCCGTAATAGAGTCTACACGATCAGTGGAAACAGGGCCGTTTATTAAGCGAGGAGTAATTAATACAAGGTAAAGAGACGGGTAGTTTATTCTAACGGCGCCTTGGGTGAGCTAATGTTATGACTGTGAGATATGAATGTAGAATGCACCTTCAGAAGAGGAAGGAGAGCATCACAGTGGCAGAGAGACTTGTTTAGAGGATATGGTATCTCTTCATATATGCAGGGCTCTTGACTATTCTAAATAACTTTCACCGGTATCTTACTTACCATTCTCATTTCTGAAAAGTTCGGTCTTTATTTATTTTTTCTTACCTCATTCTGCTTAACTGATGGTGCATGGAGCATCTAAAGTTATGACTGTGTATGCTTATGACCGCGTTTGTTTGTTAGGAAAGGCAACTTCTTTTCTGTCTTCCACATTCAGACACTCCTTTTACCCATCTTCCTACACAGATTGACTTTGTTTACACTGTTTCTTTCCTTTAAAATATGTTACAGAAACACACGCGCGCTTGTCATATTCAATTGTCTCATCGTGACCAAAAATAATAGTTAGCTGGATACTAATTTGACCTTACAGTAGAGAACAAACTAAAACAAAGATCGAGTTAATGAAAGATGTATGTTTAAATTTCGTCGTCATCCAAAATTGGCAACTTTTGGCTGTTTTGTGAGTTAAAAAGGTGAGCTGTTGCGTCAAGTTTCTCTGTGCAGCTAGGGGTCGAGCGCGATAACGTTATATATATGGGAGCTTTCTCTGTCTTAATTGCTATGTCTAGCCAACGAAGGCTATTCTTTTGTTCTGAACTGATCGTTTCATAGGCTAGATTCGTCAACAATTAACTATGAAATACACTTACAGAGCTCCATCACACAATCTAACGTTTAAAAGTTTCAGTATGACAGCGGTGTTTACAAAATGACATCCAGAAGAGCAGCCACAGTAGCCTTGGGAGATTTTAGTCTGTCGTTACTGCTGTTCAGCATTCGGTAAATATGAATTTTATATAATTATGACACGGTGTATAAATATGCTTTTGGACGATCTCTGCTGATTAAGAACGCAATGTTTTAGGACGACTATAGGAATCGCGGGAACATGTCCAGAACTGGCCTTTAAAGAGGCCTGGGGACTCAAAAAAAGCACATCTTCCCCAGAAAGGTATGCCATTTACAACGTCGACTGAACTGAATTCAGTTTTAGCCCGAAGGACTAGAATATTAGACCGCTGTTTCTGGTTTTACTACAGATGTCTCATCTCGCCAACAGTCCTTAATATACGGTCAGTGGAAATCGAACCTTTATTAAGCAAGGGTAATTATTACAAGGTAAACACGCTTAGTTTATTCTGGCCACGCCTTGGGTGAACTAATATTATTACTGTGAGATATGAATGTAGAATGTACCTTCACAAGATAAAGGAACACAGTGCCAGAGAGACTTGCCTAGAGGATATGGTATCCCCGCATATCTTTGTTATATGCAGGGTTCTTGACTATTCTAAATCTCATATCAGGTCGATGCAGATTAACTTTCCAGACATAACTTTAGGTCTGGTTTTTCACAAACCCCAAAGCAGTCCGTGCCGATCTCAGTCGATTCTTTCAATATATTGGAAGAGGTATATGGTATTACTTTTATGTGAACAGTATATAAATCACGAACGAGTGGTAGTGTTGAGATTGCATTATGAAAATTTCGTTTGTTAGCGTTGAGACCACCGCTGGAGCAATTTGCCTGGTTGATATTTGGACTTTTATTTATACGGTGAAAGCTTTGCACTTGGAGGGCTTGAGAACACACTTGGGCGGCTTGAAAAGGCACAAACCCGCCCTATGCCCTGCGTACCAGGTTTTCATTGGGAAGGTTATCATTCCAGGGAAGTGCAATCTTTACATATTTGTCTTACCTTATTCTGCTTAACTCGTGGCTATGTTGAAATGGCTTGGCCATGCTCTCAGCCTATAGCTTCCGCACTAACCTGTCTGCATCACCCGGAACTCATTCGCATGATCCTAAGCTAAGTCTGAATTCATATCGCCCCATTTTCTGCGAGCAATAAGGAAAATACCATTGTACAATGAGACTGCTGTTCAGTGCAGACTTCATCATGTCCCTCACCGACAGCCTGACACAGCGTGATAAATATCACGAGATATAAGCCCGACACTGCAGAGCGCTGTAAGAGGCTACCGTGCAGTGCAGTGTACAAGTATACCGCGCAGTATTTATGGCTCTGTTCCTTTGCCTCTTGGACAAGATAAATACCATCCACTCGTGTGATTTAGGAGCAGTTCTCTCTTAAATCGTCCACTGATGGAAAAATAATAGAAAATGTAGACATTTGAGCCATTGTGTTTTCATGGATCCTTGAAAGTCAGTCAACCTTGGGAGTAATTTCTTTGTCCAGCTCGTGGGCTCGGAGAGCTTACATTACCTGGAAGCCAAATCGACTGATAAACGTCCGATCTTTGTATCCCCCGTTAAGCATTTCCCAGCGTCTAGCCTTCTCCATAAGCGGAATAAGCAGGACTATTACATCTAGCCTCAGCTTCCTTACTTAGCACTTAACATTCCTTACGGAATGGGAGGCTATAGTAAGGTAGGACAGTGAAACACATCGTTCCCTGCAGTTCTTGTGTATTGCCTTGGTGTTTTATGAGCACGCATCCATCGAGAGGTGTGGCGTACTCCAGGGAGGAACAAAAGAGTGCACGGTTTAGACTTAAGACCGCTTTGATAAAGGCGGGAAGGAGTGTCACACTTCCTCGTTTACTCACTCATATGATCCCTGCTTGCTTAAACATGTTTAAACATGTTTAACTCTGCCAGACACTGTCCTTCGATTTTTCTTTTCCTTTGCTTGCCTTCTTAGAAACTGCTTACAAATAACAGCATTGGCTACCGCACCCACCTATCACTGCCACTATTTTAGTCAACTTTGACCTCTGCGACCCGTTTTACAAACAGGGTGTAAGCAATACCATACATAATTGTCATTCCGACACATTCTGTAGCGATATGTCGCCACGGTAGCTGCGTTTGACGAAGCGTTATATCTTCTTTGCATTTATTTATTTGTTTGATTGGTGTTTTTTGCCGTGCCCAAGAATATTTGCTGTGCAGTAATACCCACAATGCGACAGTTTCTCTTTAAACTTGGAGACTCCAAAACAGCAGTAAAAGCACATCGTTTTCGGCTGTATAGCTGGGCTGCGCTTAGTATATCTAATGAAGCGTAGAGGTTTAATCCGAGTTGGAAGGTTCCCTCCACCGGTTAACCTTACCGAATTGCTCCCTTGTCGCCTTACTAACGTGATATCACTGAAATGAAAAACAAATCAGAAAAAGTAATATTTCAGAGTATTAGACGGCTTGCAGATCCCCTCAACCGGACGTTTGTCGTCTTCAAAAACGCCATTTATCTCAGACCAGAGCAAAACTGTGTCGTTCGCAAGAGTATTACGGTCTTATATATTATATGAATTTTATTCCTTTAAACTTACACTGCGTTCATTACATTTCCGTCTGAAAAGACGATATTAAGACTTAAGTCTCACTACTTACTCTTTGCACGTTTGAAAACCCGACTTTGTTGAGCTCCAATGTCAATAGCATATAGAACTCCAAAAACCGTTTTCTTATTCCTCACCCTAAGACCACTTTCACAAAATTTCGTAAGTCATATTTCTTGTAATTTTAGACGTTGTCTAGGCTGTAGGGCCATAAGATGGCGAGATTTACGAGAAACTTTATGAAAAATCCATTTAAAGACTTTTGCAAAAGTGGGCGCTGCTTTTGTGCCAGACACCATGTGGGCATTATACAATCATTTGTCATCTTATGAACTGTAACCCATCCCATTATTCTTCCGATGCGCGTTCGATTAGACGGATTCTGTGTGCGACATGTTTGCGAAATGACCTTAGCCGTTCCACCCACCAGATCATCCTATATATCGTGGCTGAACAACGTGAGGTTGCTTGTTGCAATAAATAAACATGCGGTAAACGTGGTGGAATAACATGTTTCGATCTCAGTCTGGGTCTGGAATATCAGAAAACCCTCTCAAATCATTGTTGCGGCAAGGTTTCTTTTATTATATATGGTCTCTCTGTTGATCATCTGGTTAGGGAAATACTTGCCTGGATATGGAGTTATAGAAATAGTTTAATACAGGGTCAAAGTGCTGTATTTTTTTACATGGTTTCAGGATGAGACGATACGATCAGCGTTTGTTGTTTTGCGGCGACAGTCCTAAACTGAGATGACCTATTGAATACAAAAACCGAGTTTGCGAAACTCGACTGAGACAGCAAACAAATAAATCAACCTGAATGGTTTCGGTAAACATGCTGTTAAAGGAACGACAAAAAAGTTCTTTCAAACAAAATCTGTTTATCTATTTTTTTTCATTCATGATCTCTTCATTTTACTTTCAACGATGATTTAAAATGAGATGCTCATGTTTTTGAGAAGGAATCTGTGCAGAGACTAATTTGCATAGTGCGGGCATGCAGACGATTCCGAGACCTAGTAGTTATCGTGCTAGCAGATAGTTCAAATCCGGGTCATGCTTTCTTCCCATCCAGTCGTACATGGTAAGGTATATCAGCTATCTCATCGATTGTTTCCCCCAGGCTCTGTCCGGTTTCTACCCATTAACACCGTGAAACTCCGATAATGAATAAATAAACAAACAGTAAGAACACATAAAATACATAAATACAAATCGTGGGCAAATCAACTATCTGCATAGAGCTAAGCCATGATTGTATCTCCGTCAGTGATTGCTCTGTGTCTACGCTCTACGTGAATATACACGTAGCGTTTCTTATGTATGTGTATTTAATGTGGAAATATAACAGTTGCAGCATGGTTAGTAGGAAACGTGAATCTGTAACATCACTGGTTGTCAATCTGTTCAGTATGGTCCAAAAATGTAATCGTAGCACTTCGGTCTCTATTTCCATGTTAAGACTCGGCACGAAATCATCTTTCCCATGGTGCGTATTTTGTTTGTGGAAAATCACAGTTGACCTGACACTTGGCAACTAATGCTTAATTCAACAATATTTAAACTGTATATTTGTGATAATGAAAAATAGGCAGTGTTTTTGAGGCAGTATAGGCTTTATCATGGTAAACTTTTTTAGTTCGATCTAACTGTGCATGAAAATTTCTGTGGAGATAAGGAAGAGAAAAACTTTCTCCTTTACTTAGTATACGGCGGTTTTCCTCCACCCTTAAAATGGCTGGCAAATAGGAAATCATTTCTGAGCACGCCGTAATAAGTCCATAATCAGGATAGCGATCCATAGTCCCTTACCAGGGGAGCCATCCATAGTCCTTATCAGAATAGCGTCCGATAGTTTCGTATCAGGAAAGGGTTCCGAAGTCCCTAATCAGGACAGCGATCCATAGTCCCTTATCTGGAGAGCGTTCCATAGTCCCTTTTTGGATAGCTATCCACAGTTCCTTATCAGAATAGCGATCCATAATTCAGGAGAGAGATCCATAGCCCCTTATCAGGTTAGTGACTGAGAGCAGGAATTTGTTTGAGAAGTTTTGAATGGTACATGTGTGGTGTTAAACAGACTATACCCGAAACTTTGGGCCCAAAAATTCATACTCCGTAATCATTTGAAATTTTCTCGCTTTGTCAAGAATAATACATCTATTCCAATTCAGAAAATATCACATCGATGCCCGCATTATTTTAGTGTTGAATAATTCTGAATTTTGAAAAGGTTCAGGAAATTCGTTACCGATTTTAAGATTGTAATACATGCGCAGACCAGGGTTATAGTTTGCGAAAGGTAACTATTCTGGCGATTGTGAAACATGATATTAATCCATTGGATTTACGCTGGTCTATTTATTTATATATTTCGTTGTTGCCAAGAGGTTCTGGTATAGTTTTTGGCTACTTGGATGCTCATTCAGGCTGCAGTGTGTAGAGAGGTACAGGGGTCTGCATGGTTTGTTTTACTTTTAATTCCTGCTGAAAGTAATGCACAATCAATTGGGGAGGATAATTGTAACAAGCATCTGTCACTGTTGTTACTGTTGCAGAACCTATCCCGGAGTATGTCATTGTCATCATCGTATTGGGATCTGTCTTATTGATTGTACTGGTCGCTGCGTTCTTCATCTACAGGTAAGTGAGACATTGTTCTTGTTGTTATTTACTGTTTGCTGTTTTTCTTAGGTTAGATATCCACAACGCATTGTCACAGAATACGTCACACACTGTGTTGATATTCTAATGAGGACGCAACAGTGATATAGCTTTAATGGAAGAAAGGGAAACAGCACTCAGGGGAATAATTGCCCAGTTTCTGGAGACTTTTTAACTATCTACTACAGTCACGTGCACACATCAACCAGTCTGTTTAGCGGGAACTTGGTGGGCCAATGATATCCCTTTGCTGATAAAGTCATGTATTCCAATCCATCTCCTGATGGAGCCAATTGCGTATGACGTCACAAGATTCCTACGAAGAAACGAGGAACACTCGAGACTGAATTCTTGGGTCAGAAATACACTACCAAGAGTCATACAATTTAAATAACCATGATTATTATGTAAAATGCCAATCACATCAATAAGTCAAAGGCCTTTAACTGGTACAGGTTTCCACTGGGGACTCAAGTTATACCCAAGTTTAACGACCCTCGCCGAATATAGTGTGAATATATTGACAAATAATCCACTTTTGCCGAAACAAAGTTCAAAAGCGTGCAGCAATTTACAGAAATGATGTCAAATCATGGTTCGTGACTTGACAGTTAGGATCAGGAAATCATGCGCTAGGCGTTTTCCGCATGGTGTTTTTGTCCTTCACATGATTTCACACATGCAGTTATTGGAAGGACAATTTGTTAATATAAGGCCTGTCTGTTCAGTGAAATTGTTCTGGTTACAGTACTTCCAGATTAGCCTATTGTTTTGGGGTTTTTTTTAGTGCTATTAACCTCGTTTGCTTGGTTAACGTTCCTCAAAGAGTAATTTTATCGTGTTGGTCATAATTGTATTGATAACTGTTTATAATCTCACTGAACGCAACGACTTTCACTCATCATAAGCAACTGGGCTCGAATCGTGTTGAAAAGAAAAACTTACAGCCATAACCTTACACAGTTTGGATTACTTCAAAATCAGGTCATTTAGTATTTTTTTCTTTATACCATTTTCTAGAAATTTTAAATACATTTTCAATGTTGCTCCACATGAGATTCATGCACTTTGTAAATATTAAGTGGTGCGCATGTGAAGGGTTATATAATGTATTTGGTTCACGAAAAAATACACAATACCTAGAATCACATCGCCCTAAAATTCCCACAGAGTTTACACATAACACAACGTTGAACAAACAAGCTATACAATTCTTATCCAATACTTATACAAAAGAAAGATAAATACTTATATAATCATAATGTACACACTGTCAAATTTTGTATGGAGAAGGGATGGTTAGAACAGAAATAGCCGTTTGGGAGAATTAGGGCATTTCATGTTGTATAATTCAAAAGCTTATGCATCGCGTCATTGGTAGAAGCGCGGATAAAATGAAGCAAACCCCATCATTCATACCGGAAAGGAACACTCTGGCATTCAACAACTCTGCGTGGAATTAAACCTGCAGATAAAAGTAACTGACAGTAAGTTAGATGTTAGAATGGGATGGCCATCCAGATAATAGTAACTGATAGTAAGTTAGATGTAACAATACTCTGGCCATCCATGAGTTCCAAGTTTTGCACGCCATTGTGTATACTGAATGGGGACTGCACTACACACATTTCAACACGGATTACTCTGTACTCATTATAGAGCGGAAGCTTTTATGTAAAACATACACCGCCCCTCGAACAAGGATTTCTCGAAAAATAATAGCCTCACACTGACAAAATATACACATTTTTTTTATTTAGTTGCATCAGTGATGGACGAAACCAAGTAAGCGTTTGGTATTTTATTTCAAATGTTACGACTGAAATACACACAGCAAACGATTGCAGTTGACTTAAAATAGTGACTATATTTCTACTGAAATACTTTACTATTCATGTAGGGGTTAAACCCCTAACATCACATCATCGATAGTTTCTTCACATTCAGTTTTAATTATTTCTTCTTTTCATCTTTGGCCTATTTAACTGAGTGCACAGATTTTTCTTGTACATATGACGGAGACCTTATTTATTCCAGGCTGTTTTCGATCTTTAATGAGCAATTTTCTTTAACTTGGAGGTTAATTACTAATGCATATGCATAAGCTTATGTGTCCGTCATTTTCAGTGTGTCAGAATTCGTTGACAGCGTTATGTACCCGACTAAATCACCCATTCCAACCTATATTTTGGTCATTCTAACCGAAACTGTTCACTGCATGAAAATGACGGAATACGTCGAATTTCCACGGTGATTTCGAATATAGCAACAACACTGAAGCAACTCAGAACAGAGTCTGAACAGGGCTGCGTCAATTTGTAGATCGGGTGTTCGAAGAGGATACAGGTCGGCCATGGAGATGAAGGTCAATGCTGCCTCGGCCGGAAGTGACGAAGTCATATGGCGACCTGCGCAGTCGACTGCTCCTTATGACAATATTCCATCGACATAAACATTAACGTTGTTGAAACGTTAACGTCGACCACGATTCTTATGGACGAACTATCTGACTGGGCCTTGTTTACTTCAGGGCTACATTTCATAGTATATTCAAACAATTTAGATATCAAAATCCATAATTCAGGCCCACGCACACTGTTATTCCGGTAATGAGGATTCAAACAATTCTACGTTTTTCTTCTTTTCTTTTCTATTTTTTCTTCCATTTTCAAAAATGCGATCGTGAAATGCTATGAATGAAATGTTTTCTTTCACGTACACTAATTTTTATTGACGCATATTTAATTTACAAAACCCCCGCTGTTGCCTTGGGAATAAACTAACCTGATTGAAAATCTTAAAATCTTTGTCAAACTTGATTGTGCAGGACATTGCGTTGCTGGTTTACCGTCATATTACTAGGTAGCGCCTCAACTGGCGAAAATAAAATCATTATAATTGAAGTTAGTTAAACGAATTTCACAGATCCAAATTTTCTGTCAGCGGGGGAGGTCGCAGTTTTCAGTTTCTTTATATATGTTGTTATATGATTGGTGCTCAAAAATATTTCACTCATACGATGGCGGCTAGCATTGGGGTGGGAATAAATCGGGCAGAGCCCCGGGGAAACCATCACCATCCACAGGTTGCTGGCAGACCTGGAGGTTTATAAGGGACCATGCTGAGTGTAATATGTCCTCTTGCTTTTTTTCTTCCCTTAAAAATGACCATAGTGATATTAGAGACAAATTCTTTAGTATTTCCATAATACACCAACTCTTTGAATAAAATAGGAATAAAAACAGGCAGATTCAATGAGGAAACGGCATTCAGGCGTAGATGCAGCTAGGCTCCGAGAGGTTTGGCAATTGGTACATAAATTAGTATTCGGAAAAGATAAGAGAAAAGGTGAGACATTTACATTTTCAGCATGTAGCCTACAAGCTCTCATCGGGCAACATGTCATCGTGGATCTTCTCAGCTATGCCATGTCTCAGGTCTTGTTTGTGGATTTCCCAATACGGTTGTGTACATGGATTGATACGCCGTTGAACCCTCTGCCTTGAAGCCTTGGTTTTTGAGAACTAATATACACGCTCCTACTCATATCCTTAAATGACTGCTAATCTCATGCCAGTATATAATGTTGTCCCTAAGGAAAAACAGCGCGTGGTCAATAGGTGCGTATTTTCCCACAATGCATTTTTAACGGTATTGAATGGCGTCGGAAACAACAACGTCACATCGAGGCCTTTCTCCGGTATTTTTCTTTCTTTTGGAATGCTGGATAATAGCATGACACACTAGTACATAAAATATGGTGCTAAATATACTCACACGGTTCGAAACGAGGCAAAATATAGTGTTTCAGTTTTCTGGATTAAGTTTTTTCCCTTCATGCATCAGTCACTAATGCTGTATGGTCGGTGTTGTTAAAAGTTGTGCGATTGTAATTTTGAATGGATATCCGATAGGGCACAGTCTCAGAACGGAAGGCTGGTTCTACTTCGAACTGTTATAATTCTCTCCGTGAAAAGAAGCAAAATATTGCCTGTAATAACGTACAGTTCAGGAGACGAATTTCTGCTCTGTTACGGCAATTTGTTGTAAGATAGAAATGAAGATGGAAACTTTATTACTAATCATTATTTTGGTGATAAGTGAGCTGTTGGGTTCTGAACAGTTGTAACCTTTATATGTACGTTCTCGTGTCAGCATCGTCTAATCATTGTGCAATCATCGTGTAAATATCGTGCATCGTGCAAACATCGTGCATCGTACATTGGATTGAATTAACAACTGTTAACAACACAGGTCCGTGAAGCAGCATTCGTGCATCTTGACCTAGTGACAACTACTGACCTATCGACTATCATTCAATCTAATTTATTATCTTTGTGGCCACTGTTTTATGACGTACTGAAGAATAATGTTTACATTAACTGCCATTTATGTGGAATAGGGACTGACCTTCCAGAAAATCACGGCATACCGGGGAATTCCAGTGGAGCATATTGCCATACCAAAGCCTCTGTCGCGAGCAGGCCTAACATACTTTCAACAGACTTTCGAACTTGCGAAGGCGTTGGCAGAAAAGCCACAGTGGTGTTGTCAGTTTGGCCTCTCTCGTTCTCTTAGTCTGCAGAGATCTCTGTGTCTGTGAACAAATGCCGACTAAACGTAGTTAATACTTATGTTCTAAATTGAACTATATGAACGATTTCTGACCAACATCTGGCACAGCCCCGCTCGAGGATATGTGTGAAAATTGCGACAGTTTGACAGCGTTTTGTTCAGCAGCGCTCATTGGCCGGCAAGTAGATCCAGTGCTGGCCGTTTCCGGTTTACACTGGGGCCAGGAGCATTTACTCAGTTTCGTTACAGTGAGAATATAACATCTGTCGTATCAACGGTAATGTTAAATTACGAAAGCAAAAACAACCCCCCCCCCCAAAAAAAAACCCAAAAAGAAGGAAAAAAAATAGAAAAGAAGTTTCTTAAACATCAAAAACAAATCTGTCATTATCTAGTATCCGCAGCGCAGTAGTGCACTGTGCTGTCCTCGATTTCTATATGTACATTAATGGCCACAGGATGACGAAGATGTTTACGTGATAATTTAGTCTTAAATTCACAATAGTTCACTGTCCTAAAGCTGTGAAACACCTGAAGAACTGTCGAGTCGAGGAAAGTGCCGAGTATGAACGGCTATACTTTATTACCTCCTTAACAAAAATGTGTCGCCGATCTAGACGTAGCTGGGTTTGAACCCCGTGACCCGGTGATGAAAAGCCGCTAAGATGCAGCGAAACCCAAAATTTAGAAGAGTGAGCCTGTGATGGTGTAACACAATACACTATCGTACCTGTAAATGTATGCTGTCTGGCTGTCTACAAAAAAACACCACGTTATGTAATATATCTTGCGCACATGCGCATAAAGTGAACTGGAAAGACGTGAAGCCATATGTAACCTTGGGCATCTTGAATAGTAAAAAAGGGCATTTTGCGTAGTTCTTCACCTAAATGTGCTACTGGGATTTATTGCATGGCGAAGTGACTTCAATATTGAGTGCTGGCCTAATTATGCGTGACAGGAAGACTCCGTTTTTCTGGAATAGATGAAGTAAAGGATTGGTTTCTTTAGCTTTTGTAATCATACATTTCTTTGTAGTAAATGCTGTTGGTGGTACAAGAAATACACTAGAGCAGTAATTTGCAAATCGAGTAATTACTACTTGTAGATGGAAATGAATTAAGGCAAAAGGGAAAACTAGTAATTTTATTCCGCTATGAAAAGCGAGCCGCTTTATATGACGTAACGATATACAGTTCTTCTTAAATTACATCCAGTCAAGATGTAAACTTGCTTTCGGACCCAGTGATGGCAAGATGCTTGATGCTAAGAATGGAGTGTGGGCTAGGGCTTCCACGTTTCTCGATTGCCGTTGGAAATTTTGTTTGGGTCTTTGATGTTCACGTGTAAGGCATGTATACGTCGTCAAATAATTTGGTTAAAGTTTGGTTAGTTTAGTTAATCGATTCCATTATTTGTACCTAGACTTGTAAATGCCTAATTGCTGGGCGCAGTGTTACCAGCCGTTTTACAAATTGGCCCTTAAATACCGAAGTCGAGTGAGACATACTTTATGTGTAAGGGGTCTATGTGGGGGTGGCGGTGTTTGGGTGTGGACAGGCCATGATCCGAGCTGTGTATGCCTACACGTACAGCCTTGACTTATGCATCACCTGTCTCGTCGTATCTCGGAGGCACACGGCTGCTCTACTCGAAATGACTTCTTAGAATCATTAAATGTGATATAAAATAATGGTTGTCCAACATTTCTGACAGTTTACATGATGTAAAGGGAGTTTTTAACCTCAGTGATCAAAGAGTTCTAACTCGAAACTCCCTGTTTGATCTTACTAACGCGTGCATTCACTGTGTGACGTCGGTGGCGATCATATTCTCCATCAGTTGTCCAAATATGCGTAATGATATGCCATGTTGCGGAAAAGAATTCATTTAATGACAACTATTTGTGCCAATTAAAATGTATATAGTTTAAACTTTGATGAATGTTGATACACAGTTGCAGGGTTGCAATTATTTCAAATATACTATATGTCATAATCTACATATATATATTGCCCGAGAATTCTTGCATATATGCAAATGTGGTTACTTATAAGTATATAACATTTGTTGCTTTGTTCATATATTTACGGGGAATTTCTTTCATTGGGGATTATAACGTTTCACCATGCTGTTATTGGGAATTGAAATATTCCATTATGTTTTATTGTCATTTATAAACTTTCAAAGTACTGGTATAGATTATTTTCTTGATCCTTTCTGAAGGTGGCTTTTGACTTAAAATCAAACTTTAAGAGTTTATCAACCTGCTTTATGAATGCGCCTGGAATGTTGTATTCTGGATTAACTGACCTTTCATATCCAGGAAGAGGCTTTCAGGCAAAACCAGAAATCAAGTTTTTACTCTGGGAAGTCATTCTTTTATGGGTTCTACTCACAGGTTTAGGCTAACGGACTCGGAATACACTTTTTTTGCCATTCGGTTTGCGAGGTATTGTTCTAGACAAATGCACACAAATTTGAATACTTCTATTAATTTACCTTAAAAATCCACCTTATTATGTAAGATATAGATGTCATTTGATTAACACTTACCCATCTGCATGGTTTTTGTACAGACCTGTTTATGTCTAATTTGATTTTTTTTTTGGTTCATTTCTTACAGACATATCAAATTGGAGGCAGAACTGGCGGAAATGAATTGGCGTGTGAGGTGGGAGGATATAATGTTCGGAACTGGAGAAAAAACGAAACAGGAGAGAAATGGGAGTAGACTTAGCCTGAACCGGGTAAATAAAGTTCAAATTCTTTAATTGAAAATGTTGTCCAATGTCTGCGGCTAGCACCGAGAAAACGTTAATCACTAATGAACTCAATTGTGTCGCTCGAGGCTTGGAAGCCTGTAATGCTTGGAAGATTCCATATGTTCTGGTGGAAAAAAAAGAAGGATTTATTTTAAACTGTTAGTAATGTAAGTAAACACTTAGTTTTCTCATTAACGGTAGATGTTTTCATTTCAAGTCTTAATTGGTAATGTATTTACACCCAAATTGGTGATTTGGCCAATTCTCTCGCTCTCTTCCTCAAGAACACCTAACTTATTAACGGGTGATTGATGAAGAAATTCAAAACAAATAAAGAAAGTTTGAAACTATGAAGGGTATGTTAACAATCACATATAAATGTCGATTTATTTGACTTACCCAATACCGCGTGCTATGTTGAATTGAACATATTTTAACGCGTAATACGCACTGGAATTGGGAACAAGTTCTGAGACACTTACTAGTCCCTTTCCCTGACGGACTGCTCTCTTGATGGTTCCATCTATTCGTGTTCATTTAGCTGCGGTTTACTCTTTCCTAAAATTGGCCACCATCGGGTAAAAGAAGAACGCACGAGTATGTCGTTAAGCTGCAATCACTCAATCAATTATTCATCATCAACTTGCCCAATGTCGGTGGTTTATTCGATAGCGGTATCCTTCGTTTATCTCTTTTCAAAAAGTGGTCGCCATTGCATAAAAGAAAAATGCACGAGTATGTCGTTAAACTCAACCAATTAATCAAGCTCCACTCATCAGGTTTAGGATAAAAAGAGAATCTCTCCACGTTTCTTCACAACGCTTTATCGAGTTGAAGCTCCTTGCCAGCTTACATGACCTTTCAAAGGACTTCACAGAAATTAAAACTTTGACGGCATTTAATTTGGTACAATAATTTGAAAAACTCAGTGCCGGTATTTTTTAATTACTTTTGACTCACCTTAACTTCATTTTTTGCGAGTTCTTTCCCTTCAGAGTGGATAACGTGGCGAAAGTCTTGCAACAGAACCAGAATGCCCTCATCCTTAAACTCGTGATCATTTAACATAACATATAAGGGAAGGTGAAGTCAAGCGAATATGTGCTAGGGTATATTCGTTCCATTATGCATTTGTCCTTTGAATTAATGCAAGCTTTGGAGAAAAACAGATTTTTCTTCTTCATCGATGTGAAGTACATGATTGTGGCATTTTTATAGAACTGCAGTTCTACATTATTGTTACAGTCAAAACACTGACCCGCGTTTAATGCCACTTCAAAGGAGTCACCTCAAGCTGTAGATCTGGAGCATGACAAAGGGATTTACACAAAGACATATTCCCAGCGATTTCTTCCTATTCTTTTTGCAAACACTAAATGAGACCTCAAAAATTAGAGGAGGTAACGCACAGCTCTTTGATGCCTTGACGCCTACCTTTATTCGAAATCTCCTTTTTATTCGGAAAATTTCTGAAGAGTCGACTGGAAATTTATTACAGCTTATTCTGTTTCTTAGACGTTCTGTCTTGTCCAGCAGTGAACATGTGTAGCCATAAAGCAGCCGTTGACACCTTTTGGGCAAATACTTCGTGAAAAAATGTCCAGGATGAGTTAAAAAGATGACTTGCGCTATAACAGCAATGTTGCCGGAGTGGCGGTCAACCACAATCAATCATTCACTCGCCTACTTGAGAAAAAGAAAATCGGAGGAACTGTTCATGTAAATCTTGAGATTTTGTGATATTTTGATAGATCATAATAAGATGGTTGACTGCATATACAGAACTACGCGCGTTTCCTGTTAAATACCATGGGATATTGTACTCAGAAATACCTCATCCGTGTCCATCATAATGCAGCTTTTCTGGGCGTTTAATGGCCCAATTGTCTAGACTCATCAGGTATTTGACCATTTATCAATGACATTAGTACTCGTATATCTCAATCAATCAATTTTAAGGTGTTAAAACTCCTTCCCGTCTTTAGCTGAAGTTTTCAGAGCTGGGTACACTTTTGTTCTTTCCTGGTAGTACTCGTAAATCTCAATCAATCAAGGAGTAGCTGCTAAAACTTCTTCCCGCCTTTAGCAAAACTTTCCAAAGGTGAGTACTCTTTTGTTCTTTCCCACCTTCACAGCGTTCTTGGCGTATGTATGCTCACAAAACACTTAGGTAATACACAAGCACTACAGCCTCTCAACAGGAAACAAATCCTTTTTGCTGCGACTTGGACCTTTCTGTATAGCGCGTCAGAGTCTCCCATTAGGTAACGGGCTAGTGATGAAGATATGTAAGGCAAGGCCATCACAACTGATGCAAAGCAGTTGTGCCTGCTTTATTCCATGCTAAAAAATGTTTTAGTACTTAATCCTGTTCCAAATCACATTAGATTTGCAGAAACCCAAACATCTGCTCAGTTTTACTGGCTTTGTTGATTGCAGGTAACAGTCGGGATGTGTTTCAGTCAACTGTAACCAATGCATTTATACAAATGTTGGGATGGAGGGGAAGGGGGCATTGTCCGTCTGAATCACGCCGGCCCAGGCTATGCGCAGCTTTGTTATGTTTCGTAATACACGTCACCGGTTCTGTAGAGTTGTGTCCGTCAAACGAGGTTGTAGTTTATATGTACTGCGGCTGAACAGCAAGGAATGGTGTTTGTACACAGCTTGGAACGGTTGTATGTAGACGAGAGATGTCACGTTCATTACCTGTCCCCTGCTTTTGCTGTTCGAAGGGGTATTAGTCACAAGTGCGCACGGGCTGTGGTAGGGCTATTGGTGCGGTCTTACGTTCTTTCAAGTTTGGGGTATATGTCTTCCACCAATAAGACAGTAAGGTATATACTTCCCACGCGGGAAGACATGTAAGTAACTTGCTGAAGGCGTGTGATTTTCCCCCTTGCACTTCGGGTTCCCATACCTATAAATACATCGTCATGTTATGTAAAGAATTCTTGAATATGGCGTTTCCTTCAATCAGTTAACTTTTTTCGATTTTTGTTTCCTGTTTTTGTTTATGTTTTTTTTTTGGTTTTTTTTTGTTTCTTTTGGCTTTCCCCCCCCCCCCAAACTGCATGTTCTAAAGGATAAATTTTTATTGGAGACGCCTAGCAAATGTGAGTCGTTTTTCTTATTTTCAGCGCTATTCCATGGCCAGTTCAATTTCCGGAGACACCATTGCGGTTCATCTCAGTGACGTGGGAAACAAGCAACTGTTCACCAAAACGGGATATTATAAGGTAAAATTTCGAATGAATATCCGCGACAAAAAAGACAGCAATCAGTAAATAAATCTGAAAGGAACTCCACGGTTCTCCATCTGGACGAAGGAGGTGTATGAGCTCCAGCCATCAGGACAGAATGAAGATCGAAGGCCATATCGTGCTGAGTGTTGTTGATATTAAGTGTTATTGAAAATCCGCACCTAACTAGGGTCATCGATTTCACGGACTATATTAAATAAATCCATCCGTAAAAGCACACAAATCCACTCCGCAGACTAAGTTCATAATAAACCACGTGTGACCTCGCATTTTTAGTGGTCTTTACATTCCTTTTAATTACTAAACGTGGATAATTTGAATTTGCGAACAGGACGTCTGGGTGAGGGTATTGGCGATGCAATTGTTCTATTTACGGCATCTGTGTTCAGTCAGATATAATACGCGTCATGTTACCAGTAGCGATAGCGTGAAAGAATTCTTTTGCTCTTACGAAGCATAAAGGTACATTAAACCTCATAAAATTGAAGTTGTGGTGAGTGAAAAGACCATTAAAACTGTATTTGGAACAACTCCACTGAATTTTTTTAGATTTTTTTTTGCACCAGTATAAACACACTCAAGTTTTTTGATTGTATGGTGGGTTTTATGGACCATATTGATGACATCGTTTACCGGTGACGTCACGCCGACATTTCTGTTGCCTTAAAGTAGGAATTTAATGTCATATTAGCGTTTTCATACACAGGCACACATTGCATGAATACTTTTCACAAAACCTTCATTCAGAGCTGAATATGGAAGTGTACACAAAGTTGTGTGACGTCACTAGTGAACCACATTGTCAATATTGTGCATGAAACACACCATATTATCGAAACATTTGACTGCGTTTATTTTGGGAAAAATGCAAAAAATTCTTGAAGACATTTTCAGATACAGTTGCTAATGGTCTTTTCACTCATCTTTCCATCTAAATAGCTGATTTTTTTCACGGTAAATGGCCTTATTTAACCTTGGCGTGAAACTTTGAACATTTCTCACAGTTGCAGGTTATATTTCTTCTGTCTTTGTTTTTTAATATGGCAGTAAAAAGTGTGTGTGTAGGCCCACCAGTGCACAGCACGCGACCTTATACCCGATTGCTAACAATCAGTCATTGATACGCGCACAACTAACGTGATTTTCAAGTTATTGTTGTGAACCAGATAGTCACAGCTATACAAAGGGTTACATCATTGGCAGTAAAGCGGGATATAATCCTTTCCAGGGGCTTGTGTGTGACGTCACTAATTCTTGTTTGCTATTGAATACCTATTTCTGAAATTTTCATTGTGAGTGGAGATGATAAGCACGCGAGGTGGTGACGCCATACATGAAGCCTCTTGAAAAGACGAACTCTCCGAGTAAAGCGAAAACAGGTTGTGATAGTTGGAAAACAATCACATGTAACTGCTTAAAGCGGGCCGAATTAAGCAGAAATAGGTGAAAATGCAGGGACATTAAATACAGTTTCCTTAGGCGTCACTAGTCGAGAATTGCTCAAAATGCTGTGTTGTCTTTACATTTAAAAAATTAGCATGAAAAGCACTGCAAAGAACACACTTCCGTGTAACCTGAAGTCATTTTTCTCCACAGGGAACGATTGTTGCTATAAAGAAGATAAATCGCACGAATTTTAACATCACCAAGCCTGCATTAATGGAGATCAAAAAGGTAAGTCGTCCTCTGTTCCACAGAAGTAAGTTGTTGCCAAAACACACAGGTTATTTAGTTATAGTCATATTATAACATATTGTATTCATGAAAATATACAACTTTTAATGAAGATAAAAAATTTAAGTACTGTTGTGTTCCACAGAAATAAGTTGTTGCGAGAAACACATAGATTATTGTTATCCATCCGACCGACTGCCAATCTGCCACTGTACATTCATGGCCTAGTGTTGTAGAAAGTAGAATTACGTACAACTCACTTATGTTTTGCGATTCCGAAATGTTATTACTTTTTCACATTTAAAACGTTGCGGAAATTCAGCACAACGCCAAATCCAGCCCATAATCAAAGTTCGTGCTTCCCTGAACACAGGCTTTCCATCAATACACCGACCATTCATGCTTGCCCTGTGTGGTATATTTAATAACAAATTCCCTGCAGAGGCATGTCCAAACACGGATGGGATCTAAAATGCCTATCTGCTTGCTATTTTTTTTTCTTTCCTAATGTGAGCCATAAAATAAAAACAATCGCTTTATTGTTCATAGACGAACTTATAAAAATGTTTCAGGCTCTAAATTCAGCCTACAGAAGATGTTTTTTCTTGCTCCCGAATTAATTTACGTACAATGTGTAGCACTATCACCGATGATATATGCAGCGCATGCGTGGAGCAAGGAAAACGAAGTGCTTTACCTAACATGTTCGGTTGATAATGCCAGCGTCATTGCAGCGTCAGGAAAGTTTTCCATGATAAAAAAAACCCGTTATCAACCACCTTTCCGCAAGGCCGTGTCGTCCATTTAACGTTTCTATCACCATTACGCAATAAATCACACTCGGGATTTGTGCGAAAGCGTATGTTCCAGTCGTTTAAGTCTCTCGGGAATCAATGCAATATGAGCATCAAAGGTGAAAGAATCGATACCTGCATTCTTGTATAGTGTTACGGTAAAATCAAGGCTCTAAAAAAGCCCACGGTGTCGAATGGTATTTTAATGACGGTCACTGTTGGATTATCACACGGCAGAACACGATTTTCGCATTTATCTAGCCATGCTCATCGCACCGTGTCGGACTTACCTTGCTGGTATTGTTCGATAAGTTCCAGTCTCAACTCAACCATTTCGTAAGAAAGTCCGCCAGGCGTTTGGTAAAAATACAAAGGTGTCCAGGATTTCGTTGACACCTCACACATATACCCCGTCTTATAAATGATCATGTAACCAATAGTGTCACGTAACCAATGTGGTTAGCGCTCTAGTGCAGGGTAATGACCCAGAAGCAACCCACCAATGTGGTCGCTAAGAGCTCAAGCTGGCTTCCTCTCCGTCAGTATATGAGAAGGTCCACCAACAGCCTGCGGATCGTCGTGAGTTTCTCCTGCTGGCCGCTATTCTGTTAGTGAAATATTCATGAGTACGGCGAAAAATACCAGTGAAATAAATGGATATTACCTGCTGAACGATTGGCCTGGGCAGCCAAAGGTCAGGCCACGGCATCTTGACCAATAAGTTCGCCAACTCGAATCCTTCTTTGGATGGTGTTGCTTGCTCTTACGTCAGGCTATTTTTTAAGTGAAAAAAGTCGGTTTTCTCTGTCACGCTTGGAAGTCTCTTGGTAAGGAAATGTCACATGGTACGGTGCAAAACCCCCAATAGTTAAATATCTTTTAGATTTACAAAGATGGCCAATATCGTTTAGGTAAACATATGCCAACTATTCATCCAAATGGTAATACAGAGGTAAACTACTTTACGAGCATGGCGTTAAAACCAAACAAATACATAAAGAAATAAAGGCTATACCACGATTTCCAATACAGTCAAAACCTCACTGAACAGAGAATACGTTTTTGTGTGATTCCTGAATAAGAGACCTTGTTATCATTACCTAAGACTTTTCACAACCTTATTGCGAAGTAAATGCTTTCGCCTTTATTTTAACTTCAGCATAAAGACGCTTTTTTGTGAAGGGATGTTTATCTGTAATCAGCGAGCCTGGTTCGCCAAAAAGTAGTTCGGTTGGAAAATGGAGAGACATAGGGATGATTGCAGATTATTTATCGCGGCCATAAATCACTGAGAAACACAGGCAAATCATGTAACCAGTTTGACGGCGACTTTACCAAGCGGTTATCGGAATAACAATTGGCCAGTTATGGGGCAAAAAATAACCCTCTCTATTCAGGACGCAATTTACAGAGAGCCGAAAAATGGCAGGTTTAATCGATTTTGCTTCTCGGTTAGGGAATTTCCGACGAAACATGTACGTGTATGAAAGGGTGATACTCCAGCGGCTGAAATTAGTAATAAACTGGTTATTGTGTGCTCCTGATGTCGACTCGAGACAACGTTGTGTATACCAACTTTTTACATTACCTCTGTTTTTTTGCGAAATCGCGGGAACAGTCGAACTTTTTTCGGCTGTACGGTATTTCGTTTAAAAATAATTAAGGGTGTTGATCGTAATACTGGTGTCTTAGTTGGCTGTGGGTGATAAGACGCATGCGTATTTCAAGATCAAAAACAAAAAAGAAATCCTCAGAAACAAAAGATTTCTGTGTAAAGAGTAAAACACTGTGAGTGTCATAGTTGATAAATGGTCACACGTAACACAGTGAAATCCTGCCTCTTCTCAAGCGGTGTTCACCATGGAAGCTCATTTAGGAAGCGATAGAAAGCAACTTGGTACATACAAAGCAATGATCGAATAAAGACCAGCGATTTGGCATGAGTTTATGACTTGCCTATAGGAACATATACTATGACTAACACAGAGGATAATGTGAGTGCTTCAGGAACCCACAGGATTTCCCGCAGGCCGTTTCGCAATTTACGTCGAAATGCCCCTTTACATAAAACACGGAGGAACTGAAGGTAAAATTAGAGTTGCCTGCATCAATAATACTCGACCGTCTTAGTAAATGGACTATTTGGCCTGAAAATGCGGACTTGGCTCTAAAGCGGATATCCACCTAGCATTGAGCTGATTCCAGCTAACATGATAGATTACCAGACAATCTGCTGGCGACATTTCGACCGAAGCACCGTACAAGCCCCGAAACGAGTTTGTAAGCCCAGTTCTGACAGGCCAATTTCCGCTCGTCACCATGGCGACAATGGCGACTGTGTGGAATCACGTGACCATGAGAAAAGAAAAAACATATAAAAAAAAATACAGTCGTGCTGTTACGGTGGCCGACTTCGCCAAGGTTTTATGTGGCCTAGTCTGAAATCAATTTCCGATAACGCAACATCTATTAAAAGAAAGACCAAACATTAAAAGAAATAGCTTTTTGGACTGCACAGCTCATCACGCGTTATATCGTGTTAATGCTTCAAGCTAATCTTTCTTCTGAAAAAAAGCATATTTTTCTTTCAGGTTTTATTTAACTGTCCTTTCAGCATGATTATTTCCATGACCATTACAGAAAAAATATGGCTGTGAGAAAAGGCATGAATCAGTTGTTAACGCCACGCCATCTTGTTTTCGTCAGACTGTCTAAGTAACGACAGTTCCGCCAGTAATTTGCTGTATGCTCCTTACCTGATCTTACATTGGGTCGCTTGGAGCCTTAGGCCTCAAACTGGTTCGGGTGCCTCAAAACAGTCAACCGTGAACTGGTATTCGCCAACAACCATGACAATCAGAATGTGTTACGGGCGTTTATCGATCCCCTAACCAATGGTATATAACAATCCGCACAAATGCATATGCCTTTGCTGTCGTTTATTTGTGATTATCTCTCTTCCTGTCGGCAATTTTTCGGTAAATGTAATGCACGAATCTCTGTGAAAGTTTACCGATAATTTCGCCTTGGGCTAAATACTAGTCCATTAAATATTGGCGGTGACCCACACTGGGACACGGATACAGAAACTTCTTAAAATTTCCGACACGATCTGAACAGATAAGGCAGGAGTGAGAGAATATTCCCCCTTCGTCTTTAGTGCAGAACTCAGGCACGTGGTAAGCTTCCTGTTTAAAAAAAAACAAACCTGATGCGGCAGGGGGCAGCTGGAGCTGGATTCGAACCCGGGACCTTCATGTCTAGGATCAGTTGTCTCGGCTGAGAGCATGTTGCAAGTTCCCGTCCCGTCCCGTCCCGTCCCGTGCCCTGCCCTGCCCTGCCCTGCCCTGCCCTGCCCTGCCCTGCCCTGCCCTGCCCTGCCCTGCCCTGCCCTGCCCTGCCCTGCCCTGCAACCCTCTTTACTCTACAACCTTGCCTCACTCTTGATGTTCGTTGGGTAATATATACGGCTTCACAGATTCACAAGATTCTGTATGATTTCTTTCGTATACATGTACTTATTTTACCATTCACCAAAGAAGCGAAAGTATTTTAAGCGGCCTAAGATATGATTCCAAATGGGCGCACAAATTTCCAGTTTGGTTTCCTAGTTGCCGACGAATAACCTTAATATATATTAATATATATATATATATATATATATATATATATATATATATAAGTAATTAATATATATATATATATATATATATATATTATATATATATGTTTTTCTTCAGATTAAGGATTTACAGAACGATCATATCTGCCGGTTTATAGGCGCCAGCATTGACCCACCTCACCAGTGCATACTTACAGAGTACTGTCAGAAAGGCAGTCTCCAGGTACTTCTTTGATAGATCTAATTGTTCAGGGGCCTTGGCGACAGAAATTTACTGTCGATATTTCCAAGTTTTTGTAGGACGCCTCGTGTCAGCTGCTTTCTGTTCTGTGGTTGAGCGTAGGTACCGTTGTATCCTGTTTTCCTCCAGAGCATCAGAGAGCTTCGACTACTGGATGATATAGCCTACTGGCGCAGGCGCTGCTGCCGTAATGTTCCTTAATTAAGAATTCAAGAAAATTTATCCTCGATGGGGCAACAATTATCTTCTTTGTTACATGCTCGAAACTTTACAATACAAGCTCTGTCATATGTGTAATCTTGTTTTCTTGAAACAGTTAATCTTCAGACATAATTAAGCTAATGGCAGAGAACCTTACACCATTAAATAGTAATTTTGGCAGATCGTCTTTTCATATTTTAGCGACTGTTTACAGAATTTCATTCTGCTTTTCTCGCTATGATAGGGCAGGGATAGTACCTGTGTAACGCTAAGTCTTTTTCGGTCATTTGCTCTCGTCTTGTTTTCCAGGATGTATTAGAAAACGAACAGATCAAGCTTGACTGGATGTTTAGATATTCATTGATGCAAGACATTGTGCGTGTAAGTATACCATGAGCATGTGGTACAAACGAGATGTACCTGTCGCTTGGACGCTTTGCTTCACTCTATTCCGCGGGATATTTACAGTGATAGTGTGGTGCAGTGAACTAGGAGCCTCTCACCAATTCGGTCGCTGTGAGTTCAATTCCAGTCCATGCTGGTAGGTGAGAATGTTTGCCAGCAACCTGAGTATGGTTGTGAGATTCCCGCGCTGCCTTCACGGTTTCCTCCCACCATAACGCTGGACGCCGTCGTATAAGTGAAACATTCTTGAGTATGGCGTAAAATAACAAATAAGTAAATAAATAAATAAATAAATGGTAGATTCCATAACCAAGTCTGTATATCATTCAAGCAAATATTAATCAAATTAAATATGTTTACAAAGCAGACACTAGATATAACTTTCACCAATGGATCGAGAGGCTCGAAGTGGGCCTGGTCATGTACAACACCTTATTTTCGGTAACAAAGGCCTCTTACCTGACTTGATCGGCTCCACTGTCTTTGGAATGACCCCTTCAAGGTCCGTCTTAAGACGGACTCTAACTATTCTACGAGAAAATATACGAATGTTGGATTTGACGCTTAGATTCCTGCAAGGTATCGTCAGTAACATGTCTCTATTGTTACCGACATGCGTCGTGATACGACCAAACTGATGTTCAGAGCAACGTTGAAAAAGTCACTGATTCTTTTAATCAGTGGTGTCAGTCATTTCCTTAAGTCACCTAGTAGGCTCATGATTTGCTGTGTATCTGCTCTCTAAAATACTGTGAACACATTACTGTGGGAAAATGCACATCCACATATTTTTTGTGTACCACACAATTTGTGTAATACATCCACAATGATGTGTGTATCAGTGATACACAATTTATGTGCCGCTAATACACATGCATTGTAGATGCAAAATTTGTACGCAGTTGTTTTACAGAGTGGCAATACATTTGTGTTTAGAAGACGCTGTCATAAAAAAAAATACTCCTACATGCGCTAGCATGTTTTCGCCTAAATTCCCTTCTCGAAAATCGCAAGCCTCCGTTATCGATCAAAGTCCTGGGAAGAAAACCTGCCCCAAATCCATTCTCATTTAACACGTTTTTTTTTTCAGCATAACTAGTGTTGTGTTGGTTAAATGACAAAAGGCGGCATAGCAAGCAGGGAAGATGAGAAAACCATCTTTACGATGCACACTGAATGTAGGTCATGGCCAAAACGAAGCTACACACTTTTGACAGTGTACCCCTGTGAGTTACTTCCCAGCCTGTTACGGACCCTACCCGGCGTTTTTCGACTGGCGCTCTGAATACAATGTTTGGTGTTTTTGTTGTATTTACCGGAGATTTCATCACAAAATATCTGGTTGCAACTAAAATTTCAGTATCTTTACCAAGAATACCTGCAATAATTAGCATTCGGAAGACATGTGTCAGACCTGTACGTGTAAGATTTATGGTGCATAATATGATATTTTGTGATGGGTAAATCTGTGGGATTTTCTGTAATACTGTATTAGTAAAAAAATCGATTGGATTTGCTCTGGCTTGTCGATTTTTTGTCAGATATCCCTGATATGGTCCATTTTGTAACGTAAGTTTTCAGGAGTCCCCTAATTCGGGAAGTTCGTCAAACTATGTATTTTGTTCCACGCGGAGTTTTATAAAATCACGATGTTTTATTTCCAGGGTATGACATACTTACATAGCAGTGAAGTCCGAAGCCATGGCAACTTGAAAAGTACAAACTGCGTGGTGGACAGTAGATTTGTACTGAAAATTACAGACTTTGGCCTCCATTCTCTACGAGATGAAGAAGACGATGCCGATTTCAACACGTTCGCATACTACAATAGTAAGTTGTTTTCTTATTTTTGTTCACAAAGGAACACTCTCTGCTTTTTGATAAAAATCTTAACTAAGCTTTCATTTCGCTCCAGGTGTCATGCATACAAATGGTAGCTCCAAGGACCAAATAATGACCAAACATTATTTATCTTAATTAAAACAACATGTACAATTGGTTTCTACCCTAAATGAAACGGAAACAGGGAATACCTTCTTTCAATTGGATATTTCTCAGAACAAGTTAATTTCAAACAACTAAAAGATGTCTTTAAAACTGACTTTCGCCAATGAATATGCGCCCCAGACAGAGAGAGTAACATACGTATATAAGGCATCGTTGGGATGGTCATCCATACACGTAAGACGTCGTTGATTGTAGTCGAACTGGTGAACCTTTGGCTTTAATATGTTCGTTAGTTTAGGTCTTTTGCATCCCAGCATTGGTTTTTGCTGAACCACAAGTCATAGGGATCCACACGTGCTTGATAGCGTTCGGGATCGTGCAGCGCCTTGCACACGTCACACCATACGTCTTGAGACAATCCGCTCTCTATGGAATCCCAGTCATTCTTCCATTCTAGGTATCTGGCGTGCTCTCGTGGATTTCTGTCCAAATATAGCAAGTAGTGACCCAGATCTTCGGGCGTTCTAAAGTCTGATGTCCTGATGAATGAATTCGGGGGTACCTGAGCGGAGTAATTTGCCCCTCCGCGCACGATAATCGTGACGTCATTCTTGCTGTACGCGAACACTTTCTCCGTAATGTAGTCCTCACAAATGGAGTTTTCAAACGCCAGGTAGAATTTGTACGAAGTGTTCAGCATTTCCTCGCATTCTTGCTTGTTACTTTTAGGGCATTCGTCTCTACCGCACTTACCAAATATATCAACCGGTACGATCTTCTTTAACCGCTTCACGTACTCCATTCTCCCGTTGGCATGGTTACAATTGCTAACGAACCACGCGACCAGCTTGCTTTTCTCCATAACAACTTCCGTCCAGTTACGTTGTCTCGGATATTCCCGCTTGACGAATTTTCCGAACGAGATTTGGAAGTCTGACTTCTGGTTATATGTCATGCTCCAGTTAAATTGGCCTCTCCAATACTCGGGTAATTTCGGGACATTTACGGGTGACTCGAGACTAAAAAAAATCCACTTCTGACCCGGGGGACGGACTTTGGGGAGAATCGGATTCAGCCTGGGGACGTGGAACAGAACAGCGGAGCTGTGCTTCATCTTACTTCTTCCCCACACGAGAGCGCAGTTTCTCACCGGGCACTGTAGGCGTTTGAACAAACTATGACCCAGACCCAGCGTCCAATCTTTAGCTCCGAAAAAGTCGTTGTAAAGAAGAATGTATTTGGTTGTCGGGTCAGTGTAACTGTCCCGTATTACATGCCGGTTGCGAGATGCCTTTTTCAGCCGTTTCTTCTGCTTGCTGTTGATTAAGAAGCTCGCGAGCCGGGGCATACCATATGGGGCAGCCTCGAAATCCTCGTCTGTGTCAAAGTCTCCGGCGTGGGCGTTCATCGTGATCAGCATTATGATCAGGAAAAACCCCGTCAGAAGCCACGTGATCAGAGCTTTTCGCTTCCACCTCATCGTGCTGTTGAATGTAGCTGAATTTTAGGATGTCGGGCAGCAGTGTATACGTCGTCTGAAAGGAATCCAGGGAATTGCAGGACACTTAGTCGCGTAACGAAAGTAAAGGAAAATCAAAGCACAAACATCCTACGAACCAAACTTTTTATAAAAAAAATATCCCTGATAACAAGCTTAGAATCAAACCATGTGATTGTTTATACAGTTGTCCCCCCCCCAAAAGACAATTGATCATCCGATGTGCTATGCAGGGGAAACAACTCTCGATACATCCATCGCTTGTTTAGTCATTTTCCAGGCTGTTCACGTCATCGAAAGTTGATTATCTCTCATATAGACTGAACTCACATGGATACATCAAAAGATTAGTTCTTGGTTAATAAAAGGTATTTAAACAAAAAAGGTATAATTTTGAGAAATTTTATATGAAAGCTTTCTTTCAGCCAACGTTACATCAGCTAGTACTTGCTGGCTCATTAATCTGAAGCCCGGTTCAGACGGATATCAACTCGTGCAATTAGACAAACCCGACCAAGGCAAAACAAAGGCTGTTACACAAACTACAGTCGTACGATGGGTTTTGTCGCAAATTGTATGAAATGTCCTCTGTCCTGCTTTTGTCGCACAAGTCGAACTGGACCTTGTCCATACGGTATGTGGAACAGTGTGAATGCAGCTCTAAAAGTCTCCACGATCGCTATGAGTGGATGTCCAACTCTCGCCGGCTTCCTCTCCGGTCGTACGAGGGAAGGTCTGCCAGCAGCCTGAGGATGGCCGTGTGTTGTTCCCAGGCTTTAGCCGGTTTCCTCCCACTATAATGCTGGGAGTGAAATATTCAAGTATGATGTAAAGCACCAATCAGATAAATAAATGAGTAGCTTCTCTATAATGCTTTCAGGAAGAAAGAGAGTCCTCTCAATATAGAGGTTGGAACCTCGATATCGTTCCAACATTTAGACAAATGTACAGATAAAGTCAAGTGCATGTAACATATAAATGCTCTCTTACCTACACGTTAGACGTTCTGACCTGTGCACCACCAAGAGCAGAATCTGCGGAACACACTAAGCGCCGAACAGGAGGGTTTCACTTATATTGCCACAATGAACCAAGCGATACTGGTTTCTACACTTTTTAATAAGCGCGACATATTTCCCGACTCCAACAGATGCACGACAACAGAAAGTAGTGTTGGAATGCTTTTCTATCCGAGCGCAATATATTAGCACCTGCCATTTCAATTAGCGTTTTAGTTAGGACAGAGCCCACTATATTAATTAGTCTATTCTCACTGTGGGATTTCTTTATTACACTCTGTGACGACTTCAGTGCTGGGGCACTGAGTATTAGGCGGCCCTTTGTGAAAATGCGACAATTGCACCTGTGGCTGCAGGAAAGCGAAAGGCGCTCATAACGGGATAGAGTGATGTTAGGTTTTTTGCCGCATGATCTCAGTACACTGGAATATTAAATCTAATGGCTTTCTGGAAGTTTTATGTCAGTGTCAGAGCAATTGTATATTATCAGTTAAGACGCAATACGCTGGGTAGTGTCGAAGTAAATACTAACCTCCCCCCCCCCAAAAAAAGACAAATCGTCTTTTTAGGTGAATTAATGCAAACTCATCGCAGAAAAGCAGACAAATTTGGAGTTAAAATTGCTGTAAAATTTTTAGATCAGAGTATTGGAATATTTACTTTTCGTAGTTTGTTGTAGGGCGATTTGAGCTATTTTTTCTGTGGTCTTTCTTCTAGTCTTCCATTAGATTTGAAAAGAGGATCTAAATTTGTGGTTGTTGTTGTTGCAGGCAAACTGTGGACCGCCCCAGAATTACTCCGCATGCACAACCGCCCCCCAGAGGGCACTCAGAAAGGGGACGTATACAGCTTTGCCATCATCTGTCAGGAGATCGTGTACAGATGTGGCGTGTTTTATTTGTCCCACTGCGAAGATGACATAGGACCACAAGGTGCCAAACAACTTTAAGTCACCCATAAAGTGTGCTTTGTGTACCAAGGCCTTTTTTATGTATCTCTTTTGGCGGTAGATAATTTATAGGGGATTTAAATTTGGCAGTCACACTGACATTGTTCTCAAAGTACCTAACGCCAAAAGTGTGCTTTGATCATCAAGACGGTTTTGATGTATTTTTTGGGCATAAGATACTTAAATAAAATATGTCAAGGTGTCAGCTAAATTTATGTCATCAGTGAAGTGTGTTTTGTGTCCCAAGGCGCTGCTGATGTATCGCTTTTTGCTTTAGATAATTTGAGAAAAAATGTCAAGGTGCCCGCCAAATTTAAGCCATCTATGTAGTGTGCTTGATCATCAATGTCCTTTGAATGTATCGGTTTTAGCTTAAGATACTTTGAGAATAATACGAGTTGGAGCTCACAGAATATTTTCTGTTGGTGTAGGAATTCTTGAGGGTATATTCAGCAAACAAATTCAGGGAGTTTTAGAAATTGCATTTTCTTTGGTTTGCTAAGAAGTTCCGCCTTTAATGCTAAGGCTGTATACAAGGTTAATTATATGCCAGAAAGTTTTCAAATAACATGACAGTGGACAATCATGAATGAGTTCCTGGTAATTCTGAAAAATCTGGACATAAATTACAAAATCTTGGTGCACAGTCTTTTGTTGTGACTCTTTAACAAGCAAAACGTCCTTTTCAAAAAACAATCCCATTATATAGTCTAATTAACGTCCAAACTGATTTTCGGTAATGTTGACTGTGGGTTTGTTACAGAAATATACCAGAAATTAAAAGATGGCGTTCGCCCGTACTTTCGGCCTACCATGGAGGCTGCTGACTGTCCAAACTTCGAACTGGCGACCGTAATTCGCCGATGTTGGTCAGAAGATCCGGCGGAAAGACCCGATTTCCAGAGTTTGAAATCAATAGTTCGAAAATTAAATAAGTAAGTACACTACACACTGCTTTTTCAGGGCAGATGATAGCAACTGCGTCATGTGGGGTGATTTTCACTCTTGATCTAGACATTGGAATATTGGGGACCTGAATTTAATTAACAATTGAACAAAGTGCAAGGAGTTATGCCAGTAAATTGGAAATCCTAAAGCCAGAGATGTTTCAAATACAAACTTAACTAACAATTTTTTCACCGCAAGTCATGTGCCTATACATCTTTGGGAATCTGTTCTACTTAACGACCCGCTTGACGAAAGCATTGCATTGAAAATCTGTAGTTCGAAACACCCGGTTTCACTGTGACCAGTCAAGCGGAATGATTGAATACCATAGCGGCAGGTGGGCAGTTTGCCTGTCGCCTGGCTACCCATTAGCTGTAGCGGTCACAAGCCCCGGTCTCAGAATGAGAACGTTTGCCAGGTGCACTGTGAATGACCATGTTGAACTCAGACAAGTGCTTGTTCAACAAAATTTAAATTTCCCCTGCGCAGCGTGGTAATGGTAGACGCATGCAATGCGCACATGTAGTTAATACCAATCAAATTGTTAGCTTATATTAAAGGAGAGTGGGAAATAATGTGACTCTCCAGGGAAAATCTAGTTGACGCTCCAGCGCAAAAGGTTGAGGCAGAGGTGTTACTGATTAGAAAAACCGTAGGTGTTGTGGATGATGGCCCAGAATATACATACCTTTTTGTGATTTTTGGTGTAGGAAGGATCTTAGAGTATGACATGTGAGATGGTTTTATTGTGTTGTAACAGCGCCTTTCCTTCCTTGTATTCTGTAGAAAATTGCATAACCCTTTTATTTTTAACGAAGATGTGGCGAGGATTTTTGTTAACAAGAAAGTTGTTCGTGACCTTGCTTTTATTTATTTATTTATTTATTTTTAGAAACGTCGCTAACGTGTAGTCCTGAATTAAGTCCCCATCCAAGGGACATCACTCTGGAAGCCTTTTGGTCATTATTCAGTCGAATGTTTGGTGAAGTCGGCAAGTTTGACATTACGAGTGCAAATGTACTTCCTTTGCAGTCTTGTCACTTCATGTTAGCTACGCTGTGCTTTTATGATCTTAGAGAATTCAAAGCAGTGTTTCAATACAGTCTTTAGAGTGCCACCGCGGTGCCAACAGATGCTGGGTAGGAATGTTACAACGATATTTATCATACCACGCGCGGGACAAAGCTAACACTAAAAGGAATTACGATGAATGACACATTTAACCTCTAATAACCAATAATTAATAAAACACAATCTTCGACTGTGTGCGTATAATTGTTCTGGTATGACGTGATAACATTCCTTACTTTGCATCCACTCAGGCAGACGTGATTTCGAGTGAGGAAATTATGCTGAGGTGAATCCACGGTCGTTTAAATGTGCAGCGCCGTCGGCCTGTGGTATAAGTCAGCAATGAGTGACGCTAAGTGTTCCTCTGTGACTTCACCCGAGACACAGTGCAAAAAATCCCAGAGAAATATCGTTTCTGTGTTCCACGATATCAGTCTTGATTCACTGCAGTTTAGAAAGCGTTTCGAACTGCATGAATCTTTGTCATCTCATGCTGAGTTTGAGACACACAGGTTTGACACAGAGATGTAGCTTTTAAAGAAAACTTGACGGTTTAATTTTTAACCCTTAGGGATGGCGACAAGGGTAACATACTGGACAACCTGCTTTCCCGGATGGAGCAGTACGCCAACAACCTGGAGACACTGGTGGAGGAGAGAACTGCCGACTACCTCGAGCAGAAGAAAAAGGCGGAGGATCTTCTGTACAGTATGCTACCCAGGTAGGTCAAGCCTCAGTGAACAGTATTGAATTCTGACCACGGAGAAAGGTGGCTAGGTTAAAACAAGAAAGAACAGCACAGTGGTAAGCGCAACGGTAAAGCAACGGGTTGATGTGATTTGAGCAGTGCTGTATATAGACAAGAACTATGTCCTTCGGGTGGTGCACTCCCATTTTTCTCTGGACAAATGGGACACCGTTTGGAATACAACCTTTTTCTTTTTGGATGCGACTGTGCGCCATAAAGTAATGCCTGTAAGCTACCTTTTCCTTGCAGAGGCCTTTCTGGGTTGGAGGGCTAAAGGTCTGGCTCGTTGGGACAATAAAGATATTTCCGTGTTCACTTCAGTTTTAATGAAGTTTTAAATCATAGGGCAAACAAAAAGAAATTGTGAACAGGGCGTTAATCACTGATCTATGAAATGAAACCCAAATTATGCTTGCTCATATCTACCCGAAAACCACGTTCCCTTGAAATGGAAGATTTTCATTATCGCATTAATGTATTGAAAATGAACTAAAGCGTCAAATGCCCCCGAACATATGGTAACTGATCGACCTTCTCAGTTTGGGTGATACGTGGGGAGGTCTGCCAGCAAAGTGCGGATGATCGTGTTTTTTCCTCCCACCATAACGTTAGCCGCCGTCGTGTAGTTAAATGAGCCTGAAACACCAGTAAAATAAGTCAATAAATAATCAGTTTGGGTGTTCTTTTTATTTTTTATCCCTGGATTATTTGTCCAAACTCATCACACAAACTTTAAGATAACAATAATTTTTTGCCAGACAAGTAGCCAGAGCGCTGATAGCGGGCGAGTCGGTGGCAGCGGAGAGTTTCGACAGTGTAACCATCTACTTCAGTGATATTTGTGGCTTTACTGCCATGTCGTCTGAGAGCACACCAATGCAGGTATTGTCGAGTGTTCACGATACATCTGGTGATCTTCAAACGCACTGAAAAGAAGAAAAAATAAACAAACAAAGACTACAGTGTGATTTGCGTTCATGTGGCGGTAACATGAAGCATATTTAAGCTAGCTAAGCCTTATGTGCAACATATGTTAAACAAATATTAAACACACTTAGCCAAGGCAAGTTTAATATTAAGTATGCCTAATGAAACTGGTCCCTGTTTCCGTTTCCATAGTCAAATGTAGTTGGGTTAAAAGTAGGCAGAAGTAAAGTAAACACGATACTTTTGCTGAAGAAAAATATTTATTAAGTACATATGTGTTGACACGATTTCGTTTGTGTTAAAGGCAAAAAAAAATCTTAAACAAAGTGCATGTCAGTCAAAAGATCATTAAATGCTGCCTAGGAGAATATTTTTATTTTTTAGACGTTTTTGAATTACATGTACAGTAAAATGGTTTTGAAATGTCGCATTCTAAGGTGCACTGTAGCTTCCAGTAACGTCACATCCAGATGATAGCCTTCAGCCAGGTTACTTTGAATGTATATGCATTCCCTATGCAAAATCTCAAGCATTCGGCATCAGTGCGGTCGCTTGAGTTCAGCTCATGCTGGTTTCCTCTCCGGTCGTACGTGGGAAGCTCCGCCAGAAACCTGTGGATGGTCGTGGGTTTTCGCCGGGCTAAGCCCGGTTTCCTCCCAGAACAATGCTGGCCACCGTCGTATAAGTGAAATATTCTTGATTATGGCGTAAAACATCAATCAAATAAGTAAATAAATCAAGCACTTGGTGTGTATTATGTGACAATAACTTTCAGAGAAGGAGAAAATATGTTCACAAAATGGCGTCGTGTTATCCAGTGATTCAGATTCCTCTTGCTGTGTTGAACAATTGCAATTAAGCAAATCGAACTCTTCTCCTGGATGGTGTTTGATGCTATCCAGTCTTACATAGACGTCATGGTAGTGCGTTTATTTGTCTTTAATTTGACCTTGAAGAAAAGATTGATGTAAACTGAAGAGCACACACGTATACTGAGTTTTTTAAACCGAGCAATTTGAAAAACACCCATTTTCCGCCTCTCGTTTTTCGAGCACGTATAGAAGCAGAAACGATTTCGTCGCATTAATGATATACTATGCGTTTGCAGAAACAATGCGATATGACAAAAACTTGTTTTGGACGCACTGAATATTTTGTACAAAACAACATATGAGTGTTTTCTATTCATATTGACAGGTGATCGACTTACTTAACGATTTGTACACAGCGTTCGATTCTATCATTGAAAACTTCGACGTGTATAAGGTAAGGTTCAAAGCACTTTGGCCATCTTGTGTGATGCTCAGTGCAGTGTGTGATACAAAGTGATGTATGATGTCTGGAAAGTGCTATCAGATTTACCTCCCTTCAGTCGCGAATTTTGACAACTTATTTATATACATTTAGCCTTGGATTTTATGTTCACCATTAAAGAAACTACTTTTTGATTGGATACTTGGACAGCTATTAATGCTAATATTAACAAAAGCAACTATCCAGTGTTGTGAATCGATTGTTTCCTCTTGATAGATCATGGTAGTGAACGTAGTTATAGGCCATGTGGCTGACTTAATAAAATGGAAATATATGTGTATAGGAGAAAGGTTGTTACTCTCGCGCCATTATGTTAATCTATATAACTTATGTCCTTTTTGTGGTTCCAGGTAGAGACGATAGGCGACGCTTACATGGTTGTTTCTGGTTTACCCGTGAGAAACGGAAATATACACGCACGTGAGGTAGCTCGGATGTCGCTAGCCCTCCTCAAGGCAGTCCTGTCATTCAAAATTAGGCACCGCCCTAACGACCAATTGAAACTCCGTATAGGAATACACAGTGGTAAGAGGACGATGATGATGTTTTGATTTTTTCTTCTTGTAGAGTAATGGTATTCCTTAAACCGTTGTTCACAGTTGTCCTAGTTACTTATTTATCTGATACCAATATAAAGTTGACAGAAAACCACAAATAACTCGGCTCAATCTTGGTTTCTAATCTCGAAATTTGCCTCAAGTTTTCTGTCAAGCATCCTCTTAGTAAAGGCGAGTGTCACGAAAATTATTTTTTCTGGAATATTCACTAGTTGGAGTGTCTTTTTTCCAGGTTCGGTGTGCGCGGGGGTGGTGGGACTCAAAATGCCGAGATACTGTTTATTCGGTGATACTGTGAACACGGCTTCTAGAATGGAGTCAAACGGCTTACGTAAGTTGTTATTTAAGTAGACAGTTGTCTTTTATTTAGGTATATCGTCATTCTCGCGAAGTCACACAGGTTCGGGCGAGACAATGTGAGAGCTAACTAACGCGTGTAACGGGTGTGATTGATGGGCTTAGATTGAATATGCATCAAATATGCATAGTCGGATCTTTCGGGTTGAGCGGTTACGGGCAGTCACATCTTATGCACGTGTTAATCTGCGAGCACCCCATGTGATGAGTTCGCCTGAACTCGCATAACATTGTGATACTCATTCGGTAAATTGCATTCGGTTAATTTGTTTGTAGAGAACACCCTTCAATTGTCGGTGAATTAAAACTGTTTGCAGAAAGTAATAAATACATTCTACATATCATTCCCTTTAAAGACACCATCAGCGAATCTGTTGGACTTGTTGATTTTCTTTCAAACATGAAGTCTGTAAATTAAACCTTTAGGGCAGTTTCTCTAATGAATTATTCCCCTTGGAGTGTGACGGGAAGAGCTTGGCGATGGTTATTCAAGAACTACCTTGTGTCAATTCCTCTCCATATGAGAAGTTAATCTAAGAATTGCCGGTCGTGAAGTTCAAATCTTCAGCTGACCTGTGGAGTAAGCCCGTCATCTCTTATGAATATGATTCATTTTGTGATACTTTAGTGATATTATCAATTTCATCTAAATGACCTGCCTGGAATGACAGACCCAGATAGACATTCTACAGGGTGACAGAAGTTTGGGCCACTTTCTCATGTGAGAGCCCACATTTCGTTCGTTATGCCACGTGAATATTATTTCTGCAAAGATATCTCCTGTACTAATCTGGTTTTGTGACATTTCATTTTTTGTGCCCATGCACTCCTTTACTAATACGTGACAAGAGAGCATTTTGATAAATTTTCAGCCAGTGATGTCTAACGCATTGCATTAAACATCGGTGGATATTTTCTTTTTACCAAAATCTTCTTAAGCCATGGTGCTTGGGGAAGTGAGAGTTGCTTTTCTTTTTCTATAGTCCTTTTTACATTTCTACTTTGTATGTTTAGAGTTTAATAGTACCCTGGCTGAAATGAACTGATAAGACGTCGGCTTTCACCGGTCCCATGTGACCATTTTCCAACCAGCACTCTCTATGGTGTAATCTTTTATAGTGTTTCCTCTTTACCAGGTCACATTTTGGCCCGCATCATCCATTTGTGACAAGCTTTCCATGTGCAAACTTCATAACTGCCTCATTAGTTCTTGGCAAAAGCATCTCGAGGATGTATGTGCTGATTTACAGTTGGGAAAACGAGTGCATAGTCATCCGAAAGAGTGGTGACGCGAAACCCATTGAATATTTGGCTATCTCACGTAAAAGACTTCTATCCCAGTTGCACATTAAGAATTGCTTGGTTTCCACTCAGGGAAAATTAAGTTTCTACATCTCAATGTTTCAGCCTTGAAAATCCATGTCAGTCCATACACGAAGAAAGTCCTGGATGACTTCGGGACGTTTGACCTTGAGCTACGTGGTGCTGTGGAAATGAAGGTCAGTACAGATTTCTGCAAGCGGCGATGAAAACTCACTTTAGCCGGTTGCAATAGACTTTCTTCAGTCCAGTGAGGCTTTCGAATGCAGTTCTGGCCGAATTGTTGTCGGAATCTAGGTGCCAAAAGCGACACTCGTATAGAAGCTCTCAACCAAAATGGGCGTTCTAGATCAATAATTTCAAGACCAGCTTTCAAAAAAAAAAAAAAAAAAAAATACGAAAAATAACACAAACCACCATAGAACAAAGAAAGTATATAAATATCAAAATTAGGACGGATTCATGCTAAGAGAGGCATTCCACAGCTTTCAGTGATGACGAAAAGACGTGCTAAATGTTCTGGGTGGATGAGTAAAATCAGTATTGTTAACACATTTTCATGAATTTGAATGACTGTACGGTTCCCTCTTAATTTTTTACTTAATGTAATTTAGTTTACTTTTAATTTCACTGAAAGCATTCTTTGTTTTATAAGTATTATGCACAGACAATGACCACGAGAGGTTTTCCTCAGTAACAAAAAACTTATGCAAAGGGAAAAAACTCTGCTGTAAATACTTTACTTTGAATATACATGTAGCAAATAAATAAAAAAAAAGTTGGACATGATAGCTTACAAATAAACTACTAAAAGACCACAAGTATTGGCGGAATCATTTGGCGGACGTGGGGACAATCTGGAACAGCTTGAAATAAAATGATATTATCCGCAAACTCCATATCATCAGACCCCAAATGGGGAGCTATTCGCAAATATCTTACTTTGATATAGTCAGATGAAAGAAACGAGAAATCAACACTGGTGAGATACTATGCGAAGCTTGAGGAGATCAAGTTGAAGCGGTTCAATTCCCTGGTAACTCTTCCCCAAAGCTTCAAATTCGCTTGTGAAGATAGGTGCTCTGCCGTGTAACCACGTGCATAATATCTGTGCCGCAGATAACGTGTATTTATATAAATCAGAAGATCATGATATGGTCCAGTCTTGTGTTTTACTTGTCACTATTTCTTCTTTTTTCATATTTTTTCGTATTACGTTTTTATTTTATTTTGGTTTTCTAGGATCGAATTGAATCTGGCACATGCACGAAAAAGATTACAACACATAAAGTTTTCTTTGTAGTAGATTAGACTACAAGGTCATGAATGAAATGAACATATATACCATATTGTTCTTTCAGGGAAAAGGGAAGGTGACAACTTACTGGCTAAACGGAGAATATCCCGATGTGAAGAAAAGTGGTTCTGGCAATAACATAAAGCCTCCGGACTCCCCAGATAATAACGTGAAGTACACGCCGAATTCCTGATGATTTCTCGCAGAATCACGCGCACAGAAATCTTACTAGGAGAACCTACGAGATTTTCGACATGGATGGCAGGGAAATTGGATTGCTGTTTTTTCTAAGCTGCACGTTCGGAAATCTCGACGAGCTTGATGGCAGAAGGATCTGAAAGGTGGTTCGTGGGGGGGGGGGGGATTGTACCGGAAGCCGGAAGGGAATTCTGAGCCATGATCGTAGGCCAGTTGACGTCACCTGACAAGTTGCTCTACCAAGGAATGTTCGGGCTGGAACCCGAATTACGCATTCACGCAATGGAATTATCAATTTTTCTGGATGTCCCCGATTGTCACCGATGATTGATTATGATTTTTCTTCAGTGCTTTTTCAAGCCCGATAAAAATTTTCTTTCTTTGCTTCTTCACAGAGTGGTGGATTTATGTCCTTAATGGAATGTGCCGTTGAGTTCACGTGTGGTATTTTCATTCGGAAATTCATATTGTTTCTGCACGCATCGAGATACATGCAGAATGAAAGCTGATATTCTTTAGAATGTCGGCATATTTCCGGAGTACGTTTGAAATGTTTACTAGTCTCGCAATCGGATTAGCTTTCTGCCACTACACCAATCCATACTGGATCTCGCCTGATCTCGCCGTGCATTTGATTTGGCGAGAGTTCTCTACGCTTTGTGAAGACTTTTACATATACCTCCATAATTCTGCGATCGGGTGATACAAAATATTGCTTTTCACGTCATGTGATCTGTGATATTGTGCGACGTGCATCGTTTGCGTACGCGCCAACGTATCGCAGAAGGATTGAAAAGTGGTATTCTTTACACTTGTGGAACCTTTATGTGTATGTACACTGTGGCGTGTAGTTACGTGCACCTCAACTTGCACTGGTGTTTTGTAAATAAACAGATGGGCGTGTACAGAAGCACTCAACAGACGCTATGCTGACATGAATGCTCCAGCTGACTCGTACATTGTTTATTGCTCAATTAGTGTTCATTCATGTGTTTTATCATCATATAGAAGCATTTGTAAGCTTTGTTCGTACATATAAATGGAACCACAACCCCATGAATGCATCTACGCACGGCAGTATCGGCTTATACTTCAACCGAATACGGTCATGTGGGATGTATGCGCAAAAGCTGAGCACGTCTCAGTAGAATCGACATGCGCATATACTTCTTCTGATTACGTCTACATTGAGAGAAGCACTCAAGTATCACCGTGGAATGCACTCTTCCTGAAAGGCATTTGTCTTGTATACAAGCCAAGTTGGGCGATGCACTCAAGTAGAGTTGATGTTGAATGCGTCTGCTGAATGCATCCATTCCATCAGTGCAAACGCGTATGGTACAACGGATTAACGATGCGAAGTAAGGCGTTCTTGCGTGTCGGCGGAGTTTACCGTGCCTGTAAATACTTGTGATGAGTGCACTTGAGTCAGTATATATGCGTTCACATACGTCGGGTGAACGCACTGGACTTAAAGAGTGTTCAAGTAGTCGCCTCCACTCAAGTGGCGAGATGATGTGAATTGACCACACGTGTCACAGAGGCCAGTTTGAAGGCCAAGTGAATGGAAGGTCAGTCTCTACATCTCTCGCATTCGCTGATGCCGACACGTGTGCCCTTCATCTAGAGCAGCCATTCAATTTGAAGAGTGTGTCGAAAACCGTTACGAAATATGGCTTCGTTGAACAAAGATGGAATACGTTCTCTCTATTCTGTGTTATGTATAGGTAATGGGAAATTGCCCCATGTTGTTGTTGTTGTTGTTTTCTAACATATCACGATATTCGATCATATTTTGGGTGTCCTAACAACCACAGTAAATACGTTGGTGGACCGGAAATACTGACTGCACCGACTGGTGACCTGTTTTCCTACCACCTTTGGACTTTGAGCTTACAGTGCATTTGTAAACAGTAGTCTGCATGGGCACGGACAGGTTGCAATACGTAGTGAGGAGGTTGTTTTTAAATAGTGTTCGCCTCCATTTTCAAATTTGTGTCACTTACGGGTTTGCAGCTAATTGTAATATATGACGTAATTTATGAAGTAATACCTTGTTACAGTCCATACTTAATCGACATGCGCGCTTTGGTTTTCCTCTGACCGCACTGCTGTCCTTTTTTTATTGCCACATCTACATAATGTAAATTTCTACGCAGGTCGTTTCGTTTTTTGTTTTAATTTCGTTTGAGGGTATTCATTACATATTTATCCCACTTAGTATGAAACAATAACTACGTGGTTAATGGCTTACCCACCATCGCTTCACTTACAACATTGTTTTTCTTTTCATCAGACCTAACTGTCCCAAGCCATGAGCCACTGTTGTTTTTCTTTTCATCAGACCTAACTGTCCCAAGCCATGAGCCACTGTTGTTTTTCTTTTCATCAGACCTAACTGTCCCAAGCCATGAGTCACTGTTGGTTTCATTATTAGGCCATGTGTTCTGCTCAAAATCACGTTTTTATTGCTGCACGTCATTATAAAGGTGGCATGTGTATAGTAACAGAGATCATGTGATGTAAATATATATATAAATATATACACACATATACATATACAATTATGTTTTGTTAGTAATAAATGCAGGTTAGAGTTTCTCGAACCATGGCCTTGTGTGAGCCATTGATAAATAGGTCATCGCCCATGGATTCCTACTGCATGTGGGTAATAGAGGGGTGTAAGCTGTTACGTCTTACACACTTACACGAACAGTTGGAATAAAACCCTAAATGAGGTAAATTGACACCAGGCCGGAAACCACCAGCGATTTGTGGCCACTTGCCAACCGTCACACAATCATTCTGCTCCAGTTTTTCTCTCCATGTTGTAGTCTTTTACATTATAGTAACCCTACAGCACAAGTTGAAAGGTTTGAGATGACTTAGCGCACTGTTGCAGCATTAGCTTCCTGTGGGTAGTTTAAAAACTGCACACATCAGCTGGGTGAAATGTGCGACCAAGAGAGATCCACGAAGGTTATGGCCGAGCCGGAATGCTATAAAGCAAGGGGCAGTCCCTCATTCCGAGAGCTTTTCCGCTTATAATACAGTTCCGTACGTTCCACTATTCCGTAAAAGCCTTCTAACCATTGTAAATTCTGGAGGGCTTCTGTGAAGCTGCGGAAAATATTTATTAACGTAATGAAACAAATGTGCCATGGAATTCCCCCATTACATACAGCATTGCTTTTATTTAATAGAAAACATTCACACATTCGATTTAAATGGCTTCAAAACATACAATAGATATGCCTCCTGTGGGCCATAGTAGGTGTGAAGCGAAAAATATCAAGCTTAGGTGATCTGAGATATCAGTACACCGCCACGAATGAGCTTAGAAGGCAACTTAAAGAATATTTCCGTGTGGTAACAATTTGAATATAATACATTTCATATCCAGAGTGTTAAAAGAAACACCAGTGCGTAGTCTCTGTTAACATTTCAGTCACAATAGAAGGAAGATGAACCAGTAGCTATGCATATACGATGGACACATACATAACAGTAATTGTGATAATAATAATAATAATAAGTAAACAACCCGCTTTATGATATGCAATCACGTATCTTAGTCTGTAACATTGCAATAATTATAATAGTACTACTAATGAATACATTATTTTCACACGTAACCGCAGTCGCTCAGTAATGGTAACAACCGGTAACCACTGGTAATATCTGTCCCACCAATAAAGCCTTAGAGGGCATAAACACGTATTTATATGTATCAGGTGCCTGAAATGAATACTCTGGCAACTAACAAGGAAAGAGCCCCCCCCCCCCCCCAAAGAGACCTGAAGTCTCAGTGAACTAAGTAACCTTATAACGCAAGCGCTTTCTACAACATTTACGGACGCGGGCAAAACCTCCTGAAACAGTTAGTTGCTCGCTTACTGTCATGTTAAAACGCTCTGTCTTTTATGGAGCGTTCGATCAAGGAGTTAGAGTAGAATGAGAAACATCTTGTGCGATCATTCAAACAAGACGGCCAGATTTACCCGGTGTGCCTTTGGTTTGTGCTCTGAATGAGATATCTTGTGGTCACGCACACTTTCACGTTCTACCAGAGACCCGGATTACTCAAAACAAACGTAACTGTCATGACGACACATACTGCAGAGATACATTGCCATGGTGCTTACGGTCCAGTTTTGAGGTAATATTACAACCTCTTCGTAAAACGGGGCCCTGACCTCATGCGCGCACATGCGTTGCTGAGGATGATCTATTCTACCTCAGTGGTTCGTTCGTCTCCCAACGTAGGTACACCACGTGTTTCAAACCTCTCTGTACATTTGGCTGGCACGTAAACAAATTCTTAGCCAACTCGAGCAGGCAAGTTTCTTATCGTACAACGATGACGGCCTGTAGCAAGATCCCGCCTCTCAGCTACCCCAGCCACCAGATCAAGGCAGAGCAAGAAGTGATCTAAAAGAGTGCATGTATTTATAGATACGTATGATCTAGATTGGTTTATGACGAAAAATTTAATTGTGTGCATTTCGCAAAATAGGGGTGCTATCGTGTCACAAAGTTTTGTTCGCGTTCATTACTTTGAATGTAGATTAAAAGGATGGATTCCATTCAAGATATGTCGATTTGCGTAGTACTGATCTCTCTTATTTTGTTTTTTTCATATCTGACCATTTTAAGTTGTAACCATGGAGGGAGATGGAAATATGTTTGATACATGCGTGTAATATAGTCGGGCAGAAATACCTAGCTAAGATTTTTTTGTCCCTTTCACCTTTCATCTTCGCATCCAGTCATATATATCAACGTTCTATTCAGATACCTTGTGATAAGAACAAATCCAGACTATGTCATTTTATGTGATTTTTGCGGGGTGATTTTTATGAAAATCATTCAATGACAGGCTTTAGTCTTTTTACTACAAGGGAGACAATTTGGCGATAAGTTCTGATGAATTTGGAGACTTAGGCCGGTTGAGATCGCTTCCACTTCGCCACTAATGCTTTACAGTAACAGTTTATCCTGCCACCTTTGTTACCACCGTAATGAGAAGTAGTCGTTGGTTTGGCTTACAGCACTCTATTATACCACAGTACATTAAACGTCTGAACTTCCGTGTAAAAAAAATCACGTTGCAAAAATTGTAAGCTGCATTTAGAAGGACTGACACAAAGTACCAATAAACCCGTGTAACTACGGCATTCCCCACAGGGACTACGTACCAAGCAATAAGGTATCTTTTCCCGAGCAATAACGTCTCGGGCCCCAAGCCGGGGTGACACATCGCTCTCTTGTAACACATGGGTACTACATTAACAGTCCAAAAATATTCACCACAGAAGCGGGAATGAACAAGACTACACAGCTTGGACCTGTGTTCCTTTCCGCTGGAAACTTTCCTCGTTAAGCATGTTGCAGACGGGTGTTGCTTATTTTGGGTAGGTGGTTTAGTTGTAAGAGTGATAAAGTACTAAATCATCTATAGAAGGTAGATGAACGCCTTACACACGTGATGATCGAATGCATGTTCGCCAAACGTTGAAGCAAAGTTGAAGGAATCAGCAAAATTTACATCCACTCATGTGTACGAGGAAAACAGAGACTGTGACGTAAGCAGGCTAGAGTGAGTTCCGTAACCTCACTGTATGCCGAGAGTAACGTGTGGTTGTTAAATAGCCCTGTGTACAAAACGACTCAACCACGATCACAATGAAAAAAAAAAGAAAAAAAAAACAGTTCTGAATTTACACCATCATCGTCTGATATATCTGTCGAATAAAATCGCTAATGAGTACAGCAAATATTTTCTACCCATTTCCGGTGTTGTTGTTGTTGAACTCCGGTTTAAATTGTGGACACCAGCTTGGGTCAGTGCCGTGATAAACACATTCGGCGATTTGCAGAACAACCATTGCTTTGCTGCCTTCAGTCTGTTAACACAACACCTGGTGGGGCACGAATTTAGACCGGCAGAACCCTAGCAAATCCCGATATGCCGAAAACCCACATGTTGTCCAACATTCATGTTTTCGGTCTTATATATACAACATTCTGCATCGAAACAGTTGAAAACTACACTTCATTTCCCTGACAATTCAATTCTCTTGATGGGCATCTATTTTGGAGCTAGAGAGATCTTCACTTTCCACGCGACGCACCTCCGATAGCAGGACATCTGGGTGACAACCGCACATCTCTGGTGAAATTTGTGACTCAAAACATCCAAACGCGTTGCACAGCCTGTCCAAAACGCCCCGGGGAACCCTTGGTATAGGATCATGACTCGCTCACAAAATCGTCTTTCTGTTATCCTTTCTAAGGTTAGCGTCTACATGCTGGCAGATCCACGAACCAATAGAAAGCCAAAGTGACCAATGTGAGCTTGGTCTTTCTTAACTGGACTCTATATCCTGAAATATGTGTGTGAAATACACACGACGGAACGCGTGGTCTTGACCGTAACACACTACACACATAATCCCTTTGTGACATACACATGAAGTAACGACTGATCGTCACCCTTACATTCGATACACAGCATCCTAGTGTGGAATTCTCAATGAAGGACGCTTTCATTACAAGAATTACACATTTCCCTTGATACCAACACATATTTCACCGCCCTCCGGACATACCAGTCCCTAAACATCCATAAATATCCATGCACTGTTCGTTGCCGCGAATGATCCTCCAACATTCGTACACTCTGTAGAAATCGTTTTTCACGTGTCTTTAGCACGCTTTTCCACAATCAACAAATCGTGAGTTTTAGATATGCACAGCCTACGTATGTCCGAGATTACCTCGTTCTCAGACGAGTCCATCGCGCGAGAATTCATCCCCAGGAAGGTATTGATGACATCATAACTTGTGGGCCTTGACGTCATTTCCGGGCGAAGGGCTCTCTCCTTCCAACCAATACGTTGTCACAACTCCTTTTCCCTGTATAGCGAAACAGATCACGTGTAAATACTAGTAGCATTTGAAAAACCAAAAGGTATACTCTAAAAAAAAACCCCAAATATATACGGTTTTTGTGCAGGTACACAACAAGGTACACATTTATAGTGTAGGTACACAAATCTATTGTACACATCAATATACTCGTGCAAACTTGCTGTTACAACCCTAATACTGATGTGCACCTGTGGCTGTAAAGAAATTTTAACGCTTTCTGGAGTTAATTTCATTCTTGTCAGCTAGAGACAAAACATCTTCGAACATTCACAACTTTTATTTTACACACTTCCAGGAACAATAATCTCGCGTGGTTTCTAAAACTGGAACTGGAGTTTCATTAGATCGTTGCAACATGATGACATTTCATTCCCCCACACCCCCTCCCCATCCTCAACACGAACAGGTGCAAAGCTTACCCAAGCAAGCTTAGGCAAGCTATGATCGGACGATACTGGAAATCAACCTCTTCAAACCCTTACTTCGGTAAGGTACATATGCTTTTAAAAGTATTTCCTTTGTTTTCGCCACTGAAACTTAAGGTATGGGCTCAGCGTAACAAAATGACCTCGAGGTATGCATTTTATCAATACAAGCCAACTAATTACTCTAGCTTTTATGCCTGCATTATGCCGTAAATCGTGGGCAGAATACAATGACATTCAATTACGCCATACGTTTGATCCGGGGAGAATCTCCCGTGGATGTGTTCAGCACCAAAGATTACCTTCATTTCCACCGGACCCCGGAGCACGAGCCGGAAAGTCCCGAAGTCATCCAACACGGCCTTCGTGTCCGGGGAGACATGAATTCGGAGGGCTGTGGGAGTAAAAAACAGGAAACACAGACTCTATTAGCGCATGTTTGTACATGTCTACTTCTGCGCTGAAATGTTATCTAATCAGTTATTGGCTATTCCCTTACCTCTACTTTCTGAAATCTACTGTTTACGTGGAGTACACATTACTGTGCCAAAAATGCACATCTACATGTTTTTTGTTTACCAGGAGTACAAAACTTGTGTAATTTGTTTAAAACACCCACAATGACGTGTGTGTCTGTGATACACATGCAGCGTGTTGATCCTATTTGTACACATTTGTTTAGAACAGTATGACTGAGTTTTCTCGAAATTCCCAAGCCGTGGTTTCAACTCCTAAATCGACAGGAATAATTGTGCAAGATACAGTAATGCAGCTTTAATGCTATTTCCTAAAGAATCACAAAGCAGTCTTAGCCTTAAATCAAACTTAATCTTAACTTTAATCTTGTTCACTGTGCTAAAATGTTGGCTTACCTGAAGAAATTCGAATTTAATACTGGGACTTGTCATGGTTCGTTATGACAGTATCAACAATTAGTGTTTTGTTTTGATTTAAATCTAAGTTCACTTAAGTCTACGGCGGCTTCGTTATTTCACTCATTTCCAAATGTGGAATTTCAACTGAGGAAGTCACTTACGTTGTCCGTTGGACTCCATCCTAGACGCCGTGTTTACAGTGTCCCCAAACAGACAGTACCGAGGCATTTTTAGACCAACTACGCCAGCACAGACGGAACCTGACAATGGGGGAATAAACGACAATAACCCCTGCCGAAACACAAGGTATGTAGTAACCACCATTACAGCATTATGAGTATTAATTTCCAAACAGCCTTTACGCTCTGTGCAAAACTGGTTCAGTGGTAGGCGTACGTTTACACATAAAATATGATTCTGAAGTTGCTACAGTTCAAGTGCCTCCCATCAATGCGGACGCTGTGATTTGAAGCTCAGTACATGTTTCTCTCCAGCCCTACATGGCAGCAACCTCCGAATGGTCGTGAAACTTCCCCGGGTTTTGCCCGGATTCCTTCCGATATAATGCTGACCGTCGTATAAGTGATATATTCTTTAGTACAACTCGAATGAAATAAATAAACAGTGCTGCAGTTACAATTTATGAGATACCCTACTGGTAGAGCCTAGCAAAAAAGCCGTCCTCATACTTGCCCTATTCCCCTCCCCTTCCCGCAGAATCACAGTTTTTATGTTTAACATTAAACGTATCGGTGTTTGATAGGCACTGCCAATAAAATAACTGAGAAGGTTACCTCCCTTATGCTGATAACTGAAGGCGGCAGTAGAGGACATGGGGTATGCCTGATGTTAACAAATGTAACATTCACTTGGAAGACTTCACAGAGCTGCAGTCGACAGCAAAACTTTGTTACTGATGTGCAAGTAGAAGAAAGAAATCTGTTTCTGGTAAAATAAATATTTACACTTACCTGTGTGGATTCCTATTCGCAGTTTTAATTGGTCGTTAGGTTTATGACGTATCTTAAATGTCCGAACGCAGTTCAACAGAGCGAGTGACATCCGGGCTATTTCACGTGCGTGAAGGTTTCCGTTTTTCACAGGTAAACCGGAAGCCACCATATAGGCATCACCTATTGTCTCCACCTGGAAAGTTGAAAAGCAAAACACACATGCATTTTATTAAATTATGATTCTTATTAGCATTCCCACAACTCAAAAAGTATATTAGATATACTAGATATACTAGGGCACCGTTATTTCAAGATGAAAAGGGTATTTTGATTGTAGTAGGCCATATCTATGTTTGGTTTGCAAGTACACATGTACAATAAACTATGTAATCATTTAAACTGCTTTTCAAGATAAACATTTTTTCAAGGGAGATGTGTGTGTATAGATGTATAAACTAAACCTAAGCAAATTAAGAATAAATAAAATGCACAGGTAAATAACAGGTAAATTCCACTGCACGTTTATCGCTGTACTACTGCCCTACCTAAATTTCTCACATATGGGTGATACTTCAGTTATTGAGAGCATATTACAACTTTTCCAAAGAGAAAACTTTTCGTTTTGAATAGGTCTTTGCAGTTTTCACTTACCTTGTATATGTCAAAATTCTCTATAATTGAGTCAAAAGCTGTGTAGAGATCGTTAAGTAAGTCCACAACCTGGAATACAATTCAAAAAACCAGGTACATGATTCATGTTTAGAGTAAAATAATTAAAATGCTTCCGTCAAAACACAGCGACTTAACACATTAATTAATTTATTTCTTTGGAATAGGTGACACCATTTAGTTTTGATTGAAAGTATTTGATTTACTGATATATACGGTAGGGAGTTTTCCACAATACTTTGGTACATTTCATTTACACTAATGCGCACAGGATCATGGGTAAAGACAACCCAGCAGAGCTAACTGGAAACTTCCACATTTCACAAAGAGATTGATCTTTACTAGTTATGTTCACAAGATCAGATTTATTGATATATGTGACCAGGACTTTTTCACAATACTAAAGTATATTTCACTTCCGCGAATGCGCACTGGGTTATGGGTAAAAACAGCCCAACAGAGCTAACTGGAAACCTCAACATTTCAATAGGAAATTCATCTTCACCAGTTATGTTCACAAGATCAGATTTACTGACATATGTGGTCAGGAATTTTACCCAAATATTTTAGTACATTTCCCATGCACGAATGCACACAGGATTATGGGTAAGGACAACCCAACAGAGCTAACTGGAAGCCTCCACTTTTCACAAGGAAATTCATCTTAACGAGTTATGTTCACAAGATCAGACGTAAGATCATACTATATTTCCACGCTCTCGCTGGGCACGAGGCCCTTGGTGACAAAAAGCGGTTGGCGTCGTTTCTATGACCGCATGCGCAGTCCAACATTCGTCGAGGACCATTTCCTCTCCGCCATTACGACGTGTATATCTGTACATCAGTCGCGGAGAAAGCTTGTCACCAAATGACACAAGGTTGGTGGTTTTCAACAGGCACTTCGGTTTCCTCTGCCCATAGAACTAACCACCACCATATATGTGATCGTGTAAAAATCTGGCTTTAAAACTGCAATCAAATAAGTTTCTGAGTTTCTCTGGATGAGAAGTGGAAGGCCACAGGCAAACGAGCTACCTACCCAAAAAAAAAAAAAAAAACAGTTAAAAAAAGCTGGATCTTTTTAAGAATTTTCTGTGAATTACCTGTATACGCTAGAGGTCACAGCTTTACGCCACAGCATGACGCCAAAACATGATGTCAGGACCGAACCTCACCTGCATTGGTGTGCTCTCTGACGACATCGCCGTAAAACCGCAGATATCACTGAAGTATATGGTCACGTGGTCAAACGTCTCGGCCGTCACCGACTCTCCGGCAATTAGCTGTCTGGCCACAGGTCTGTGTGGAGGAAAAAAACACAGTTATCAGTCATTTCTTTGTTTCAGACCCTGCGCTTTCATCAATGATGTCACCCGACTCCATTGCAGTGTAGTGGAAAACTCCGTCTCTCGCTTGCCTCTGTAAAGTATTACATGAACAAAAAAATTAGTGGACGGAAGTATTGTTCCAAAGAAAATACCATTGGCTACAATGATGGAGTTTACGGACATGTGAGTCAAGTATTGAGACAAGGACACCGTCCATGACTATCAGGACACAGTACGCGAAGACCTGAAGAACGCTTTCTGCTGATGACACCGACCGTGGCATTCTGCCGAGAAACACTGTGCCGACTCTGGAAATTAACAGTCCTTCGGCTTCTCGGTTTTATATCTAGCCTGATAAAAGCAACTTGGAATGGGAATGGCTTTCTGTACAGCAGTCCGGTCCTTAGGGGGACACATCAAATAAGAGAAAAACATTTGTAGCCTTCCGACAGAATTAGAGCAAAAATCGCTACATCTCTTTTTTTCCCTTTCCCTTTGTGTGTTTTCAAAGACAAAGGCATGAATAAATTAAAATCTTGCTGTATTAATTCAGCGATTATGCCTGACCAGCACCTCCGGGATTAGTACTTGACGTATCCCGGTTTTCCTCAAGAACCCCATGCTATGTAATTGAGAGTGTAATTGAGGCTTCAGCTTCAATGTCAACGGTATATCGATCGACTCGGACACGCCATTAGAATACCACCAAATCAGCGACAGGCAACGATGTAAAGGAATAGCACACGCCTTAGATGATAAGAGACGCTTCGCTTATTCGAAATTACACTGAAACTTTCACTGATCCCTGCAACAGGACGTGCCGTAGTCGGCATAAAATACCAATAAACAGCTGTATTATTTATACTGTAACCCAGATAAGAAGAAATAATTAAAGTACTTCCCAACGAAAAGAAAGAAATGATTGATAGGCACATATGGGGCAGATGGAAAGAGAAGAGATAACGCCCTTTCGTGCGGTTGATGCTTTGCCACTACTACACGCAACAACCAGGAGGACACTCAAACGAACGCTGTTTTTTGTAACAAAACTCATAGAACTCTGATAAATATATAAGCCCTAAAAAGGCTTCACAAAATCAACGCGGTCTGGTTGGATTCAATCGTATTCCGATGTTCCAAGAGCAATTTACTCGTTCCAAACAATTCTAAACAACAAGCAGAACTATTTCAATAAGAAATGGCAAATGATCTCTTTACCAAGCGGCTGGTTCCCGAGACAATATGTTACGACGAGTTTTCGAGGCAACTTGAGCATTACTGCGTATATTTGCTTGGGGTCAGTTTAAATTCGCTTTAATATGGATAGAAACACATGGAACCTGTAGCTCTTATTTCGAACCCTCTTGTAGGAATAATATTTTTGGCACGATTTTGTGCAAAGGGAGGAGAGAGAATTTTAAGATCCGGTGATTCAGTGTAATTAAGCTTGGCGGAAAAAAATCATTCGAAAGAAACTGTATTTGTAAATGCCCTCCGTTTGGAATATAAAGATATCCAGCAAAATGCTAGCTTCTGTTTAGAAGATTTAAGACATTATTGATGATACAAAAGTCACAGCTGTTCCATTTCTCAGATATTACAATATATGTTGCCACTATAATGAAATATGAAATTCATACACAACGCTAAACCTTGTTGGTAATACTATCACCGGTTTAGCCTCAAGAACTCCTGTAGAAATGTAAATAAATCACCAGGGTGATGCTGTATTCGCTGAAAGGGTGCCGTGGCGGGGATTACATGGAAATTAACACCCATCCATCACTTCGCCTAGCGGGTGATAATTTACAGGGAGGCAACTGTGATCAGGATCATAGACCGTACCCTAAGGATAGATTTTCAGAACGCAAGTTTTCAATTAATATTTCCACAGAGACATGAGTTGCGTAATAGCAGGCCACATTTCAGCGAATAATGAAAGAAAGGCAAAAAGGGAATTCAAAGTATAGGGCAAGACAAGGCAAAGCGCAAGCGCATAAATATTACATATACAGATTTAAGATTCTGATGTTTCTGTGCTCAAGATTTAAACAAAAGTTTATTTTTCTAGCAATAAAGGTTCATAGAATTCTGGTAAATGTCAACACGGTATCAAAAAAAAAGGATTTGCAAGACCGTGTTGACACCACCTTGACGATTCCAAGTAATCATAGTGACGTCATCACATAATCCGATGATTGAAAAGCATTTTACTGGGCAAAAAAAAAATTAAAAAGAAAAAAAAACTCATAAATCGATCTATTTTCCCGGTCAAGGTCTTTTGTGTTACGTATAATTACTTCCTTGACTTTGCTGGTAAGGTGTGACAATCGCCTGCGGCGAGATCGAAAGTTTTGTCGAATGTGTCTGCGAGGGCTGTTAGCCACAGTTGTATAGTTATGTCACTTTTGGTCAAATGCGATTATACAAGCATCAGGGGCGACGAATAGCAAAATCGTGTTGATTTTCTAGAACACGCAAATTGATCAACCACCAAACACTCTCACGCTGGAACTGGTTCACTGACGGTTGACAGTTTTTAGGAAACCCGACATATTTTTTGGTACAAAATCGAAAGGCATCGGATGATCAAATGGCTCACAAAAAAAGCTTGTAATCAAAGAACTCACAGAACATTGGTGGACAGTTTCTAAGCGTGAAATGCTTCCTTGCTAACGAGGCAGTTTTCGGACTGAATGAACTTATAAAGGTAAAAAGCGTTTCTCAGAGGGTTTACATTTACTCGTAACTGGTTTCAATTTCCCTGTAGCCTTTTGGGAGTGACGTTGTGAGAATATAGTGGCAGCCACACACGGCCAAACACGCTGAGATCGATGTCCCAGAACACATCAATATGAAGATCACGTTTCCCAAAAAGGCGTTCAGCCGAAGAATAGTTGGGTAGTCAACAACGTCCAGGCTGGAGGCCCGCATTACCATATGGTCTCATTAACGGAATCCAGCAACACGCTGCATGCTCGGAATGCAGGACAAACTAACTAGTGCTACTGAGACGATTCCTTAGAGTTTCGCTTAACGCAGCTGATTGTTCTTTCTTAACCATATAGTCCCCGTTAGCAACTTACGCGGCTTTATCCCACACAGTCTCGAATGGCAGTTAGCCCGTGTACACAAAGACAGACACGTAATGCATGTAATACGACAGCAAGTCCAAAACCCTGGGTAAAAACTAAAATGTGAAGCAAGCATAACCAGCGAGAATAAAAGCGGGCCGTGGCTTACAACCCCTTTCAATCGCGACATCTTACTTAAAATCGCCAATACCGTTTACAAAACTGACAGAAGTTAATTGGTAGAAAAAAATGTGAAACAGAAATATCGGGTGGCATTCAGCACAGAGATGTTGGAACTGGGAAACAGGACTGATCGGCTCGGTGTCAGTATAATGTGACTGGTAGGGGTGTCATATCTGGTGGCTTTGGCATGATGTTCCAGTGGCTGCAGTACTTTGGCGGCATACACTCACCCTGCCACAAGGGGACACAGTGTTTATGTAAATATATAACCTATGCATACAAAATCGACAGTTCTCACACCAAAATTCAGGTTATAGTTCATGAATTACACTTTATAAGCACTTCTTGATGTCTTTCATAAACACTTTGAAAGGGAGAAATGTAAGAAATATGTTTATTACAGTAAACATATCATATGTTTAAGCAGTAAATAATGCCATGATTGTTTCAAAACACAATAATTGTAATAAAACATTTAAAATATCGAAAGTGCTTACTATGTAAACACTTCACATGTTAACTATAATAAACATATGTCTTTGAATAAACACCAGATCAAGTTTATTTTTAATGCGCTCTGCTTTCAGTTCAAACTGTGTAGACGCATGTAGACCGATTGTATAATTTCACTTTATGGGGAAACGTTGTTACTGTGTTCATTCGCATTCCCCCAGGGGTCAGCGAGTGCGGACTGGGCCCCCATTTTATCTGCCGACACTAAGTAGGGTATTAATTAACTACCTTAGCGTGAAGGATAATCGAAGTGAGGGGGGGGGGGAGGTAGACGTCCCCGTGTCGGACACCGAGCAATAAAAACGAAGGATACCCTTTGGAAAATTACCCTGGGGAATTCCATCCAATTAAGTAGATACGCGTTGACTCAGGCGAGGTGTAATTGGTGTGGATAATAAAAACCGAGAGGAACAAGAAATTAGCCACAGCTATACCAGATTGCCCCTACAAGCCTTCTATATACAGTGACAGCACCAGTATTCAGCCAGACGCCACCAAAACAACATGAACTGATCTGGTGCCAGAGTTCAGTGGCAATCAGTGATAGATCAGTCTGTATACTGTTAATTTCACTTTTCCAAATTGGAAACGCAGAGGAAGTTATTATCTTACTGCGGAATTGCAGGTTTTATTCTCGCACAAGACTGTGATTTTAATGTGCACCACGAAGCAGTTGAAACCAAGGCCGGGGCTAAAAGAAGAAAGAAACCTGATTGGAATATGCTACGTTTTCAGTTTCATATCCGGATTTATATTCCGGAAAGTCATCCACTTCAGCATAGGTGTTTCAAGTTACGGTAACAATATGATATGTACGCCTGAATGAATTTCAGTGCCAAAACAGGTATAGCGCTTTATACTTCTGCAGACGAGCATTTGGGCAGATATCTGATTCATACCATCCCTAACGGTTTTCCAAAACATCACATACTTTGGCAGCATACTATACAGGAGATCCTCCGCCTTTTTCTTCTGCTCGAGGTAGTCGGCAGTTCTCTCCTCCACCAATGTCTCCAGGTTGTTGGCGTATTGCTCCATCCGGGACAGCAGGTTGTCCAGTATGTTACCCTTGTCTCCATCCCTTGAAGGAAAATCACAAGACAAAAGTGTTAAGATTTTTAAAAGATAGCAAAAGATTTACTTACAGTATACGGATTCTAATATATTACATTTTGCGCAAATTACTTAAGGAAATTATTTACAATTTTGGGCTCACGTATATAAATTGGACAATGCAAGATGTTGGGAATTTTAATGAAGATAATAACCTGAAATGGGGAAAAAACCTGTAAGGAACAAGTAATAGCTGAACTGACAAGGGCTGGATTCGAACTTGCTATACAATGCAAGAAAGGTAAGAAAACGTAACACAAACCACGAAAATAACACTGTGACAAAAAGTACAACACATTCTGCCAAAGTAAAGCAGAATGCGTTGCCCCAGATAAAGCACGCATTATCTGGGGCGCTTCATGTCACAAAACAAGTGTTAAACAGGTGTAAGACTGGCTAGGCTTGGGTTCGAACTCGGTACCTGATCAACCCACACTAACTCATGTTGCTATCAGTTTAATCAGAAATGGTGGCTGGTAACAACGGTGACTGCGCGCCAACATCTCCAGAGACAATCAGCTGGATAAATCAGAGCAAGGCTACACTGCCGACAGTTAGCAGTATTGATTAAAGACGGCCTACGTCCCATCACACAGTTAGCTGTTGGTGGTTGCAATTACCAATTACCATCGCCAATACATTCACCAATGTATTACCCAAGTAACGGAGGTTGATGAAATTAGCATAGGCCATTCCGGATCAGAGAACAATTTCGATTTAGAGTCATTTGCTTGGGCGTAGACACGTGACTGACTGACGCCTGCGTTATGGCGGTAACAGGATGCCCAGTGATCCATCTCTATTAAAAAACATACCTGATCATACATTTATCATAGTATTTTAATTAAAACAATACGAAGATGAAAGCATCGAAGAGGAATATTTATTTATATATTTATTTATTGGATAGGTGTTTTACTCCGTACCCAAGAATATTACACGTATACGATGGCGGCCAGCATTATTGTGGGTGGATAGAAGAGGAACATACAGGAATGGTGTACTATAAGATTAAATAACAAACTCTGAAACTTGATAACTAAAAATAATTGTCATTTCCGCTCCACCTGCGCTTGGTCGGGGATACCCACAAGGTCTGTACGTTTTCCTCACACAATAATGCTGGCCGTTGTCGTTTAAGTGAACCATTCTTGATTACGGTGTTAAACACCACTCAGATAAATGAATAAACGGGATTTTTTGGACATTTGTCCATGATCAAATAAGTGGGATTCAGCTTGCCATGAAGAATACAACGTCATTGCGACATTTCCTTATCAACCGCAGGCTCTCGGATCAACCGAGGAATCATACATATCCTTCTGTATAGCGATCGTAACCAGGTAAGCCAGGTCCTTTGTGAAGTACCTGTTGAGAGACATGTTTTGTTTCACGTCACACTGTTCATTCGAGTAAAACAATATTCAGTAGCGGACGAAACATGAATGAAATAAATGAAGAATATAAAACAAACCCTCTACGTAGACAAAATACTGAAGAAGTGGACACCAAACCACTAAAGTCTGTACACAATAAAGGCTCAGCACAAATATCCCAAAACAAACAGAAGAAACAAAGAATAGAAGAGCTTAATCTCTCTATTGGCTGTGTTTTGTTGAATCAAGCTTCGGTCGCCCATCGATAGCAGTCTGGAGGTATATGCACATGTCACGCCTGGTTGGCGACACTCGATAATGGACACATGCATTACTAATGTCAACAGTGCCGTTACTGGTACTGTGCAGCTGAGCTCTCTTGTGTTAAAAAGCTGTGGTAAAACTGAAAGAAACACCCGGCATGTAACTATTCTAGAAAACTCATGGACAGTTTGGTAAAGAGAAATAACTAGCGCGCTTAAGATCACTGCTAGCGTTGTGTTCATAAACTATAGAGGCACGCTGTTTGAAAAGGAAAGATGCCACGAGTGTGCTGGCTTGTGGAATGCAATGGTATACACCGTCCATGATATGAATCAAAGAATATCGGTTCGGTAACATATCAAAAATACAGCCCGTAATCAGTTAGGAAAGGAACATTATCCTGAAATACGGGAACAACACCAACGCCGCCTTTCCATAGAGATGTTCGCGGCGGCCAAATACAGCTAGGCGAGTTGAGATGAAGACAAGCTGTGAGACGTTGACGATGGTCATTTCACTTTGCACAATGGATTATATAGTATGCATGGATTCTACAAAAAGATGATGGAAACTGTCACGCTTATGCATATGTCATACATATACATTGCCATTTAAGTCGACCAGTTGTTGTTCTTCGGCAAAATGTACGTCAGAGGAAAATGATATATCAGTTAGGAACCCAGGCTGATTCAGCTGCGTCTCTAGAGAGACAACATAGTTCCGCCGGATAAAGTATATTTCGAGTGTAAAAGCAAAGCTTGCAACAGATGTTCAAGTACGAGGTAAAAACGTTACCTTGGAAACAGAACGTCCCTAACCAACCATTGACGGTACTTTGATTACAATTCACACCTTCCGCGCACTAATTCATCAATTCAGTCGGGGGCCTCCGTGACTCAGTCGGGTAGCGCGCAATCCCAGCACAATGACCAAGGAGTCTCTCACCATTGAGGTCCCTGTGAATTCAAGTTCAGCTCATGCTGGCTTCCTTTCGGGCCGTATGTGGGAAGACCTGCCAACAACCTACGGATGATTGTGGGTTTCAGCCGGGCTCTTCCTGGTTTCCCTCCACTATAAAGCTGGCCGCCGTCGTGTGAGTGAAATATTGTTGAGCACGGCGTAATACACCAATTAAATGAATAATTAAATAAATTCATCATTTGTTTACTCCTCGCGCGGAACAATCTCAACTTTATAATGGATATCTCGCTTCATCTCGCGTTTTGTGAACTGTCGTGGCTGTAAGCAAAGCTTAGCACATCTGATGGATCAGACACACATTTTTTACAGTAAAAATCAAGTGTATTTAATTTGCAACACATCCCTTATTGTCAACTCAGGAGTCTTGGTTTCATGTCATGCTGTGGTCTGATTCGTCTATGCACATGCGTGCAAAATCCCTTTCGTGGAAAGTTTAAACAGCAACTGAAGCTTCCTATAGATGTATAGCAAACAGAGTCGAAAACTATCTAGGTCTGTAGTTCGAAGACACCCACCTCCGTAAATTTAGAACGAATCTTTCCATCTTCCGGAAACGCCACCTAAGGCGGAAGAGTTGCAAACACGTTTGCCTTTGGGGCGACCTTAGACGAAATGATTTTAGACCCTGTATCGTTATTCACGAGTTTTCCTCGTTTATTTGATCAAAAGGATGAAATGTAAACGCGACACCTCCATGGCAGACTTTGTTGAGCCAGATCTAGTTAATACACTATTTACTTATCTATTTTGCCAAATGTGGTTACAAAAAACAAAACAAAAACAAAGCAATACTAAAAGTTTCCATGACTAGTAACACAAAACAAACTACACAGTCTCCTTCACCAAATATAGTTACAAAACAGACAATGGATCCAATACAATCGATGGTTCCAAAACAAACAATGGTTACAAAACAAACAATGTTTAAGGAATAAAGGATGGTTACAAACAAACGATGATTACAAAAACAAACAATGGTTACAAAACAAACGATGGTTACAAAACAAACGATGGTTTCAAAACAAATAATGGTTCCAATACAAACGATGGTTCCAAAACAAACAATGGTTACAAAACAAACGATGATTAAGGAATAAACGATGGTTACAAAAGAACGATGGTTACAAAACAAACAATGGTTACAAAACAAACGATGGTTACAAAACAAACAATGGTTACAATACAAACCATGTTTACAAAACAAACAATGGTTACAAAACAAACAATGGTTACACACCTGCCCTGGTCACGCCACAAATAAACCACTTTGGCCAAAAATTCCTCTCTCCTCCAGGGCTTCTCTCCTCCAGGGCTGTTACCAGCAAATGCAAGTGGTGTACTTGATATGGGTACACTCGACAATTACACTTGGGAGCTTAATTTCGACATCTCGTTCAGCCATTGCAACAGCTGGTGTAAGTATATAGACCCAATATGGTGTCAAAAACTCACTTGTTTAGTTTCCGTATGATGGACTTGAGAGCCTGGAAGTCGGGCCGTTCCATCGGGTCCTCAGCCCAGCACCTCCGTATGGTGGCCGCCAGATCGTCCGATGGACAGTCGTCGTCTTTCATAGTGGGGCGAAAGTAGGGTTTTACTCCATTTTTCACTTTCTGGTACACATCTGAAATTTGTTCATAACACAATAGTAGTGATACGATCATAGCAATGGTTGATTTCGTGACGGTATAACTCCCACCTCTGGGAAGGCTTCAGCCTCCTTCATGATACAATGCCAGCCACAACGCTTCGTGCATTGGGTGAGAGATCTCGACACAGCGACCTAGGCGTATGCCGCTGGTGAAGCAGTGACGACACTGAGTTTCGCCTGCGGAAGGCCAGTTGCACGGGCGAGCTATAGCCGTCGATACACTCACCGGGGAAATCAACAAGAGTCCTTACAAACGATCGGGAGATATCCCCCTTCCTATAAGTGGACACGACACTCGGCCGATGTTCAAACGACTCCTCACACTAGATGCAAACACGCCACGCCTCGAGGCAATTTTCACGGGTGTAATTGTTTTCGCTAACAGCGCCAAAGGCGTGACGTTTAAGCCTAAATACTTAGTTCGGCGATACAAGTGAAAGCAAATCTGAGTCTAAATTACACTCACACATATACTTACCTTAGCTGATTGGCGAAGGAGAGAGAAAGTGTTTTGAAAAATATAACTCCATTAATTGATTAACTGGCAGTTGAGCCATGTAAGATTACCAGCATATTTAAGACTATCGTAAGTGACAGCTGTCGTGTACTCCAACGTTAGAGTGTAGTGGGGTAAATCCTAAATAATCGGGACTGTTAAAGGCTGGGGGGGGGGGGCGGACGGATGGATCTTGGTTTACCATGGATGGTTGGGGTTTGGTTTGACATGGATGGGTTTATGGTTGGATAAGACATGGATCAGCTGGGTTTGGTTTGACACTGAATGTAGGGTTTGTTTGACATAAAACTGGGTGTGGATTGGATGAATGAGGGTTTGTGTGGCGTGGAATGTTAGGGTTTTGGTTTGAATGCAAGGAGTGGGGTTGGAGGGAGGGGTTGACATCGTTGAATGGGGATTTGGCTTGATGCGAAGGTGTGGGTTTTACGTTCACATAGCTGGATGGTGTTTGGCTTGTTTGTCACAGACGGGTGGAGTTTGGTTGGACATGGGAAGGAAGGGGGTTACAGACTGACATACGCCCTACTTTGTTGGCAATGAACTTTCCGAGGTATTGAATTAATGGCGCAATTAGCTGGGGCAGAGTATATCGCAAGCCCCAGTCCAGGGCTCCGCAGCCGGCATGCAGGGTGTCGCTTGCCAGACGTGATCAGCACTACTCCTATCTGAAGTCAGCTAACACCTCGACTGCAACTCGTAGTTCTTTATTCGCAAAAGCAATCTGTTATGCTTTAAGGTGCGTAGGTGATTCTTGTTACATGACGAATCTGGTTCGAAATTAGATAACAACGTGTTATGATGTCATTTTCGGTCAAATTACACTATGGCAAAACGTCGGGATATCATCAGTGATGAAAAACGAAACAGGGACGAGAATCTCGTAGCCCCCTTCAACAAGATTTATTACTTTTATTTGATTAATGTTTTGTGCTGCACTCAAGGGGATTTCGCCTCCGGAGAAATCCACTTCAACCAGACTTCGTCTTAACTTGTGGCTTTATTCCTGAACTTAAATTCAAACTTATATCTAAATGCTAACCTTGAACTTTGTTGTAAACAATACGATATCCTCCAGAGATATTAAAATCAAAGGAAATATCATTCCTAAGGTAACTCACAATTTTAGCACAGTAAACAGTTTTGAAGGTAAAAATTAGACTGACTTCAGATTAAGTGAAAGCCCTGAGCCTGTCCCCTGAAGTTCATTAAGCGATGGCGCCATGTCATAGGTGGACGTTCATCTAAGGATCGTGTGTATTTTGGCCTTTCCTCAACGGACATAAACTAGATAATTATAAAACGCCTCACCATAAATCGAATAGACACAAAACAGAGAGACAAATACAGATATAAACCCTTAGAACAGACACAGACTAGTCAAAATCAGGAGAGACAAATCCCAGTAGGCATTAACGTTTTAGTCTTGAATCAGACACACATAAAGCGTGAATACAAAAAGAAAATCATCATTAAAATATGACGTGAAGATCTGAAGGTTGTTGAAGGAAAACACAGGTGAAGTAAAAATAAAGTTGTTATAAAAACCCTCACAGCCTGCAGAAGCAAAACGTTTAGAGAGCAAAACGGTTGTTCCCAATAAAAATAAATACAACTATCTTTTCCACATAATATATACTCTATACACATACAGTAGCTTGGGCACGTACGCTCGCATTCTTGTTATTGTGAATCTATAGAAGACTACGGGGCCAGAGCTTTAAGCCTTAGCAAATTTAAGTTCCAATCGATACCGTTTCCATTTGTCTGGTCAATAAAGTTGTTATGTGCTCCTTGGGAGAAATGAAGGCGATACAGGTACAGCCAGGTTAACTATACGCCCCTCACCCCACATCCAATCATACATTCAATCTTGAACTCAGCAGTAAACGTAGAAATCTTACTGTCCAGAAATGTGGAAGTCAACTTGGCAACCAAAGACCAAGGCAATGTCGAAATTACATCAGCGGCTCGGATTTTCGATCCTACCCTAATGAGTGCTGCGCATCAACAGGCTGGAGACCGAGGTACTTTCAACAGTTGCTAATAGGGAGCTTTATGGCGCATGAAGAAGAATTCCCAGGGCTTCGGGAAGAGGCGTTAAACTGAGTTGATAAGTCTAGGCGTCACAGAGAATAATCGTTCGGCGATATATCAACGGCTAGGCCATACCTACATAACAGGTGGTCTATATAATACCATGTCCAGTTGTCTGGGGAGTCGTCAATTACGTTACAAGCTTGTTAAGAGAGAGACCGTTAGCTTTCGTACAGAAGTCGTTGTGGCCAGCATTTATTAAGAGGTGTCATGCTGGATGAGATGTAGCGAAGATAGAGAGAAGTATCTGATATCTTTGTATTGTTTGATGAGCAAATTTAACCCCAAAACGATGAAAACAATAGTCTATGAACAATATAACGCTGTGGTCATGATCTAGTTCTTAATCTACATTAGATTAACAACTTTCAAGGCAAACCTGTTCAAAACTTTCGCACTGTTCAGCTTGAATCAGATGAAGAGAGGTGTAAACTGCAATCTGGGCCGGCATGGTGTTACTTCTTGAAGACATGGAGCTATGGCAAGGTGAACTAGACCACGTTGTATAATGAGATCAAAGATACGTAGCATGTTAAGTCTGAATGACTGGTAAGAAATAGTCCATCAGCGCATCGCTCGAACATCTGCTTCTTGCAAAAAATTGTCTTCCTTCCACACGAAATCAAGCAACCGCCAGTGGCGTTGCATATAAACGATTTGAGGTATGTTTGGATTGAATCGTTTAAACGAGAAAGTTACGTTCACAGTCGAGGAGGAATACCCCAGCCACACGAAGCACATTTAACTTGTTACCACCTGTTTCCTGGTAACAGTGGAAGGCTGTACAATGAAGTCGGAGCAAAACGCAATTTGGGCTTGAAGCCTCAACTTTTTGATCCATTTCGTGAATTTACACTGACATCTGATATCGCCAGCAAGTTAAGTTTTCATTTTTTGACTAGCGCGGATTTAGCTAAAATACAGGTTATAGAAAAACAGGTGACATACTGCTGTAAAAGCGCTTCAAAATCTCTGGGTTCTCCATTAAGAAGGATGAATATTCAATAACTCTAGAGCCCGGCGGTAGCGATGCAAATGACAATAACTTAACCAATAATTTAAACTCGCAAATATTAAATTCTTAAGATTTTACATATTTATATTCGTCTAAAAGAACTATTATGGGAAATTCTTTCTTCACTCTAACTCTGAAAGTACAAAGTTGGTTTAAAAACACACAAAAAAACAGGCTAATTAAAAAGGACAGTGTTACCGGAGAGAAATAAACACCGGAATCCAGAATCACAAGAATTCTTTGCTTGTGATAAAGACAGACTGCGTTATGTGTATAAATAACACAAACGGTGACAGATCCCTCAATTGCAATCCAAACGCTAACATCCTATCGTTATAATTCTTACTGCGCAGCAAACCGTTTAGTACCAATAAACGCCAAGGCTGTCAGCTGGGACCGCCAATCTGAGGTTGATGTGCATCGAGGCAACCACTGCGCTCCGTCAGTTATATATAGACGAGGGTACAGCTTTCTATCGATCCAGTCACCCTCTTCCGCGAAGATACTTTTAGACCCTTCGGCTTCTCAGAGAGAAATCTAGAGCGAACAGCCTGGTAGTTATCTCGACCGTACATCAGCCTGATATCAGAAGACATTATGCAGAGTGGCTCTGTACACGACGCGCCAAGCACTCTAGTAATAGGGTATTCATGTAAGGCCAGTAAATCTCGCTAATACCTAAATGATTTGATCTCCTTGTTATTAATACCAAGTTCACATAGCCGTCCTGTTCTGACAGCGACTGTGAAGATGTAGAACAAATAGGATGGATTTATTCCCTGTGACCGAGCGCGCAATCCGATTACCTCCCTTTGTAAGTTTCGAGGCTGGCTATTAATTCGCTATTAACAGTCGGATTTCGGGAGAACCAAGCGTAGCACAGAAAGACAAAAGCAATAATGGCAGAGGTAATACGCCACTTACTGTACAAGGGGGTGACTTAGGGACTTCTCCCTGGATAATGAAATATGTGTTCCTGCGCAGTAGAGGATTGACCCTATTCTGTTAAAACATGAATGCTGCGATTCCAGATTACCCACAGCGTTTCATCGCAAAGGTACTCCATAGCTTTTGTCAGGCCTTCTTTTGGGAATAAAAGGGACAGAAACCGCAAAAATGAAGATATGGTGGGTAAAATTATGACTAAAAAATTTACCTGAAAAAACCTCCAATGATTTCTTTCATTTCTTTTACCAAATTAAATGCAGACATTTATTTCATGGTAGGTGTATGGACCATACTGGTAACGTGTGTTGCCAATGACGTCACGCCTATTTCTTTGGCCCTAACGCAGAGCAATGATGTCATATTAAATCTTTCACATACACACACACACACACACATTACCCGAGTACGTCTCACAAGAACTTGATTCGGTGTACAAATAGTTTTGTGATGTCACGGTTGACGCGTGCTATTAATAAGGTCCTAAAAGCATCCCTGGAATCCAAACCGTTTGACAACATTTAATACGGTGAAAAAATTCTGTCTCTAACATAAAAAAAATTAGTGAAGGTACTTCAGAGACAGTTTATAGCGATTATAAGAAGCATAACTTCACTTTTGAGTGATCTTTGCCTTTAAGACTACAGAAGGGGACAATGTGTTTTGACCGAAACATAATTTTGTTTGTCCGTGAAATCTAACAGATAAGTGTTTTGAATTTTGGGACGCAAACGTGAACTCTTTGACTTTCACAACGAACACAAAAATGTGCATTATCTTGTTTAGCTTCACAGCCCATTTACTCTTTTTCCGGATTGTAAGACAACAACAGCGATAGAAGGCACAAAAGAACCAAGGGGGCCAGCCGACGTTAGATCTCATCAGGTGTCCGATTTGCTCAGCGACAGATTAAACTCGATTGGTGTACATTGGCTGAATAGATTAGTAAACTTATGATCAAGTTTTAACCCTTGAACCTTTCCCTGTATTTCGGGGTAGTGCTACCTGAATGAGTCAGTGTGTTTTGCGTACTGAAATAGCTTCCGGCGAGTGCATGAGTCAGTTCTGTAACTTAGCAAGCTCTATTTTTAGCCTCCACATGCTGAACACACCTGTATTCGAATGCAAATCTGGAAGGTTAAAACGACGAAAAAAAGCTGACATTTTGTGCTAATATCATATGTATGTCTACCCTACTGTTACAACGGAACGTTTGTTGATTTAGGGGTCTGATCGCCCCTGACCACGCTTCGAATGCGGCTCTAAATCAAGGAGGATCTCATTTGTCTGAGGAACGTTTTCTTCCAACTCTCAACCTGTTGGACTCCTCGTCATCATATAACTGAAAAATTGCTGAGTACGACGTAAAACCCTGAGCTTATATACATACATCAATCTGCCAGTCGACATAAAATGCAACTCTGTCGTGTGCGGCGTAAATGTCAATCAAATACAATCTAGAACGTTTCCTCAAAGCTGCAGGTTTTGTTAGCCTAAACGCTACCAAAAGTACAGCATATTTTCTAAATGGGGAACACAATGTGATTACGACAGAAGACTGTGGTTGGCAGAGTTGTGTCCCCTTGGAAGGGAAACCAAATCTGGCCTAGCTTTACTTTCTCGTTTTATGACCGGTTTCTGGTTTCTTTCAAGTTTGATTTGATCACTCGCCCGATGTTACATAACCACTACCTGCACGTTAGACGGAATCATAACAAAGCATTTTGAATGCTACTGTTCTTACACCGGACAACTGCCAACACATATTGCATCTGCAACGTCATAAACGTCATAAAATTTCTGTGTTGTCATACATCACGACATGTTTGATCCATTTGAAATGCATCTACATTAAGTATCAGCAAGTATTCACATGCAATACCCTTCCGGAAAGATCGCAATGACAACATGGATCTAAGCTAAATTGGCCATTGTTCTCCTGCAACGAATGAGTTAGAGGTTAAAAATTTGCCCACAAAACGTCATCCCAAAGGTAAGGTCGACAGGTTACCTAGTCGTCAAAGGCTTCTACTGACTTAAAGAGACGATATGCAAATTAAGTTACAGCTGACCCCCGAATCTTAACGCTATTAGATCCGAATTTATAGCCAAAATTCTGCACATAACATTACCTGCAAACATGTATATACTACTATAACACTGGTTATGTGTTCAGCAACATAGTTCAGAAACCACAAAATATTTTAAAATCTTTTGCAGATCGTTCGGTTTCGTATCAAAATACCAAATGTTGTCTTTCCTTCACACAAACAAATACTACGTCCAAGTCATTCACACTACAAATTCAACTCTATTTCGTGGAAATCAAAATATTTTCACGTACCTTGAGGCCCCAAGTCGCTGTATTCTAAATAAAACACTCCACATCTGTACACTATCTCTTGACAGATGATAGCAAAGCTGTACACGTCCCCTTTCTGAGTGCCCTCTGGCGGCCGGTTGTGCATGCGGAGTAACTCCGGTGCAGTCCAGAGTTTGCCTGCAGCAACAGCAACATGCATATTCAGGCTAACTAGTTTAGGTGAAGGGTTAAAGGTGAATCACTATGTGATACAAAATGTGCATTGAATTACGTCCTAAACTAACAATACATTCATATTGCAAATATAATAGACAAGTAAAATGAACAATTGTTAGGAAAGCCAAGCCCTTGAGCCAAGGTATGCAAAGTGTAATAGACACAATAAGCATTCTTCCTGCTTCTAGTGTTAAACAATTTCATTTCCTTATCTTTTTTTTCATTTGAGTGGTGTTTTACGCTGTGCTCAGGAATACTTCGCTTACACAACGATGGCCAGCATTATGGTGGGAGGAAACCGGGCAGAGCCCGAGGGAAGCCCGCGATCCTCCGCAGGTTGTGGTCAGACCTTCCCACGTACGGCCGGAGAGGAAGCCAGGAGACCAATTTCAAGCGATAACAATATAATTTTGCTTATTATGTTGCGCATGAATAGCAAATTTTAAATAGCAATGTTATAACGTTCAAGTTTTTACTGTTGTTATAAGTTTGGTTTGAAAACCTCAAATGTAATTGCTTATAATGTTCAGTCATTTACTCTTACCATTCTGTTTCATGTAGATGTGATTTGCAAACCTGAACTAATATTGTTATCAGTTTTGATTTGCGAATTTTAAATCCCATTGTTTTAAGTACGATTTTCAATCTTTATACCGCGCTATGATAATGTTCAAATTCTTACTGTTGTAATATGCAAATGTATTCATGTCGGAGTCGTCGTCAAAATCGCGGATAGAATGAAGCCCGAAGTCAGTGATTTTCAGCACGAAGCGGCTGTCCACCACACAGTTCGTGCTCTTCAGGTTGCCGTGGCTTCTGACTTCACTGCTGTGTAGGTACGCCATACCCTGGGGAAGAAATCAGAAAACACGTGAACTGATTTATACATATTTATTTATATCTAAATCAGTAAACACATGAACCAATTTATGTGATTGTGTGTAACGTTGTAGTGGAAGCAAACGAGTCACTCTAACCATGGTACTTTCGGAATATTTACCGGAAGACGGAATGCCCTGAATAAACCTACGCATTTGGACAAGTAACCAATGTACTCTCCCCCTGTGGTAGTAAAAAAAAATTATTTTTTGAACATAGGACTATCGCAAAGCAGCGCTGTTCCCTAGAGAAATGACACATTGTCTAATACAAGCTCATATGAGTCTCAGACGAGACAGATCCATATAAATTAACAGCATTCTAAAGCTTGGTTACGCCCAGAATCACACATGAGGTCATTTTTCAGAGAAATGGCATCATGTTTTGCTTTTTTAAAATTGAGCTTTTAATTCCTGCTGCGTTCTTCTCATGACACTTAATCGTCCTCATTTCCATGATGTTTTTATGTCGCTTACCCTAACAATATCCTGCATGAGGGAGTATCGGAACATCCAATCCAACTTTATCTGCTCATTTTCCAAAACATCCTGTGCAGAAAGAAAAAAGCAAGAAAAACATGTAAAGTAAGAGAGAGCGAGATTTACATGCACATAGTCGGTTGTTGACAATCTGGTATCACGGTTGTCTCCCCTCTGTCGCAAGAATCGGATGTTTTCACTTCCGGTACATGCCAATGTTTTTGATCGGCATTTGCACCACTGTCAGTATAATAATACTTTGTTTGCAGGAAGCACCCGTGTCCGTAAGGTATAACCTAACCTTTGTATGACATATAAATATTATAGAAACCATACACATTATGAAATATCTGTGCATATTGATTAAACCATTGTTAAGGAAAACTATTCGTGTGCTTCTTCTGGAAAGATAAAATTCGACCGAGCATTTCCGATACGTAAGAAATCAATCATCTATGATCACAGGTACGTTTAACAACGATATAATCTTATCTCTTGGTTTTGACCACAACGTCAAAACTGACCTCACGGTACATAAGGTCGCTGAAGGATGATAGCTATGTTTTAAGTGAGGGAGTAATACTGCTGTTAATATGTGTGGTGCTGAGGAACCGTGATCGATGGGGCGTAACTTGGCGTGAAAGTCATGTAACACCGCATGATGCTTTACAGGGAGGTTTACATGTTCGTGTCATCAGAAAGTCTTGTGTTCATGTATGCGACGAGAAGCGACATTTCGCATTACATGATTACTTTCCCCTTTTGTTCCCTCTAACAGTTTCACGGGTTTCTTTTTCTGCTTCGCAAGATACTTTGAGCTCTTCTAGTGCTTATCTCTTCCCTGCACCCACTTTCACAGGCGAGTCTAAACTGGGCCATGAAATCTACTCAAAAAAACCTACTCTTATTCTTTAAATCCATGCTGGGTGGTCACATGACGTCAGTTGTGCCTTGCACACACTTAAGACGGATACTTAATTGGCCACAGCAACTCCTTCGCTGTGACACGTAATTGGTCGAGACGAGTTACGTGTATTTGAACTGACCTCGAATAACCTCACAGATCTGCCCGGGTCATCCTTAAAATGAGATCAAAGATGCCTGGGTCACCGGCCGTAAGGCGACAATGCCTTTGAACCGGCATTGCTATGCACAGCGTAGAGTCTTACCTGTAAGCTACCTTTCTGACAGTACTCTGTAATAACGCACTGGTTGGGCGGGTCGATATTCGCTCCAATAAACCGACACAGGTGATCGTTCTGGAGATCCTTAATCTGAAAAGAGACCAAGGCATACAAAATATTTAATTATTTATTTATTTGGTTGGTGTTTTACGCCGTACTCAAGAATATTTCACTTAGACGGCCAGCATCGTGGTGAGAGGAAACCGGACAGCGCCCTTGGAAAACATATGACCATCCGCAGTTTGCTGGCAGACCATCCCATGCACGCCCGGAAAAGAAGCCAACATAAGGGGGGACTGGTTCACAATAGCGTCGGCTTAATCCAGTGCTAGGGGAACACGTGTACCGGAGTGAACAACATCGCCACATTGCATGGATATATGAACACCTACATTCAGAACACATTTGAGACACTCATGTTTGACTGACGGTCACGTTCATTTATTTCCTTGTTTGATTGGAGCTTTTAGCCGCACTCACTCATATACGACGACGGCCAGAATTATTGTGGAGAAAACGAGACGGAGCTGAAGGAAAACCATGACCATCAGCAAGTTACTGACAATTACTAAGTTGGTAAGTCCATCATGACTGAAGATATAATACACGGATGTCTGGTATGAAACATAATTTATACATGATATGGTGCCTTATTAGCACGCTGTGTCTTGCAATGATACAGTTTGAAAACCCGCTTCCATGGCAACGGGCTAGACCTATCGTGCCTCATCCATGACCATCGCTATATCCCAGACAAACAAAGCTCGCGCAAACAGGCAAAGTTTGAAACTTTCTCATCCGCAGTCATGACCTACGAGGTTCTCTCTATTGATTGAGGTGGAAAATTGTTTGTCACACTATTGTTTGCAGACAACCAACCGGATGCGTCCTATCTTTTCATTCAACAAACGGTACTGAGATTAGGTTGCACCTTGTATGAGCAAGTTTAGCCTAAAAATCACTTAAATGATTCCTGGCTTGAATTATTACCTTGCCAGGGCGTTTCTAATGTGATCATAAGCAACGATCTGCGTTTTATATCTTCTGCTGAATTAACTACATTGTTTTTTATGTAATGCGGTTAAACGCATGAGATGGGAGTAACTATGTAATCCGGATAAGGAAATCTCGACCCGCAAGGGGCAGCACGATAGATCCTTATCCAGCTTCCACATCCAACTTAGAGCCTCGACGCATAAAGATTTGTGCAGGCCAGTCTCAGTCAGTTAACGCTCCATTTACAGATACATACAGAGAGCGTCCATTTATTCAATCCAAAGGCATCCACTTTAAAGTGAAAAAAACCGAGCTGTCAGGTTTGGGGGTGGAACAACTGCTGCCAAGTGTGGAGATGGTCACAATGCGAAATCTTTCATGAAAAAAGCGACGCAGGTAATATACATGTGTTAAGTTACAATATTTCCACACAAAAGGCTGGTCCTGTGTCGATCGCCGTGTAAAATGGAGAATCACAGACTTACTCCAAGAAATGGCGTACATGTCAAACGAAAACCGAGACTGTATTTTATATAATGACGTGGTGCACTTCGTGTAACTGCACAACTTTTCTTTTTTGTTTTTTTTTCTTGTCATCATTGGCCTGGCTTTGATCGTTCGCCATAAACGTACCGTCAGTAAATTGACGCCGATCCATCTTAGTGTAGGTAATTAGCGAAATTGAGAACAGCGAAAAGGCCGTGAGTATTCCCGGCATCAAAGGAAACGGACGATGTACGGTTGGCAGTCTGATGTTCTTGGAAGCTCATCGATTTTGTCGATTTTGTAGGCTTAATATCTAGACAAGACAAGACAAGCCCATTACGGGTAAAGATGACCAAAAGATGGTAAAGAAAAAAAACCCCTGTAATACCTTAGCAATACGTTCCAATGAAGCCACAGAAGAAGAATAGAAACAGAATATTTATTTGGATGATAAGATTGTATCCCTCAGGTCGCCCTGCAAACAGATGCTTAAACGCAAAATCTGACTCAGCTGCGCTCTTTCCTGTCATAGGAACAGGAACCGAAACACTGAAACCTATGGTGAGTAAAAGTGCCACTAAAAAATATATGTGAAAAAACCATCACTGATTTTTTTTAAATTTTTATTTCCCCATTTGAAATGCAGCCAAATATTTTGACTATAGGCTGGTGACACGTCATCTTTTCTCCCGCCATAAAGCATAAGTTTAATTTCATACCAGCTCTTTCGCACACGGGAACATATTACCGGAGTATGGTAGACATGAAATTCATTCAGAGCTAAAGGTCAGGTATACACAAATTTTTGGTGAAACTAGTGAAAACAAATTTTTATCAAATACAGTTCAAAAAACCTCAAAGACACTAAAAATGTTAATTGTACCGATTTGAAAGTTTGTACCGATGCAGTTCTTAACGGCCTTGGTCACCATAACTTCATCTTAGTGGCTTCTGTCCCTATAAGGTATTACAGATCAGCACGTCAGGGCCATGAGCATGAGCAGTGCTGCAGCCGACACTTCCAGCACAATTCATCACTATGGTGTAAACTTGTGTCTTTCCCTGAATGGCGTCAAGTCCAGTTCTTGCTGGCTTCCCCCTCGGCCGTACCTGGGAACGCTTGCTCGTAACCTGCGCATGATCGTGGGTTCCCCCGGCTCTGCCCGATTTCCTCGCACAACATTGCTGCCCGCCGTGGTATAAGTGAAATATTCTTAAGTGCGGCGTAAGGCAAATCAAATTAATAAATAAGTAATTATGAAACATAGGAGCCCCCCCCCCCCCAAAAAAGACACAAAACACGGCGTGCTGCTTTAACACATCAGTGCGCAATGGAGATCTATAGAATGGGTTTTAAAAGTCATTGCAAGATACAACATGGCGCTACAGTATATCAGTACTACAGTACTTTGCATCCCTCAAGTTTTGGTAGACCTGACAACAGCCTTGAATCGGCCCAAATTTCTATATTTTATGTATTTTCTTTAATTGCCCCTGTCCATAAATCCAACGCGGCAATTATACTCAACACGATGAACATGCGGCTTCTAGCCCCGTCAATATCAGGCATCAAAACTCTCCTGTGCTACAAGGAAAACGCTAAGCATTTATCCATTTCGCATACACTGTGGGTGCAGTCTGCATTAGTTGCCTATTGTATCGAATTGGGGAAAGTGTCATTTCAGTTATCTACAACATTTCGTCGCAAATTCCCAACAGAGCAGAGAAACTATGCTGGAAAATCTCATTGTTCATTCAGCCTGCAAGACGGAATTCATTGTCATTCCCTGGAGGCTTTCTGCGCATGCGCAAAGCGAGGTGCATGGCTTTTGGGGTAAGTCCTAGCGCGTTTACCAAACTAGCTAGGATTCCAGCGAGCAATCCAAGCAACTCAAAACTGTTTAATATTCACACCCTTTATCCTATGGTTTTGCCCTATTTTTTCAGACATGGCTGAATTCAATTGACTAGCAATTTCCTGTTTCCTCCATCAGTGTGTAAAATACTCTTCTCATTCTTTCCGGCAGGGTAGTGACTAAATTTCATTTTGCGTCATGTCTACGGCTTGGGGGAAAATCGCCAATGCATACAAATAGAAAGATTAGATATCCTAAAAAATGGACAATGGTAAACTAAGTTTGTATGATGGAGGTTCAAAAATCAATTTTCAGTTCCTCTGAATTTAAATTATGTCTGACTTTTGACGGCTAACAGAGTTGAACGTCAGCTTCAGAGGGTAACTCGGGATAGACGGCGGACATAGGAACTGAAACCGGAACGAAGAGCAGAAAAAATGAAAAAAAGGAACGGGAAAAATGCATCTCAAAAAAAGACAGGTGATATTTTGAATGGCTAAAATGACACATTACCCATGCTATTTCTCAATAAAGTCGTGCACTATACATGACATACTTCCTGAAAGCATCAAACTCTAGATACGCATTGTTTTCTTTGACATGAAATTCAAGAAACTCTCATACTATTGATTTCCTAGGTCTGCCAGACCCTTGACATAGGAAGTGCATAGTGTGTTCAAATTAAGCACCCATTGTTTTGACAGCAGCTATAAGTCAGTTGGTCTTCCAGATACTAGTACCTGATAAAAGATTGTTGTTTTCTATAAACCTGAACCGGGGTACACGAACGATAAAGTCTTGGATAGGGTGACAAATACCTGCAATGCTTGTTTTTATTGAACCGTGTCTGGGCAACAGTTGTTTTTATTCACCAGCACCAGCTGTTCTTATTCAACCAAGCATGTTGCAGCAACAATTGACATATTCAACAATGTTGCGGCCAGAGAGAGGGCTCTCTCGATTTAGCTGTCAGTTTCCGTTATCGAAACAAAGTGGCGCTTTTGGGGCAAATACGTATATGTAATTTACGATAGGACTTTTCAATATTAGCAAGAACAGCACCATCTTACTAAGCACTGGTCACGTATCCACCTCGCGACGGCGTATATCAGTATCACTCATCCGACGGCTTATTAGAGGCCCCTCCTCCTACCTCCTCCCCTGCAGCCCAGTCTGTCTGCCAGAGCATTTTCCTAACAGACCATCTGTCCTCAAAGGGGCTTTAAACACGAAAACCAAGCATTCTAAGGCAACAGGAGCCTAAAAATTATCCAGGTAGTTTTGTTCAACACCTGTGTACTTGTTTATTTCATCTTACAAATCTTCTACTGTTAAAAACATTTAGCACTGTTTCAATAGCTTTTATTTGTATTTCTAGCGAGTTACCAGACGATTTAATGTACGTTTAAATGATCGATTAAAAGAAAAATGAAATCACATCATCATCATGATCTGTATTCTACGGGGCGCAAAATCTGCACACAGTCAATTTCTTGTGGACGTACATGTGTAATCGGAGATTGACCTACTTCCGGTACACTGTGGTTAAGTCTTCCAGTTCCTAAGGCACTGGTTGGTTAAAATTCCCCACGCGTTGCTCAGATCATTTAGGTGCCATCAGGCCACTTCCTGTTTCAGTTTAAGTTAAGACGGGGGAAACACTCACACCGCCACTACAGACACTGTCTTGAGGGGGCATTTCAAAGGGCATGGAACTAATATGATCAAACTGGTGAACCTATTTACTGAGCCCTCCCATCTCCGATAGATCAATTGGATAAACCAGCAATCTAATTTTGCCCTCTGTAAGAAAACCTGTTTTACGCCAGCGGATAAATCCGGATTAAACGAATACTGAATTACTGTGAGCTTTATTTTAAGTATGGGATCAGGGAAACAAAAAAGGCAAACGTTTCTTCTACACAATGGTATTACACGAAACACCAGATTACATATACAGAACACCATAATTTCATCGATGTTGTTCAGGTATGTAAAAATTTTGCCTGCTTCATGAAATTTATTTATTTATTTGATCGGTGTTTTACGCCATACTCAAGAATATTTCAGTCGCACGACGACTGACAGCACTATGGTGGAAGGAAACCGAGACAATCATGGGAGGGAAACCTACGACCATCTGCAGAACTGAGTGACTGTTTTGTGAGAGTTTTAGTACTGTTACAGTCAACAGTCATATCAGAGTTTTGATTTGTTAAAAGACTATTAAATGTCAGAATTTCGAAACCGGCCAATGTTTAAAAACACAGTTTTGTGAGTTAGGTAAATGACTAGACGCTGTTGATAACAAATACGTGTCTGTCTACCCCTGATATCCAAATTCACGTTCTGATCACGCGTTTTAGTTTATTAGATTGACATGATTGTGTTGCCATTATATTTTAAGAAATATAATTCTTGCCTTCTGCTTACTTTCTTAAAAGAGCAAGTGCAGGAAATACACGGAACGCTGGTTTAATTGAATCTGACACAAAAGTACCCTGCTAACAAGGCTTTACCTCAGTACAGTGCACAGCCGCAGTCACCATTGTGGATGCATGGTTTAGTCAAAAGGCTGTCGATTTTTTTTATCACCTCTCTTTCGGAACGTTACACACCAAGTCGTATTTACACTGAAGTAAGGCAATGTATGAAGTAAAATACAAAGAAAGATGATGTCAGTGTTTGTTAGTGTTACGAAATTACGCTGAGCATTGGTCTTGTCCTGTGTTTGGACCGCCAATTCCCTGTCACCACTCCAACATCCTGTATCCAATCCATTATTATACTGACTTTACTGCCTTGTAAAAAATAGGTCCGAGAGGGCGTCAACTTTCGTTATTTATGTGCAATTTGGAGACAAACTGGGTCATCACGAGACACGATTCATTGGCCAGGCGTGAGGATACAATCTCTAACCGAATTACACCAGTAGCCCGGAGACATTCCGCACAGCGACTACAATCCCATTATGCACTGCTTACCCGTTTTATCTCCATTAACAACGGCTTGTTGATGTTGAAACTGGTTCTGTTAATCCTCTTGATGGCAACAATCGTCCCCTGGAGAAAAGAACAGAAAAGGGAGTTGACAAGACGTAAGTTCAATGAATTCGAAAGCCGCCTGACTGCGCATGTTCTTCGTCCATGTGGCCCGATATATTGTCGGCGTTAGATTCATTATGTAAAAGTGCATGGTCGTTTGGCTCGCAGAGAAGACAAGTACAGAAAGGTCCACTTCGCGGAAACTAGAAACTAAAATTTTCTCTTACAATAGATTCTGAATACAAGTAAAATCATTCAGTCATAATAGGGATTAGCGAAATGGGTGAATTTATGTTCTTACAATGATTGTGGTCCCCCATAACGTTTCTTCCGTGATAGATGCAGCGGAGAGGGAAGTGATTTACGAGTAAAATATATTTAATAAAGTAACGTGAAACTTTGGGATTTGGTCGAGGGAAACAAATGTAGTGAAAAAAATGAACAACATCGTATTATTTAAACATAGTCCGTGTCTATTTGGTGTTTTACCAGTTTTAATTTCCTGTAATACTTCACGCGTACGTCTTGGGTGGCCGAGGGGACCAATGTAAAGTCTGACGGAGTTCCGTTGCCTTTGATCGTAGGTTAGAATCCAGCTCATACTGGTTTGGCCACAGCTCCATATCATGAGATTTGCAGGAGAAAGATTTCCGCAAGTTTCTGACTACCGCCCCCCCCCCTCAGCTGCCCCTGTCCCCACGCTACATGAGTTTAAAATCCCTTCAACATGATTTCACGAAAACACATTGATATACAAGACAAAAAAGAAATGGAGTTTCAAACATGCAAACGGCCTCCATAAAAAGCCTCAACCACCATAAAATACACCATCGTAACAATACTCTCCATATTCAGAAGTCTGCCATGGATCTGATATCGAACTGTTCCATTTTGACTTCAAAATCTGAATTTCTTTCTGATCCAATAGCATACTGGACATGCTAGTAACCACTGCATTAGCACTGCACCTGGTTTGTAAAGAATACTTAGTATTCCCGAGGCAACGTAGCCATAGGGCTGTCATTCACAATGCTCCCTTCAACGCAAGAGACGCATTATCGCTTGGAAATGTGACTGGAATACGAACGTCCATCAAGCTCACGTCAGAAACTCCGTTTGGACGACTTCAAAAACCCATCACGAAGTCAAACAAGTGCGTCCAGTCCTCAATCATAACGCTAGCCGCCGTATCGTCAACCAGTCGTGTATACTGCCCATAGAGTAAAGCCGAAATCTATGACATTTTAGCACGTTGTCTTAGTGTGTGAAAAGTCTTCAGACTCGTACATGTCTAGTGCGATTTTCGCTCTTTACTGGCTCTTTACATATTTCCTAAGGGAATCCATTGTCACGTCTGTGAAATTTTTGGTCCCTTTATTAAAGGGAGGGGAGGGGGGTACGAGTATCCCAGTGCATTAAGGATGCTCAGGAAGGCTGTTGAGTGAATGCTAAAGTGGCGGGAAGAACTCCCACACGAAATAAAAGGCAAGAAGATTTCACTTACCTTATAATACCCGGTCTTGGTAAACAGTTGTTTATTGCCGACGTCACTGAGGTGTACTGCTATGGTATCTCCAGATATTGAGCTGGCTACTGAATACCGCTGTGAGGACAAAGAATGAAAACTGTTAGGTATTGTATTTTTGAGAGCAACGCAAGTTTTATTGCTTTGGCCAAATTATTAGGAGACATATATATTGAGCGCCCTGATACAGTTTACCACTGAGGTGTTCAAACTCGGCCAAGATTATATCGGCTATAGCTGTAGGTCAATAGGATTGGTAGATATCTGCCGGAGGTCGGTGGTTTTATCCCGAGCACTCCGGGTTTCCCCCGCCCGCTAACCTGACTACATTCATATAACTGTAGAATTGTTCAGCTCGGCATATAGAAACAATCAATTAATCGGTTAATCCTTCAGCCTTTACAGTTTCTTTCCTCGCACACTTCAGACAGGGGATGACCTTTGACCCCATGCTTAATAAACAACGTTATAGTAATCAGCATTTAACAGAAGTTCTGTATTCTTCTTTCTCACATCGTTTTTGTTTTGGATTAGTCTTTTTGTTTAAAATTTCAAGAAAACCGTAAAACCTGACCCAACTGACTCCCCTGCCAGACGATTGGCCATTGTTGCAAGTCGTAAATCAGCAAAGAACACTGCTTTTCCACGCACAAATATTTGGTCGCTTTCATGTTACTGAAATATCCTTAAAGATACCAAATAAACAAATAAAACGCACATGAATATCCTGAATAGTTGAAAAGCTGGTAAAAACGCCTTCAAGTGGCACTGACAAATCGGCTCTTCATCAAAGTAACGCGACAGCCTATGACATGGTTTAACACTTTCAGAACTTATTCTGGATGACGTTTCAATGTAGTTACTAAGACAAGAGTCATTAATTTTTCGCCTTGCAAAACAATTGGTGCATTGAACTGAAAGGCCAGACATTGTCCTCACAGACTTCTGGTTGTTTTCACATGAGGACAGCTTTTAGCCTTCCATTATAACGTTACGATCAAATTTTGGGATCTGTACTTATACATTTAACCAAATATAGCGACATTCGGGGAAAATTTCCCTCATGGTTCGGTCTATTATATTTTTGGGCCCCTTTTATTTGCTAAAAGAAAATATCTCACCAATGTAGAGGATCTAACTGACAGGGACATGGCTCCGTCGAGCCTAGGCTCCAGACGGATTTGCGGGCGTTGGCCGGATACTATTGACAATTCCAGTTGTGTAATTGCCTCGGATACCTGTTCGAGGTGGCTATCACGACAGTGTCAAGAAGAAAGTAGAAAGGAGGTGCCGTGGGCAGCCATTCGCTTAACAACACCCAATATTTCTCTATAATTCTTTAATAACGAGGTATGGGAGTCTTCTCCTTAGGCTCTTATTAGACTCGTGAATTGAAAACCCTTGGGTGAAGCAGTAACGTGTAAAAAAGAAATTCCTCCATGGTGACAAAAGCATGACAAAAGTATGCGAAGTTATGAAAAGAAACATTAAACCTAAAAACACACATAATGGAATTTTTTTTTCTCAGAAAATGTTCATTTTCATATTCGGAATAATGAGCTCTAAGAGTACAGATCTCTTTAGTTTATTTCTTTGAGAAAATGCGAGTTAGACTTTTGGTAAAGGAATCGTTATGTTCTACCAATTAAGGGTATACAGATTGTAATATGGAAACACATCAGAATAGACTGCCTTGGGCCAAGACTATGAGTACATATAGCACATAGTGGTAGTTGACAAGTATCTTGTTTGTCAGCTCCTTTGGGGGGGGGGGCGGATAAATATAGGCATCTAAGGCTTTTTCTTAAAACGATGGCTTTGGTCAGAGCCAAAAAAAAGAAAAGAAAAAAAGAGAAAAAAAGCCCAACTGACCCGGTTTAAGCTCATCCTACTCCCTTGACGCTCCAGTTTCCGTTTCTCCATCGTTCCAAACATAATATCTTCCCATCTTACTCGCCAGTTCATCTCCGCTAGTTCAGCCTCCAACTTGATGTGCCTGTTTCAAGATACAAAAGATTCTGTCAGCGAGTCAAGAAAAAAATAAGCTCTCAAGCAAATGAATCTGTCAGCGGTTTAATTTAAGTACTTAATGTTTTCCCGCGTATCTGGGTGAAAAGTTGGATTGCCAGTCGAAAGGAATATGGCGGCGAAAATTTGACATTGAGAGAGAGAGCTTTAGGAGACAAGTATTATGTAAGTGCTTGTCACTATGGAGAAAGATTGTCATGATAAACGGAAGTCGGCAGTGGGTGTTTAACATAGTATTCTTTATGAATTTCATCACGTTCCTTTCTTATATCACAAACAGATGGCATGTATAAAGGTTGAGTGCATGTAAAATGTTAAGCCCTGGTGACCGCTAGTCGGCTATGTAAATCATACCTACGCTAATAAGGTCGCCAGATAATCGTGTTCCGATAATAAGTGCGCATTAGTTAATATAATTCCGATATCATTTCAAATCAGAGAGATTGGATTTGCTGTCAGTGTCAAAAAGTCATTAGTTTTTCACGGAAAGCAAGATAGCAATACTAGGTTTTCGAAAATATACTGCGGTTTTAAGGGACTGGATCATTTATTTCCAGGAATAATCCACTTTATTCAAAGGGGGTAATGGTCGCTATGGGCTTGGGAATCGGAGACCGGCGAAATGAAACACGTAGAAAGTGTATCTGCCTCTTTTTTACTTGCGCAGCAGCACTTTCTCTTCATTCTCAAAACCCCTTCCCACTGAATTTCACTTAAATTTCAACCAGAACAGTCATGTGCGTTGCGATATCGGGTTGGTCAGTATGAACCAGGACCAGACATCCATGTTTTAAGGGCCAGTGACAAAAAGACACTCCATTTTTTTATGCAGTGAAGATGTGTACTTGGTCGAGTATAGAATTAGGAGACAGTGACCATGAAAATGCATCATTGCAAGTAGCTAAAATCATGGATGAAGCCTCTCTGACAGAGGTGGTGAGCGCGCTAGCGCATAGGAGCCTCTCTGACAGAGGTGGTGAGCGCGCTAGCGCATAGGAGCCTCTCTGACAGAGGTGGTGAGCGCGCTAGCGCATAGGAGCCTCTCACCAACGTGGTCGCTGTCGCGCTCCTTATGACTCCATGTACCTCTCCGTTCGGACGTGATAAGGTCTGACAGCGACTTGCAGATGGTTGTGGGTTTTCCCCGGAGCTCTGAACGGTTTCCTCCCACCATAATGCTGGCCGCCGTCGTATAAGTGAAATATTCTTGAGCACGTAAAACACCAATCAAATAAATAAATATATTGTGAGAACAAGCCTGGGCTTTATTTACAATAAAAACAACACAAATAATAATAATATTTAAAAGTATTACTGAATGGAATGGACTACTGTATAGGACTGAAAGGGGTTTGTAGACAAAAAGCGTCGATGCGCTTTGTAGTCATTATAATACTGCATAGACTTAGCAATGACTATCTGAGAACGCCTAGCTATGTCACGTGCTAACTTGCTAATCTGTAGGGCTATGTGATAAGCCGGTATACGCTAATCTGCAGGCGTGGTTCTTCTCATGAACTCCACAGGCAATTTATAACCACTGATAAATCAATCAAACAAGGAGGATAAGCCAAATTGAATCTAGATAATAGAGAAATGGTCTATCTTAGACGACGAACAAGCCATACGATAGAGCGAGAGAAATTAATGTCTTCATCATGGCATGGCACTGAGCTAAAGATAAGTTGGGCATATCCCAAAATTCATTTACACTTTGCGGTTAGAATACAGCGGTTGGAAACTTATTGCTTTAAATGTGTGTGAACCTGAAGGTGATGTCTCCCGCATTGTGGCACAGAGGCAACCAATCTCTGGATACTCAAATTTAATCGTGTCAAAGGTTGTGGGCAATGCACTGGATTGATTTGCCTTTCGGTAATAGAAGCAATAGCAAACAACATAGTCCTCATGTGGTTTGCTTTAATTGTAGGCCACGGTGAACGTAACTGACCCACTTTCACAATTTGTCGAAAAGCTCGTTTTTTCGTAGATGTTTTCTTTTGTTTTATTCAGTTGATTGCCATATAATACTGGGAGGTGATGAAAGTTCTGGGGAAAAGATTGACGATTTGTACATCATTTAGAATCCGTGCACAGTGTCGAGTAGTACCCTATAAGAATTTTCTACAATAATATTCACGAAAAAGAATGATGTTTTCCTTGATTTGCAAGCAAAACTCTTCAAGAAAGCAGACGGCCTGTTACACACAAAAATAAATGAAAACGGTTAATTGAGTTCGGGTTTTATATAGACAGCTTTAAAGAGAAGAATAGTACTTCCGGTGAGTTAAGTGGTCATGCGTACTACCTGTGTCGGACAATATTTTGTGCGTGAATACAAGAACTCACTGAGGTTCATCTCGATGCTGAGTTGATGTCAAGACAAAGAACCTCACCTATCTCTGTCAGAGAACCGTCTACGCTTTCGCTAGCTACAAAAACGTTCGATGGAATCGATTGTAACCTGAACAGGTCGCATGTCTCTTTTTGATGCCGAGTTGAGAAGACCACTTCCTGTTACGCGCGATGGGAATCCGCATTTTCCTGACGTGTGCGCTTTAGAAATCAGTATATCAAACGGCTAATTACCTGATTGTTTTTCGTCTCGTTAAAAGCCGTCCCTGATCCCTCCCAGTCCCTTCCCCCTCCCCTCGCCCCGCAAACACACACACTCCACCACCAATGGCGGTTGGCTTAGAACATTTGCCTCTCTCTTCAACAAGGTATATATTGATTAGTTGTAAGCATCCGTGCGCTTTTAAATTTGTGATCTCAGATTAAATACTCATCTGCATACCTGAACAAAAATAACACTTCCATTCACTGGGAATATAAGGAATAGCCATGAGACAACAGAAGCTACATTCTGCAAACTGCACACTTAAAAGGTAATCCATTTACTTTAACAGATGAATCTTTTCACCATGACGGTAGAACAAAACATATGATTCTGAAACAATATCATGTCACGGGTAATACAATACCCCAATTTGCGAGCAAGAGAACACCAAAAATGTGTAATATGATAATTTGTGGAAAACATGCTACTCTGTCCATTCACCAGAATGTTTTTTAGAGTGTAAAGGTGGTCTTGACGGGAGATTGATTTAACGGCGTGCAGAATGCAGCTCCGGGATTTCTGATTACGCTGATTTGGGTTATTTGACTTTTACATTATCGATTTAAAAAGTGTTTGGTTATTTATCTAATGTGAGAACTGCTGTCAAAATCACAAGTTGTACCTTCTATAAATCTCGGGAGGGGAAAAAAAGTGTTTGTAAATGCCACGTTTCCAATGGCCCGCTATTCTTTAAAGGAATAACAACACTGCCTATGAAATATTTATGTGATTTTCACGAAAGTTGATTGCTTGAAATGCACAGCAGCCGATTGCTTGAAATCCACAACAGAATGATGTGGGGAAGACACTAATGTAGCAGCCCATGGCACTGGATCTTTAAACACTAATTAAGCTCAATAGCCAACCTCGCAAATATATTTCTTACTTGAAGTGAAATAAGAAACTCACTATGAATATTTATTATTTGAGCCTTGGATTTGTATTTCGGATGCGACAATAAATCCACTAAACAAGATGAATCTATCGAAATCAGAACACAGAAAACGTGAACTGTGAACTATGGTCTGGATGTTAACAATTTGAAGTCAGTCAAAAATGGCTTTCTGGAACGCTGTGCCTCACTCAATAGCCTGCAACATAAACTAAATGAAGAGAATGAGATAAACTATATAGAGATTACTTCAAATCGTTGGGTTTCTCTTCATATCAGTAAGGACGATCCAAGTTTCGTTGTAGTAAAGAAAATGGACGCCCCCCCCCCAAATTCAACCAAATCTAATGGGGGACTCTGAAGGGCGATGCTTGTGTACTACATAGACGCTTTCTGAGCATACATGCACTGAAAAATGTGACGTAATCCAAGAAAGAACAAAGAAGCACGCGGCTAGGGACAGCGCCTTTGTTAAAGGCGGGAAAGAGTTTTATGAGTTTCCTATCGGGTATCGTTAAGGGCTTGAACCCAAGTTATTAGCACCAAGAACGTTATAATTATGGTTCGCAAAGCAGCACATCTAAGGTCGTATTACACTGACCCAATATCAGGCATTATAAAACTTAGGGTGCATTTTATAACGCCTGGATTTTCTTTTCTTTGTTGATATAATGAAAACCTTAGAATTTGTAATTATGGGACATCGGCCATTTAGGCACCAAATGCTGATCTACCTATGAATGAAATACGACACTGGGTGAACGCATAATCCTTGACAGGTATTATGATTTTTCATGAAACGTCTTCTGCCACTGACGTGTTGAATTACGGCAACGTGATCGCTTCCTGAGCCGTCCGACAGATCTCGTCTCATGCCTAAAGCTTTCCGTTACACGGTGACGGTAATTAATGGAGATTTACACCAGGCTGAGGCCGTTATTCGTATTGGGGTAAAGGTAACGGCATTGTGGACAGCACGAGGGGTATACGGTAATTACGAAAAAATATTTCCTGGAATTTAAGAGGGTAAGGTACCCTGTTGAACGAGACGTTCTGAAGTTTTAGATCGATTTAGCAAATTACATATGTAAATGTGAACAAATAATAGTGATCAGAATAAAATCTCAAAATATTAGTTTTCATAGTCAAGGTGCTTTATTTAATTGGAATTTAACTGGTAATTATTTACACACATCAGCGCTCGATGAACCGCACTTGTATCAGCCAATAACATCGGTACCTTTCAGTGCTTAGATTAATCACACGATGTTAGCGTTTCTGACCAAAGGAGATCCAGAATTCAAAAGTACGGCATCAAATTTAAAAAAAAAAAATTAAGAGGGTGTGTGTGTGTGGGGGGGGGGGGGCATGAGACAGAACATCCAAAATGCTGGCCCGAAATGGCATTTTCCATGGATAAAAGCGGACCTATCATTTTTGATTTTTGATTTCTAAAAGAAAAACGTTCTCATAGACAACACTTTTCTTTTCTAAATTTACGCCAAACTAAAGCCATAGGGCGGACTGGATACACTCTAACGCCGTACTCATGTTGTTCTTTGTTTGTTGTTTTTTTTTATCTTTGGCTTTTTTTTTTCGATGATGTCGCTTCCGTGATGAGGGTCATCCTTGTGGGTGAAGGAAACCGGAATCTCCGGAGTAAACCATGACTGGATTCAAACCCTAGATAACAGTGGTCCAAACCACTGAGGATGCCAGCCTGAGCTGGACTTGAGCTCACACTGACCCCATTGTTGAGAGGCTCCTTTGTAATTATGCTGCACTGGCGAGCTAATCCCTTCGGCCACGTACCCCTCTTCCGTTTAAAGGTTGCCACCAAACGTTCGTATTTGAATATGCACCAAAACTCACCTGTATATAAAGAACGCCGCGACGAGAACGATGACCAGCAAAGACCCCAGCACTATGATGACAATCCCGTATTCTGGGAAAGGCTCTGAAAAGAGAGAGAAAAACAAACATGTTCTTCATATGGTAGTTTAATAACTTGAATGCTATGTGTATTTCTCTTTGCAGCTGTTTTTGTTTCTTTTTCTTTTTTTTTCTTTTTTTTTTGACACACGTAATCAAAAGTATTTAACTTACAAGTGCGATGTTAGCAAATCAGTCCCAGTATGTGGTGCATAGTACAGTACTGGAACATGAACTTGACAATCCTAGCCACATATAAGTACAAACAAAAAAGGAAACAGCGAGAGCAGGATTTGAACCGACAATTAACCCTGTCAAGGGCATGTCTTAAGAAGTCATGATCTCACGATGCATTACAACCAGGCCTGCAAATGCCCATTCCAGTGAAACATAATCGCTGCATGTTGGGACGCCGTTAGTGTTCGAGATTTGGGTTCATTTATTTCATATTTCTTTCGTATTTTTTGACCACAGCATGTATCAAAGATGCCTCCCACCTGGCGCCCCACTGCATTCATACTTGGTGGAGGACAACGAGCATCATTAAACACACATATCTCATCTCATAAAGGACATGCAAAACCCGCATGGGACAAACGAGTAATGTTAAACGTGTGTGAATCTACTAGTAAAACACCTCTGTTACACTTCATAAACTCGTCCTTGTGTTTATTAACAAATATTATGAAAGGATTGTTAAAGAGATGTGTTTATCACAGAAAACATATCAGGTGGCAACTTTCAATGAACATTTGTAGTCAAGTAAACATATCTTGTAAAATATCAAGGTATGTATAAGTGTTTACTATGTAAACATGTGACATTTTCACTACAAGGAAACCATGTCCTCAATCACTAAGTACAGTGTTTATGAATAAACACCAGAACGCGTTTATGTTTAGTGTGTAGTGAGTGCCATATTGTGCGTACAAGCATCTAAACATAAAGCTGGATGTGTCTCCATGAGGAAATTAAATTGTTTAGTTGCAATCAGCCCACAGCTGGAATACAGATCCGTCTTAGAGCAGATTACTGCTCTGCGGTTTCCCCTTGGGTCTTTGAATAGCTCTCAGCAGACATAATCAGTACTAATGTACCAATCGAGAGGCTATTTGGCCAGACGAACAGGGGCCTTCGGCACAGATGTGAATAGCCACTTAACCTTATACTAAATATTTAATGAAAACTACGGTTGACCAGTCCCACCACAATAAGAACCCAATAGATCGTTAAGACTGGACTAATCCTAGTCGGAAAACGGCTTATCGGCGAGCCTGGCTTTATTGCCCAGGAGTAAGATGTTGGGAAAGGATCTTCAGTATTTTTTGCTTATTTCAAATGACTCTTGTCTCTTTCAGCAAGTAATTTGTGCTATACCCAGAACATCCGCTACACCTTCCACGCGACTTAAGCGTACATGACAATGCGTGACACCGGTATCAATGTGAGTGTGAACAGGATAGGGATATCAGTATAAAATAAAATATGAACCGTAAAACCCGTGGGCGAGGCAAGGACTTTCACTTCCCAAACGCTGTGTATAACCCTCACAATGCCATGTGCTAAACGGCGACGACATGTATTGTCACACTAGCTGATAACAATAAATAAAAACATATAGAAAGGCTCCCCTTTCCTTCTGTGGATTTGTGTGCACAGTCACACTCCTTGTCTCGGCAAACTGTTAAAGTAATTGTTGTGTATTTATTTATTTGTGTGTTTGCCTTTATGCTTGTTTGCTTATTTAGGCCGCACTCAAAAGTACATCCATTTATACCACGGCGGCCAGCATTATGGACCGTGGAAAGCCGGCATGAAGAACTTGATGGAAACCGACGACCATTCGCAGGCTTTTCCCTTTCGACTACGGATGTTCATTAAGCATTATTTATTCTGTTAAGCACATTTCTATAGCCAGGTGAATAGGTCATCTGTCCAGGTTTATAATCTTTAATACGACCCAAATGGGACTCAAGTGTGTGGTCTGCTCCATATAAAGATGAACGCTATATCCGCTCTGCGGCCATTCCTGTTGCCGTGAAGTTCTTATGCTGTCAGACCGATGGCTACAGGAAATACAATGTTTGTCGCATCCTGTCATCAGCCAGCCATGAAGCACAGAAATCCAAATAATACGATGCAATGCTAATGGATTCCATATCATCATTTGCCTATCTTTTGGCACAACTGAGCACATTAAGAATGATTCAGTGATATTTAAAAATCACCTCAGCGCTTACAAAAGCTGATCTCGGAAACTTGAAGGATATGTCTTCTTTGGCTTGAACAGATGAATCCTTAGAATCAATTTGTCAAAATCCAAACCAGATTCAAAGGAAACTCTTGGAACAAATCAGGCAAAATTCTCTTAATTCGAGGGTTCTTAATGATAGCGGCGGAAGTGCTGAGTACATTTTGACAAGTCTGTCGTGGGAATGCCAGACTAATTCTAAATTGATAAATGCAGATATCCTTTCGGCCAATTTCGTCACCGGATAAGTCAGAGCTCAAGCGATAAAAGTTCGCAGTAAGATCGCCTTTCATTTTCAGATCAATCTTCACGAACCCAATTTCAGTCTGATAGCTGTTGACCCATTTGAAGATATTGCTCACTCGAGGGCGTCGCCAACCAATCAAAAGCGATTAAGGACTTTGCGCCGAGACTGCTCTACCGGAAGCCATATAAATTGATGCTATGTCGCTGTGACTGTGTGTACCAGGCGCTTGTGCTGAATTTGAATATGACTAAGCATCAAAATTTGATCAAATGGATTGCAAGTAAACATATAAAGTACATAGAAGCGAGTCGTGCCAGCCGATGGGTGAAAATACACTCAATGTACTAAGGCGACTGAGGCCGTATATAAATGGCAAACTTATACTGTGTGTGTGAGTCTGTATTTATGGTCAACTGGTCTGTGAATGACATGGTTATAACATATATTCAGCGATAACCACTACGAAAGAGAACAGTCTGACTTGAAGACGATACCACGAGGATTTTCAAAGGCAAAGATTCGTTGAAGGGATGCGTGCGGGGGGCGGGGGGTATTAACGAAGGCCAAAGGATTTCAGCATCGCTTGGGTTATAGGTACTTTCCACTTTGCTTATCCCGGGCACTTCGGCTTTCCTCACCAGACCGACGTCATACAAGTGAATCACATTTTAATACGATGACATAAACAGACTGAGTTTGTCCAGCAGCAAAGAATGTTTCTCCCATCTTTTCTTTCTACTGCAGCTTGTTCTTTGTAAACGGTTACAGAGTCGTACTAATAAAATGCACATCTTTACTTCATAAAAGCGGCAGTCTGTGGTTATTTATTAATTTATTTCATTGGTGTTTTACGCCGCACTCAAAATATATCAATGGCAAAAGGGCAACCAGCATTATGGTGGGAGGAAACCGGGCAAAGCCCGAGGGAAACCCGTGACCATCTGCAGGTTTCTGGAGGACCTTTCCACTTACGACCGAAGAAGAAAGCAAGGTGAAGTGGGCTTGAACTCATTGCAATCGCATTGGTGACAGGCTCCTAAGCCATCACGCTGCACTAGTTCACTAATCCCCTCGGTCACGGAGATATCCCGGCAGTCTATGCTCAGCATAGACTATCCGTTGGGTGATACCTTACGAGTGAATCACCCTTCAAATGCTAAAGCGCCAAAAAAAATCAGGTATCAATAAAGTAGCGCATAGGTTGAATTTTTACCCTTAAAAATGTTCGGGGGGGGGGTAATAAATTTAACACGATGGCATTTTCCGTAGAGTTACAGTATAGTGAAGTCAGAATGTTACTAGGCTTAATCGTGCAATAAGCATCGGGATCTCATTCAGCCATGACGCCGCGTCACACATGGGCGATCATTGTGGTTGTTCATGATAACTGATGTCACCAGCATGTTCTAACTATGTGTTTCTTCTTCTTTTGGGAGGGGAGAGGGGGTACGTCTTTGAGAATCTAACGTACCTCACTCAATACAGTACACAACGATCCCAGGAAGAAGAAAAGAATGCTTTCTCAAAAGAGATCGCCGAATGTTCATTTTTCAGATGTTGGTCTCTATTCTGGTATAGGTCTAGTAACACTCGACACGCCGCCAGCACCAAGTGACCAGGCTTTATTGACGTGGGCTTTTTTCCGTCGGTTGATGCAGATATTTGCATCGATGACAGGCAATCTGCTCGAGGAATGGTACCGGTCGACAAATGACGGATATTAACTGCGGACTTGATAATCTGCTTTAGCTAATAAAATATCACAAAAATACAAGATCATTCCTTCCGATGCCAAAACAAAATAGCACGAAACGGGCAAAATACGAGTCTAATATCACGTAAGGTCTGTCTTCCTGTTTTTTTCTTTGTGATTCCATCCTAACAGAGGCCGTTGTAGATGTCTCTCGCTTTGGAATCTGATGTTTTTTTCAACAACGAGTTGTGACTGGAGATTACCTGACTGCATGATGGACGACACGCCGTCACTGTTGGTGAATTTATGGCAAGATACAAATTATTTCAGATCAATACGTGGCCCAAACGCTGACCCAAGGATGTTAATCTTTGGTTGGCCTGCCAGTGACGTTAAGCGACTTCCGCCTCGTCGCGTGCATCGCGAACTACCCCTTCAAAGGTCTCTCATATTGAGTTGGTGCTGTCGGCGAGCGGTTATTGCAAAAACTTAGATCGCGAATATTTCCGAACACTCCAGCATAAAAAACTTTCATGCTCACTGATCCAAATGCTGTATTGTTAAAGATGTCAGTGGCAAGGGTGTCTCAAATGAAGAAACCGGGCATGGCCATCCCAGACGACTGCATCCCCCCAAAATTGTTGAAAGACGTATAAGAAAGGGCCCTCTTCATTGCAGCAAAATCAATACCCTGATGGATCGTTTGGCAAAATCTACATAGAACTTTAAACCATTCAAAGAGCATTGAACCAAACCTAAGACTCACTACACTTAAATGTGTATTGATCCCCCTCTCGGGAAAACCTCGCCATTGCACAGACCATCTAAAATATATTTACCATTGAGCACAAAGAGAGAGAGAAAAGTGCTTTAATTATCCAAGGATTAAAAATGTAAATTTGGACCCCTGTCTCCCGTTAACGACCATGCTGTCGTGTATGTTTTTAAGTAACACAATTAATGACAAAACTCAAGTCTACAAATACGTCAGCTCTGTGCAAGGTGAACGGGTGTGTGAAGAAATATCTAAGAAAAGAAGTGCATCAAAGGTACGGATAACCGCAGTATCGCGCAACAAGTTTCTTGTTCTTAGATATTTAATTATTTGATGCTTGCTTAACTTTATACCTAAGACGTTAAGTATTGTAGGCGGCCAGTTCTATGAGTTGCAGGGAAGCGCCAACCTTTGGGACGTTACTGAACTTTTCCACCAGGGACTTACAGTTATGCGCACCATATGGGTGACAGACAAGTCATCTGCTGACTTAAGTGCCCTCGAATTGCGACAGCTGAGAAAAGCACAAATTCCTCATACAAGACTCAAATTGAGGGCACATTTTGAGCGCGTACGATTTAAAAGGAATATTAGCTTTAGGCAGATGCACCTGCCACAAAAGCCTCGGTGTTAAGCAGCGATGCCAGTGCTCTTATATGTTCTTATAAAATGCATTACATATTGGACAGGGAGGGATGAACAACTGCTCACCTTTCTCCAATATCCGCATAACATCGTATAAGTCATTAGGCAAATTGCCCACAATCGACCGTCTGGCCCTTGTATATTAAGCGGTCAGAATTTCCAGCAAATTTGTCACGTTTCGTGATATTTTTGTCTTTAATTTATGCCAATAACGACACGAGGTTGTCCTGATGTAACAAGGACATCGTGATGTAGTGCACTTACGTTAATGATGTCCTGATCATGCACTTTACATGATTCGTTAAGGAATCAGACTGGCAATCCACGTCACAGCGTCTAAGACGATTGATTTATTGACCGAGTGTTTGCCTTTGAATTTAAATTGAATTGAACTGAATTGTTTTTCATTTCACCAGAAGCTTTGAAGCAAGTTTACACTAACGGTAATAAAGGTTTACAAGCATAAACATATTTCTATTCTTACTGGTATAAATCTGGAGGGAATAAAGCTCCAAAACAGCTTGTTCTATTCCATTAGGGAAAAAAATGTACTTACAGGATTAATATGCCATCAAAATTATATGTAATGAAAAGTATTATTATATATATTATACATAAGTAATAACAATATATAAATTAAATAATAATGCTAAAAATAAAAAAGAAAAAAAAATACCAAGTAATATTGTACAATTCATTACTAAAACTTACATTCTCGCCAAGCCACAAGAAGACATGTGAAGTGAATATACATTCTATACGGACTCCTCGCCGTCATAGGACTGAAATCTTGTTGAGTACGACGTACAACCCATACATACATATAAACGTATAAACATACACGTCCAATTTTATGAGTCGGGGAAACCAGAGTGAATGGATAAACCATCGAGGTCTGAGAAGTTTCTGACGAACTTTTTTCACATGCGACTTGCAGATATGCACACTATACTGGTACTGTTAATACCAGCGGTTTTCACCTGACGCGAAATAGTGCAAACGATCTAGCTTAATTTAACTTCGAACTACTCTGGCTTAGATAAGCGATAACACTGGACTGAACAGGTTTGGTCTAATTTCTTTTTTGTGATTAGCTGATTTGATCATGTGATACGTTCCCCATTCAGTTCCGGTCAACAAGTTTCCAACATATTTAAGTTCGGTTTTTATGTGAATTCTTTTCATGTAAGGTAAGAAATGTCTTCTAGCATCAAAAATAACAGAAAACGTGTATCGTTCAATCCGAAAATAGCAATAAGTCACTGCCCAAGGAATCAGTATCGATAATTTCACTCAGAAAACTCTCAGTGCCGTCTGCTACCTCCACTGTTTGTAAACAAACCAGATCAGGTCATTCGCGTCATGTGACTTTTCTACGTCACTCTAAACGACCATCCAAAACTTCAAACACCTTTTCGACATCGATTGAAACAACATCGCGATTTTCTTTGAATCGAGTGCTCTGTAGAACAACTACTTACAAATTTGCACATCCGTAATGCTTGTGTATCAGCAGTACACAAATTGGGCATCACTGATACACACTGTGGATGTATTACACGAATTACGCAAAATGTGTACTACTAGTGCACAAAATTATGTGGATGTGCATTTTTGCCACAATAATGTGTACCGCTCGTACACAGTAGTTTTTAGACAGTGGGAATACCTAGTTGATTGCAACTAGTTCGGCCAAGAGTGACCGCTCGTATGTGTCACACCACTTAATGTCGAACGACTTGTCGTCTGATAGCTACTTAAGACGTGGGTTGTTACTAGTATAACGATGACCGCCAGCATCCGATCACACCGATCATCCGAACACGTACATGCATATGCGTCCATCCCTCCTGCCGCATGCGCTTCAGCCTTAATTTCTTGTGAGTTATTCGGTTTCAGGTAGAGTCCCACGGATCGATTCCCTTCTCCCTAGCGTCCAATTATCTACTAGTCTACTCTGATTATGTCTTTCTATATAAGGTGTTATGTCAAGGCGGCGGGGGGGGGGGGGGGGGGGGTTGCCTCATCCCTTAACCCCGTGGGGTAAACTGATATTAACACAAATGAGGTTAAGGTGTCGAATAGTGAATACTAGGTAAATGCTTCCCAAATATCCAAGACTGTTACAGGAAATCTCACCAGGACCATAATATTCATTAAGACCTATCGCCTGTCCCAGATGTGTGAAGACAGAGCCCAGCTTTATGAAGCATACTCAGTGTTAAGTATACCTAATCTAAGTGCACTTCATATCCCCAAAACATGTGTTGTCATGGTAGTCAAGGAATTACTTCGGTAAGTACCCCTCACGAAACCAACCGACACTCATGTAAAACCGCTTTCCTGGGAACAGTTAAAACTACTTTATACATACAAGTTGCATGTTCTAGAATTCCTCCAGTGCTCTCCGGACTTGCTCTTTTGCAATCCTATGGCTTCGGTTGTACCAGATCTCCATGACTCACATGAATATAGAAGAAGTCAAAATGAGTAAACAAGCCACTGCACTTACTACTCCTCTGGTCTTCAATTTGCTTATTATCTATGTACGTAACGACGCAGATTTAAACCGTGTGACACTCATAAAAACACACCATCCAACTGCATGAGGGCAACATGACACGGCAGTTGTACGTTCAAAAGTTTACTAGGAGACAACGGCTTTTCTTTTCTGCTGCAAATTGAGCGAATGATGCCCGTGAGTACTTTAAGCGAACGCTTTTGTAATCATCTATACACCTGTACCCTATTCCCCAATTTCATTATTTAATCGTATGACAGGCTTCATGTTGTCTTTGGAACTCCGTATTTGGGCGTAAGGACTGAGTGGTTCTTTGTCTACCTAGAACAGCTTTGCACAGGCCAGCATTGTGACTGCATCCTGTTTCTCATGACAGAGTGAGCCTAAAAAAAAGTCTTCATTCTCTCTGTGTGACCTTCTCTTTGTGCTCAATGCCATGTTTCAATGAAAACATTCAAAGTTTGGCGAACGCAATGGTGCCATTTGGGGTTTGACAGACCATAATCGTATGTTCATTATAATTTGTGCGTTTATTTCTTGAAAAGAAAACAAGTCCACACAGTAACACATTAGTGAAATGATACAAACACAGGGAATAATGAGCTGTTGTCAAGTTACAGTTCGTTAGGGAAGGTAATTTAAGTAGTTCATATATGCAATATCCCATCCCAGTTTTGATCCCCACAGATTTCTCAAAACAGATCAAAGCTGAACAATAGTCTGAAATCTAATCTGCATACTGAAATGAGTCAAAACTCCTAAAAAGAAATGAATCAATTATTTTCGAAAGCACCAAATCCACTGCGCAAATGAAAGGTAAAATAGGACCTGTTACCACGTTTCCAGCTTAAACGGCTATATTAAAATGTTCCAACCTTTGACGTGAATCGAAATAAGTTTTAAAGAATGTGCCTGAAGTGGTTGCTGACATTATGGTCTAATGGTTCGATATTTTCTCCATCAACCTTTAAAGTCGCGATATTTTAGTAGACAGAAGTTAATAGGCTGGATTGTACAAAATTCTCGTTGGCAGAGTTGATCGCAATTACCATGGCAAACACGTTAAAGACATATTGTGCTAGTTTGGTTTAAATAAGCTTAGTTTACTACTCCTTTGCTGAAGGCACCTTTTGCGTGGAAAACGGTTTAACCATTACTAAGAAAGGGCACGTTCTATGACAGGTCAGGGAAAACATTATATCCAGCTGTCTCGATTTCAACACATATAAGGACTTACCACGGCTGCCACAAAGACTAAAGGGACTTAGCATACAAGGACTCGACAGGTTAGAATTATATCTCCCTAGCCGAGATGTCTGCTCTAGATTGGTCCAACCATTCCCCCGGTTTTCCTCTCTCAGTCAACATACAAAAAATACACACAACGCTCCAGCCAACGTTATTCTTTGTTTGTGACTGAAACTCCAGTAGACGACACACTATCTTGTCCTTCAAACGGTGTAAGTGTTTGATCAAATCTTCCCTTTCTGTACAAGGAAATAAAAACGCTTGTCACCCGTCGCCTTCAAGCAGATGCTACGCCCTGTGTATTGTGGAATCTGATAATGCTTACGTCGCCAAGCATCGATTCAATTACAGGGTATCGAGGATATTCCATCATACCTTCTAGCACGCAACGTTTATGAAATTTTAAAAGAGACACAATACGTTGCTGAAAAAATACGTCTAGATACCTCTGTGACGCGTCAAAGATGCTCAACTGCATGGACTTTCACAGCACGCTTTTAACTCCGGATTTATGTACGCGGAAGCCTCACTGTGTGAAGCTATACGTATGGTGCTTAAATTACCGTTGTCCCTGTATTAGAAAAACCGAATTAAATCATTTTATACCTTGGCTATGTTTTGGGTAATGACTAATCCATATTATATTGAAGCAATAGAGGTCGCCCTGTACTGAGTATTAATTAACACAAACAGATGTAACAACCATTAATATTTTCTGAGTTTCTTGAAACAAGGCTGACAGATTTTGACTTGCATTTCACCTGAAGTGGCAACATTGCCACCATAAAATAACTAAATCCAACAGTTTTGAAGTGTTCTTATGCTTGAGAGCGCGATCTGTCCTTTACAAGGCGATCTGGCAACCGGGGCAAGCATCGCATTCAAGTGACAGGAATTCTACAACCTGTGTGTTCTAGACAACTCGGAATGGAAATACAGACATATCACATTGGTTTAGAATGGTCAGCGGTCTTCAACGGTAGAACTGTCATCATGGGCGGAACAGGTGGGCCGCTATGAAAAGTAACATATTTTTTTTTCTGTTTTGTTTAAAAAATGGCCGATATTCACGCCCGGATGGAAAATTGTAAATACATGGGCATATAAATATCCCCTGCGAGCGACCAAATCGTGCTCATCTAATACTACGACATCTACTTATAACTTTTACGCAAATAAACATGCACAGAGCTATACTTACTGTCCGGTGGACATTTTGATCCGTCAAATCCACACTCTGGCGTGTCCGGGGGAGGCGTGTCGCGACCCCCCGCCCAGTATATCCGCTTATTGCGTACTGGTTCGTAGATCTTCTTGTTACCATAGTAATTGGCCACAACCTATACGGAAACACAGCACAGGCAAAGTTAACGTAAACACCATTAGTGTTGGGTACATGGAGTTTCCTACAAGGGAGGATGTTGCATGCGTCTGGTAGGACAATGCGAATGACTGCTGTTATAAACAGAAATTTCCGCTGGAGGTAAAACACATTCGTCTGTAACGTAGTATCCAACAGCTAAAGATTAGTGGAGTGTTTTATTAGTGAAGATGTTCCGCGTGCCGTGTGGCAAAACAATGTGAATAACTGTTCGATATTGACACTTTCCTGTAGGATGGCTGGGACGATACAACATTTCGGTGTCATTATCAAGCGCTAAACTTGACAGCAACAGAAGTGGACGAACCAAGTGTGAAATTCTAAAATTTACAGGATATACCAGGAGACCAAGACTGTAACCTCCGTCATGAAATATTTGTCTTTCCCTTTCTGGAAGAGTTCCCAGGAAACTCTTGGTGCCCGACAGTCTCGCCAACCCATTAGTGTACACATTACTTCTGTTTAACGTGGCCAGAGTTGGCTAGTTTTCATTTCAATAATGTAAGCACATCTTGTGCTATATCACCATACCGTTGACAGATCCTCTCTTCAAAAGACAATTAGTTAAATGCGCATGTCGTGACAAGATGTTGACAGTCACAGAGCGCATGCTCTACCCACATTTGTCTCAATTTCAAGATAAACCTTTTCCTTTCATCAACCCCGACGATTCGTCGACAATGGTAGGGAAGTACAGGATATGGTTAAGCATTGAACCATACACCGCGTTAATTAGGTTGCCTTTAATATTCAAACCAGATCTGTAGCGCATCAGGTTCAATCTTCGTTGAAGGCCTATGTATTAATTTATGCATGATATCGAAGCGTATGACTGGACACAAAAAACACACACCCAATCCACTATCATTTTCCGTTGGCTCTTATTCTTGCTTATCTAGCGCCTGTCCATCTACTTGTATTTGATTAATTAGGGCTTTGAAGGACGTAGAGATGAAAGTGTTCAAATCTTGACATAGGGATTGGTGTTGTTTTAGTGTGTATTTCATATAGTAATCTGAATGGTAATCTTAAGAAATGACAGATTTTTTTCCATGATATATGTTCATATGTATATATCACTCAGTGTTTTCCACGACACTGGAATAATTGTTGCTTATCGACCTAGAACATTGTTTCGTGATCTATGAGTGGTGTACTAATGCCGGGCTAAGAATAGCTTAGGTTCACATTTATTTCTTTATTTATTTATTTGATTTGTTTTTTACGCCGTACTCAGGAATAATTCACTTGTACGACGGCGGCCAGCATTATGGTGGCAGGAAACCGGGGAGAGGCTGGAGGAAATCCATGACCATCAGCAGGTTGCTGGCTGCTGGAGAGGAAGCCAGCATGAGTTGGACTTGAACTCACAGAGACCGCATTGGTAGGAGACTTCTGGGTCATTGTTCTGCGCTAGCGCGCTAACCGACTGAGCCGAGGAGACCCCGTAATCATGATAGTTTTATGGCTAATCGGTAAGAGTTTAAGTGCCAAAGAATTCAACAGAAAAAGATTTTTACTCACTTGCAACTGTTAATTAGTTTACGAGTAAATCGAACTTGTTGTCCTGAAAGATAAATAAAGAGGTCTCCTCGCCGTTGTGCCATTTAGAGCTTTTAAATGTCACTGAAAGCAATAATAATTCAAGTTTGAACTGTACCTCAAATTTCCCTGTACTTGGATTGAGATCCAAGAGGGAGTAATCAGCATTTCTGTCGCCGTTCGCATCTATACTGACGGTTCCCGTTATCCCTGTCAAGTACAAATCCCGAAGAGAACATTGGTCAGATGGTACTATATACACATTCATGAAGCCAGAACCAAGAATAATCAGAAAAAGCTTCATCTTTCAAGTCTACACAAGCAATACATTTTTGGAGAAAGTAGTTGGAAAAAGAAAAAAAAGTTCTGTTTTTTTATAATGCACACCAATACTGTTTTGTGTGTACACAACGTTATAAGTACTGTTCATTGAATGCACAGTGTTAAATGTTCTACTCTTTGTATGCACACCATTGTGTGTTCTGTTCTGTGTATACACACCATTAAATGTTCTGTTCCACATTCGCTTCGTAATTTCCACGCCGTCTGTGATATTCCCATTCGCCTCGAGAGTCTCGTTGAGCGCGAGAGCGTACAGGATGACGGCGTCGTGAAAAGCACCAACAAAGCTGTTAACCTGGAAATGAACCAGAAGATGGACATACGTGAAAAAAAGGAAGGGTCGTCCCTTGACGAAGTGGTGACCGTGGTAGCGCCGTACAATGTCCAAGGAGTCCAAGTACAATTCTGACTGGCTTTCACTGGAGCCATACATAAGAGGGTCAGTCAGGAACCTGCGAATGGTGTTGGGATTCCACCAGACTCTGTACGTTTTCCCCCAGCATGATGTTGGTCGCTGTCGTATAAGGGAAATATTCTTGAGTGCGACGTAAAGCACCAAATAAATAAGTAAATAACTAAAGTTTCCACTTCATTCCAAAATCAATATCCAGGGACAAATGCATAGTTTTCTTGACTGAACCTTCGTCAAAATCTCTGACTCACAGATATGCAGTGTGTAATGTATTTAAAGGAATGTTGTCTAAGGGCCAACTTGATTAAAGGCAAGTTAAACATGTTGATGGGAAGTTTACCAAGTTTCTTGTACTATATTTGGAATTATATGAATGGACCAATGAGGTGTAGATAAAGAAAAGTTCGGATTTTCGCCTCACTGTAAAAAACAAACGATTTGTTTTTGTTTTCTTTTTTTTTTCTTGTGCAGTTTGGGAAGTCCACTTTACATCACGTCATCACGTCATCCGTCATTAGCAGGACTAGCAGGGCTAGCAGGACTAGCAGGACTAGCAGGACTAGCAGGACTAGCAGGACTAGCAGGGCTAGCAGAACTAGCAGGACTAGCAGGACTAGCAGGGCTAGCAGAACTAGCAGGACTAGCAGGGCTAGCAGGACTAGCAGGGCTAGCAGGGCTAGCAGGGCTAGCAGGGCTAGCAGGACTAGCAGGGCTAGCAGGACTAGCAGGGCTAGCAGGGCTAGCAGGACTAGCAGGACACACGCAAAAACTATAAAAATTTCGCCGACAGGCGCCGAAACAGTTCCCTGCTTTCTTGGCCAAGTTTTGAAAAAAGCACCCATGAAACAAAAGAGATTTCACATTTTAACTTCCGGAAATTTTTTTTACATTTGCTAGGCATTTGATGGAATGACAGGAAACACCGTATGCGTGATGACATGGTCAGCCCTGAGCTTGTAAACGCTGTGGGTTTCTGGCCTATGCGAAATCGAGCAGTCTGTTCAGAAAGTCGCCACGGGCTTTTCACGAATGTAAATCTGAACACATTTCTCTGGTACAGACTCAAAGCTTAAAGAGAAATTCTACGGAATCGTCAATTTGCCAAGCGAACCGACTTGCGCGGAAAAGCCGTCTCTTGTAAGCCAGCTTAGCAAAATGTATTGGCTGCTAAGCGCCATGATGAGTTTTAATGCATCTAAAATGTGATAACGCGCTATCTCGCTTCGCTCTGACAACGTGATCGCTTTAGAGATTAGCACACAGCCATCATAATGAAACGTGCAGTACAACAGCTCTAATGTCCCAATTACAATATACGATGACATCGGAAGCCCACATGTTTTATCCGAGGTAGAGCAGAATTTACAAACCGATCAACAGCTAGAGGACGCTCGGGGTCATACCTGAACACAGGTTGAGGCACGTTTAAGTACAACTTTTAACCACAACATTTATTCAGATTAAAACCAGGCCAGCGTCGACAGTGCGATAGTTTACCTCAGTTAATATTTCATTACTGTCCGTTAAGCGAACACCATATATACGGCATTTTAGTGCGTAAAGTGTACAACGTGTTTATAATTTGTACCTAAGTTTAAAATAAAACGTCACTTTTAAAAGTACTTTTGTATGAAGAGATGGTTTGCCAATATAAAATCCACAACGCGCCTAAACGCCACTTCATTGTTACAAACAGGAACTCTCAAAAAAATTACATTAGATATCTGGTTTCTGAGATACACGTTGTTCTGTGTCGCTCCTTTCGTTTTTATTTTACAGGTATCAGCTTGTCACTGCGATCAAGCTTTTGTTAACATTCTCTCCATTTAAAACTTCTACATATGTGAAGAGAGGAAGGTTTCACTATATCGTCGATTCCTCGTTTCTTTGTGTGTTCGGTTTCGGTTTAACGAGATACCCTCCGTTATATTGGTCCCGTCCATTTCTGGTTTGGACAGGTCCATAGCAACAAAAACGGTTGCATCAATTCGGCGGAAACCCTGTTGCGTCAATGGACACGAGATTACCATATTTCCAATTACCGATATCTGAAAACCAGCAGCGTTTTGTTCACTCGCCCAACACCGTTTTCCATGATAATGACCACAGCTTAGTGCATGTGCCTTTATGGATGTAACTCAGAAATGCTTCGGATTATAGTCAAAGACCTGACCTGTTTTAGCTTATCATGGTTCAATGAGGCCTGAGATGTACCTATCGACCCTCATCAGGACAGCAGTTTAATCTTACTCTGTTTGGCATTTTAGCTCCACTGACATTGTAGTCTTGGCGTTGCAACGTGTGGTGTATTAAAACTTATTACTACAAGACCATTCTCTTGCATAAACATATGCCTCAATATTCCATTCACAAGGTTCGACGGGAAAAAGAAAGTTGGAGTAATTAGTGTTAGGCGTGTAGGTCTTCCTAACGCACAACATAACAAATAACAAGAACAAAAACATGGGGGAAAAATCTTCTGGTCGACGGGAAAGGCTTCCAAGCTTGTAACACGAATACATTAATCTGTGATTGGTGGAAGGGATTATCAAACTACATAAAACTGTTTGTCAGCACGTCAAACTCCGAACACGGCAACAAGAAACCCGTTCTCGGTACGGGAGAAGGTCCGCCAGCAAACTGCAGGCGGCGGTGGTTTTCCAACCATCACACTGTCGTCGCTCCTCTGATTTTATTTTGTTTGTAGTAATAGTTTATATTACATAGATCCGCGGCACTTGCTACTCGACACCATGAAACTCAAATCCGCTTCAAGCCCTCAGTAACTCTTACTCTAATTCAACTGGTCATTCGCCAAAGTGGGTTCATTTGCAAACACTTACCTCCTCTTCTCCATATGTAAAATTGGCGTACTTCATCCTAGCTCTTCTTTTCACTTCTTCCGAGAATCGGTGATATTCGGGACTCGTGGGTTTCCGTAGAGTCACTGTCATCAACGCCTCGTAGGCCTTTCGGGCCCTTTCGTTCTTTTCTGGAGGATCTTCCGGTCGGTACCAGGGAAACTCGCTCTGGTTTTTGCTGAAAGTATAATCCATACACGTCCGTCAGACATTATTATAGTTATAATAGTTAACATTGATACAATTCTTTACAATGGGACATCATCCAGGCCATCGTCATGATATTGAAGAATTCTTCGCAAAGGACAATGCCCCAAACCAGTAAATAATGTTTAAACCGTGTGTATATTTACTTGGACTGATCTCGCCTGTGGAAGCCACAATATTCCACCCGGATTTGGACGCTACCATCAGTAAGAAACTATAAATTGAGCAAATATCCGTATTATTTTATGTATTATTTTCAGTTGTGCTATTTGTCTATTTTTCTCACATATAAGTATTGAACTGATTCCAACTTCTTCGTGTTTCTCTGTTTCATCTTGTGTAAGGTCTATGGCTGTCTGGAAGTTGACCAAGCCATTTGCTTAACATTTTTGCTCTCCAATGGTGATTCCCTTACAATAGGTATATAGTGATTACGGCTGAGGTGGGGTGAGGTGTGGTCGGGTGACCGTATTTAGTAAGAGCCTAACACCGCCACCACAGGATGGATTCCAACTCTTAAAAACAACCATCGATCCCAGTGACCTGAATTTACTTTGGACTTACAAGAGGCAAGACGCCTGGTGAGTTTATATTATCACCAAACTCATCATTCTGCATTACCGCACCTCAACGTTTTCTATCGACTTGCCTTCGTTCTGTGATGTATGATTGCCCATAACTTATTATTAAAAAAAGACTCCTCTGGGAATGTTTATGAGGCACTTTAATCTCAAATCGGATTATTTTCCGTTATTAATTCTGAAGCAAATTGTAGCAAATAAGCTATTAGCCTTAAAAAACACAAAACCATCGTCGCAAATAGGCGAAATAGAGCTCGTGCCAATAAAACATCCGGGTACTTAAAACCGAGACGTCAGTATATTACCAAACCATGTGATTTTCTTCAATCTCTTCAGAAACAAGGCGTAGATCCGACAACATATAAATCAAACAAGTCCATCTGTCAACTTTCTGCATAGTTTTGCAACTTGGATTCCTTTCTTGGCCTGACGTATACCATTTTTTTCAGTTGAGAACCACATGCATAAGTTAAAACCTAAAGCAAAATACAGATAGATGCCTTTCAGAAAACAGAAAAAATATACCGTTAAAAACTTTACAATGCACGATGGATTGTCTTTTTCATGTTTTATGCACGTCCCGGGTTACGTAATTCACGGTACAAATGCAGTTTTTGTGCCATCATCATCATATTCACATCAAAGACTGAAATGAAATACTGCTGCACTGCGTCCTGTGTCAAAAAATAACGTAATTTCAATGTACATTTGTTGGCTTTTCACTGTTACTTCTAATGTTAAGGGCTGCTTTGAAAACTATTCCAGTAAAATTATAACAGGAAGCCGACAACGGTGTCGACAAAATGGAACTGTTGTCTGACTGGAACGCTATATCCGGAAGACTGTAGATACGACGCTCCTTCTATGCATAGGATACACTGAGGAGACCACTACTTGTCAAATGCCCTTAGACTTTCTCTTCTCTCCTCACACTTGAGCAAATACTGTTATCCTGAAGCATAGCCCTTTTCTACATCTGCTTGCTTGTTTGATATATACTTCCTCATAATGTAGGCTATCCCGTTATACTTAAGTCTGTACCCTGACACTTTAGGATACATCCTTATATATAAGCAAGCCATTCTTCTTCTACTTCAGCATGACTCCTTATTCCGTAGCCTAATCCTTTATACCCAAGCCTGTATACTATTTACCTTCAGCCTAACGTCTCACGCGTGAGGCTATTCCCTTAGACTTAAGATTATACTGAAGTCTGCACACTTTCACACGAACCAGTCCACTTATACTTTAGTTAGACTTGGTCCTTATACTTGAGCTTTTCTCTTAATAAATGAGCCATCCCCCTTATACTCTTGGATCTATCTTGTTCAACTTCAGCCATTCCCCTGTGAATCTTCTCTCATTCCCCGATCCCAGCGCCCATCCCTATCTGCTTGAGCCGCTCTCCGTTTACTCGAGCCCGTTCGATCATAAAGCTGATCCTGTGTACTTGGGCCAAACGAAGGAGAGCCAACACTGTAAATGTGCATAGCGATAGGCATGACGCGAATCAAAAACATATATTAACCGATTATAAGCAGAAGTTTTTTATGGTGGGCTGTGAGGTGTGTCTGTACGAAATCATTGGAAACTGTTTACTACCTCTATTTCCAGGCGACTCTTCGTTAAAATCACTTTTAGTGAGGCTGGTTTATTAATGGTCTTGACCGGTCTCTGAAAAATCTGGAATTTGACTTGGGACATTGTTTAACTCATCAAGACCACATACTGTAATTTGGATACTACGTTTAGTATCCACAACAGTAGATTGTAAGAGTCACTGGAAGCTATGTGGATCGGCACTGAAATATTTCCTCCCAGTTGACACAGTGCATATAGACTTCTGTTTTGAGTGAAGAGGCGATAGTACAGACCGGTGAATACGTGGTGCAGAGACGTGTCTTTGGAATGAATATTAATTGAGGAATTTTCAACATAGCCACATCTTGGATAACTCACTACATTCTAATCGGACATGTATAACACTACCTAATTTGCGTACTGCCTTAGATCTTCTAGCCTACAAAGTGGAGGCGGCAATAAACACTGGCAAAGGAAAGAAAAACACACAAACAGACTTCATAACGTATGTTGTACATTAAATATCGCTGCGGGGGGACACTGTCATGCAAAAACAGGTACTTGGTTTGCGTTGATTACTCGGTGGTTAGATACGCGTAAGTTGCGCATGTCAAGTCCGTAATTAATAATCCGCGGTCTATTAAAAAAAGGATACAAGGCCACCAGTGTACCTTGCGACTCAAAATAAAGATTTTGGTTCTATTTCGGTACGACCGACAACCAAAGCCCATGGAGAACGAAATGAATGACGCAACGGGACTCTCTTCCCTTACACATCCGCCGAGCGCATGCCTCGTTATCTGGCACGTAATAACGTGCATCTGTAGGGCAATCCTGCGGAGCAAGGCTCGTACGCACACATTGCAATTCCTGTCAGAGCACGGGAATCATGCAGAGAATGCGGAATGCTCCAAAACACAAACATGAATTCTTGTAAATCATTTCGGCAATTTCGGCATCTCGTTAATTGTTCGTAATAGAGAGAAGGCGGCTCACTCTTCGGATTCGGGAAATTAACCACTGATTTAAGGAACAGTATATACAGGTATGAAAGTGAGTCGCTGAATAGGAAGCAGATAACCTATAGAGCCACGTCTGTGCTTTGTTTAATGTATAGGTGTGTTTCTTTTCCGTGTACATCAATTCTGTGTGCCTTTTTTTACTTGAAGAATTCCTTTTAATAATAGCGAGCGTTTTCATTAAATTGTAGGCCTGCTTTCTCCATTACAAATACCGCTTTAATCAGCTATAATGAGAGACGGATAGCTTACGCCCGGTTAAAAATATAAACTCCTAATTAACCGGGCATGTTATTTTATAAGACAAGTATTAGTGTTAGCATTTAATTACAACAAGTCACATTACTGTGTAATCGGAATTGGCACATACTTGACTTGCAAATGAGTCAGAGAGAAAAAATGTGTCGCACTAATTGGTTTCAGCAAACGTTCTTGTATAGGCTGGTATATTTTGTTCTTTCAATGGAAAGCTTAGGAGAACTCAAGCCGTTAAAGTGAGGGGTCGCAGAGACTATCAAGCCAATGGCCAGTGAGATCACGGATTCGAATAACGTTCACGCCGTTTCGTCTCCGCCTGTAAGTCAGCAGGGTCGACAAAGGTCGATGGTATACTCCAGGCGCTCTTTCATACAAGTTGAAAATTCATGTCTAAGGCGTTAAAAAATCATGGTTTAATCAGTCAATCGGACCTTCCTGGCCGAGGGGTTTAGCGCTCCAAAACAGACTAATGGCCCTGGTGGCTCAGTCAAGGTGAGTTCAAGTCCAGCTCATGTTTGCTACCTCTCTTTCCGCGAAGATCTGCCAGCATGCTGTGGATTGTCATGAATTTCCCTCTGGCTCTGTTCGGTTTTCTCCCACCATAATGCTGGCCGCCGACGTATAAGTGAAATATTCTTGCGTACGGCGTAAAATTTCAATATCTCTATTGATTTGGTCGATTTCACATCAAAGTGGTAGCACATGTTGTCGTTATTCTGCATAGATCATTCAGGTAAGTTCTAATCCCTTCGCCCTCATTCCCCCTCCCTTCCTCATTCGTCAGGAAATCACACCACTTTTTACTCCGGGCAACACCACGAGCTACATGTAAATCAATTGTTTTTCAGAGCTGATGTATTGTATTTAACTCATATATCGGCTATTTATGAGTAAATATTTTTGACATATTATGTACCGAACGCCATTTATACATGATAATTAATTCCTCGTTTCGTTTTTATACATTTCTTGAAGGTCAGCTGTGACACCTTGAATTTCTGAAATAACACTCTTCTAATGGGAGATATTCTGTAACCTGTCAATGCCATATTGCAAATCGGAAAAGTTACTTTTTACAATTCCTTTCGTCAAATGTGCATCTTTACTCTTTCCTTTAAGGCCATTTTTTCCAGCACCGTCAAATACGCCTACCTTTCTGTTCGACGACGTATCTCTTAGGATTCACATGCTATCCGTGGTATCTTTAGTCTGAGACAAAGAAACAGGCTCCGCATACTGATTCAATTTGTAACGGTATCTGTCAAAGTGTAACAGCTGGAAATGACGAGAGGCCTTTTAACGTCTGCAGTGTCTTCCTTTAACCAATGTCGAACTGCCGTGTAAGGGATCAGTAATTACTAAGATCAAAGGATTAATTACAGTTATCTTCCAGTTGTCCAGAGATTAAAAGCGACACGTTGCCGTGTACGAAGTCAACGGCTAGACAGCCCGAAGGCCAATTTGTAGTCCCTCAGCATATATCACAAGAAAGGCTTCACGACAAATGCTCCACTGATTCAAAGAAACCCCTTATTTGTCCTCATGCGAAACCTTTCTGAGCAGTACATGCTGATTGTTGTTGATCTATAAAACACGTGTAGTACTTAGACATTGAAATTTCTCGAAGTTCCAGTTTTCCAAAAATTGATATCATACGCAAGTGAAGAAAATAACACCGTTTGCATTAGTACTGCTCTAGGAACACACAACGTACAATCTGTTGACCAATTTCAAACAAATGCACTATTAGTGTGTAGCCATTTCATCAGTCACTTCTTTAGAGCATTGAACGGTTAATCCTTATCTTGACAGCCTAGTATTTGTGATCGGTCATACAACCACGCCAGAGCGGTCAAGGTTATCCCAGATTTCCGAGGAAGACAAAGTCACGCGCCCTTATTAACCATGTTTTGCTTTGAGGGTCTGCCAGACTTCACGAAACACTGATAATGCCCTTCACTTGACGACAGTAACTATAACTCTCGCGAAATGGTGATAGAGAACTCTCCCGAGAAATAATATAAATAATCCCGTGTGGATATTTGGGAAAAAATACGCATTTATCTCTTTGAAGTAATATACATATTTTCTGCTTTCAGTGCAAGTAGCCCTACTTCAGGAGAAAGCCAATGTGGTATTAAAGAATGCATTTATTATATAATTACTGATTGCCACCACCACTGAAACTATTCAGTAAATTGTATGAGGTTCTCCAAAAATTCCATGCTGGTTTTAGACATGTGTCAACCAGGTACTAATGGGCGACATGAAACAATTCAAATCGCAGTGAAACGTGCCATTTCCTACTATGGCGCTGCAGTGGCTGTGCACTACCTAAATGTTTCTTGAGCAAACACGCACCGAGAAGGATAACGTACAACAAAAGAACAAAAGAGTGCATAGCTTTGGACCGTTCTGTTGGATGCGGGGAGGAGTCTTACGAATTCCTTGAATCTCCGATATATCAGAATGCCTAGCAGGGACGTTTCTTACGCAAGGCATGAAGAAGAACATCCCCAAGAGTATTTTGTTTAGATTTATGGTAGATCTAAGTCTAAAAAAACAAACATTGCAGTCTTCCTTTTAATTTTAGCACAAAAACTGCCATCTGTATCGGGCTTAATCAGTTTTCTTAGAAAGGCTATTGTTACCAATCTCGTCCTTAAGATATAGTATTATATTTTTGTCTTTGTCCCTGAGCTAACCGTGTCAGTTTCTGACCTACATTTTTCCCTCCGTGTACGTTGTAGCCTGTATTGGAATTCAGTCGCGTGTTTTACCAGTTTAGTACCATTGTACATAGAGCGTACATTCTGGAAAGATGTACCCATATTGTAAACATGTTGACGAAAAAACCGTCCAGAATTTTCTTTACGTTTACGTCCTTTTCTTTAGTTTATAAATCTGAGCGATGTAATTGTAAAGCTCGCCGTGTTTTACTCAAGTTTATGTGAGAGCAGTGATATTTACTCTCGTCCACTTAAAGGACTTTGTGGGAGCTGGAGATATCGGCTTTTATCCCATTCGAAACACGTCAATTTGTAATCGGTACTCGATACGTAGCACTTAGAGAGCTTGTGTTTCGCCACTTCCTATTTTGTTTGGGACGCTTGTGTGGCACATTCTCTCTGTGCGTTATTACGTAGCTTTCATCCAAGTTTCTCCTGAAAGTGACTATGTGTATATTTCGGCGGATTGAAACATATATCGCCAGCTGGGCACCACGGGCGCCCGTATGCCCAGAATATTTGCACCTTGCCTGGGAGTTGGATATATACCAGAGTCGGCGTACCGTGTCTGCTGTTTGTCACTTACAGAACTGTCATCCTTCGATTTGAGAACTCCCCAGGACTGTGCATTCTATATTTACGGGGATTGATTTGCCTTTGGAAGCCGGAATATTCCACCCAGATTTGGACGCTTTCGCCAGTAAAAAAAACTATGGATATATTTTTGTAATTATCTTTATTGCTTTTGTATACTATTGTCAGTTGTACTATCTGTTTATTTTGTTCAAATATATATATATTGAACTTAGACAAGCATCTTCTCGTTTCCCTGTTTAATCTTGTGTAACACCTATTGCTGTCTGAGAGTTGAACAAGCCATTTGCCACCATTTTTCCTCTCCGATAGCGGTACACTTACAGTACGTTCCATTTTTAAATTTAAGTTTCACTGATTATTTTTATAACATCCATGATATTCCAACGGGGTCAGCACCTTGCCGGTATGGACTTTCCAAGCCTTTATACATTCAAAGGATTCCTCGTCGTCACCTTACATTCTAAGTAGTGGATCTGCATTATGTGTGAATTCTTGGACATTTGAACCATATTCAGTGGCCATTCCAGATGAGTTCTGACTGCATTCGAAGTGATTTCCAGCAGCGTTCGAGGTAGCCTGCAAGCAGACTTTGGATGGTACTCACGCAACTGTCGAACGGCACTCGTGCGACACTTGAAGCTTATTTGAAATATTGTGATTGCATTCTAAGAGGCTTCTAAATATTCCGACTGTGTTCTAACTACATTCGGCCTGTATTCGAGAGTTAATACACAAGGATTGTACAAGAATCATTTAAGGTGCGAAGTGCGAAGCGCATTTTAAGTACTCCAATGGAACTGTTACAAAGCTGTATGAACTTTAACCAGTTTGAAGGAGGCCCGAATTTTGAAAATAATTCATTCTGACTGGTTCTGCTGGATTCTTGCTAAGTCCTAATAAGCGTGACGGGGAGTCTCATGGTTGTCTGCCTTTCTTTCTGGTTTCTATATCTTGGTGCTTACCATAAACAATTACAGTAATTTATTTCAGTATAATATATTATTCAAAGAATGCATTCAGCATTGTGCCTATTGTCTAATTATGTCTAACTGTTAAACCGGTCGGTGTTTAAGGCATTGTGATGAAGAATATTGTACTTATTTGACGGGTGTGTGATTGCTATGAGCCCACGTTCTTCTTCGTTCGCACTTGGAAAGGTCTGCTAGCGGCCTGCGGATGGTCATGGTTTCTCCCGGACTGTGCCTGGTTTCCGATCCCTCCTCCACCCCACCATCGCCAACATAATGTTGGCCGCCATCGTAGAAGTGAAATATATTCTTGAGTAAGGAATAAAACACCAATTAAATACATAAACATCACGGGTGGAGGAAACCGGCGTGCCCGTGGTAAGCCAGCATGCTAAATACTGAACACACCAAGCTCTGGACTAAAAAACTTTGACGAAACAGGTAGAGACAGGGTTCGATCAGGGGATGTTATAGGTCAAAGGGGTCAGTTGTTCACGTGAGGTATCGACCATAACAGATGGCAGCATTTCATACGTGTCGTACTCGGATCGATGTATCATTGTACTTCCGTTCCAGAAAGAAGCTTACAAAGTATTGCATACGTCTCATCTAGCAGTTTCAGCAGCAGTTCAGCAGTTTGAATTTGTATTTGTAAAACAGCTGCATGGAATGGCATTAAATTTACTTCCTATTTCAATCACACACCATTCATACACCACCACACAAGCTCTTTTATGTAGACAGTTAAGCCAGGCAAAATTTGATATTTTTTGTGTGCTCTAAAATAACAGAACTGGCATGACATCCTTACATTTTCCTTCCGACAGGCTGGCTTTGTCACTTCATGTTAACACTAATGGCGAAGTATCCAGCCCTCCCACCGGTGCATTCACGGTGTGAATGTTAAGAGCAATCGGCGAAGTACCGCCACGGGATTTCGCCATGGGGCAAGTACCAAACCAGATTCATACACAGGAACGACTATACTATAGCGTTGAACCTAATGACATTATTTAGGTATAGAGAAAACCCTTAGAGGGTCGACTGATAATTTGATTTGCACAAACTCATGTACGTTGTTTTCCCCCGGGAACTAAACATTTTCATTGAGCCACAAAAATATTTAACTATCCCTAAATCTCCAAAATTAATGAAAATAAATCAATCAAATATTGTGAGTAAACTAAGCCATGTATTAAACAAGAAGAGTTCAATTCAGCCATCGCAATTGCGAGAATGACTGTATTCTCCTATTGGTTTCCGAGCATTTAAAAGAACCATATATTAGCGTAGACACCGATTTAGAACCTTTGTCGTCTTCATATCAAGCACTGCATTCTGGGCGATGTAGATTTGTTAAAAGCTCTGACTTTACCATTAACCAAAAGGACCCTAGAGTCTACTTGGACACGACTGCTGGTATTTCCTCACACATGCAATAATTAATCCGGGTCACGTATTAGGACGCCCTGATTGGTTTATTCATTGCCTTGTAACTATATCGTCATAACGTATATTACCCAATTGAGAAATGTTGCCGACATGACTGGTAGGGTAAACTAGCTGAGTAAGCTGGTTTATAATGCATGGCTTCTCGGGAAAATGTCAGGTAAATTGAAAGCAAAACAATGCATATTTTCATTTCCATGTCTTCATCCGTGTTTCCTTGTTTATTCCACCTGACTGGTTTTCTTGCTTTTATTTGCCAAAAATAAGCTATAGAATGATACGTTCCTCTATTCTTAAAGCAAAAAAGAAAGACATTCCGACCATAAGACTTCATAAGCAGGAGCCAACCGATACCCAAGCTGACGCTTTTTCCCCCATGGCTTCACCAGCATACGTCACTATCGTCGACAGGCACTAATGGACCATTGCATACTTTTAGTTAATGCACTTCTGCTTTTAACCTGTTGTAAATCTTGTTTCTATTCCACTTTCCACACCAAGGTCTCCTCATACCACTACATTCGAACTATCGAGAGTTGTGTGGGAGCTCCACACTTATACGATTCCGTCCTGATTCGTTCGGGCTCTCTAGTTCTGTACTATACTATTGGCTTTGAACAAAAGTGATGTCCATCTGGCGATCAGAGGCGAGTTCCCACAACGTCTACGGTGCCGTGATTAGATTATATGACCAAGCACCAGTATGATCAGTCGAGTACAATTAAGCTTAAGGGCGGGCCTAGGGGGTGGATGTGTGTGTGGGGGGGGGGGGTCTACATCGGGCATGTTGTATATAAGCTGTTAGCCGGCCCGTCAAGAGGGGAGTTGCTCCAGGCGAACATGTCTGCTACCATTAGCACGAGAAACGTCCCAGCGGGTTAAATTGTGCCTACTAGTCCAGGCAGGTGATAGTTCCCAGGGGGGCCATAGTTCGGGTCATTCTGAGAAAAGATACGCAGACAATCTACAGAACGTCCCCTTGTAATGGCCCGTTATTGGTCTTCAAGAGAATACTTGTTTTATGCGTATTCCCTCTGGTCCTTTCCCGCATATGGCCGTGCTTTCCTGTAAAGACAAGTGTCCGAACCTTTGCAGGTGTATGGAGACGTTCGTTGTATGTCCGTAAAATCGCACAAACTAAACTTTCTTCCAAGTTTAGACTCACATGTAAAGAAAGATGCGTCCGTGTTCAACTGGGAACTTGTAAATAACCTTCCCTCCTTTAACAAAGCTATCTGACCTTCCGTTCTTTCCTCTAGTACGACACGCATTTGGTGTATGTGTGGTCGTAGAACACGTAGGTATTACACAAGCACTGCAGAGTCACAGCAGGAAACGATGTGTTTGGCTGGGATTTGGGCCCTTTTGTGTTACATGAACGCATACACAAACCAATCTGACATTCGTTATTCACCTTTAGATCTTTAAAATGCCGCTGGAAGTCAATAAACGCATAGACCACTTATAACACCACGCAAAAGACCAATTCCCAAAGATACGTGAAAGGAATAATGATTTAAATAGTAAAAAGAATTTGACAAAAAGTGAAATAAAGTCAACCCTCTGTTTCAGGACCTCTGATTAAATACTGACCTTTCATGTGCATATGCTGTAATTTCTCTGGAATTCACAGAAAGATTTTTTAATGATATAGTGGCGCATTGTGGCGACTGGGCAAAGTTATGTAAAAAGGTATATGCTTGACAAGTCGACAAGGCACTATACCAGAATTCAATTAATTAGAGCTGTGTGAACTACCAATTACGTAGGATGCACGTCATTCGCGGTTAGATTTATGAATGAAAGGAAATCACTTTGTCGGACATTGAAGCCTTTTATACATAAGTGGCCTCAAAACCAGCGGGAGATCGGTTCCAACACGCGATGGGAATTGTACTTATCGACTTTCCATGCCGTAGAATTGTTCGTGCACACGCATTGTGTAGCAGCACAAACCAGGGTTCTGCTGGAGAACAAATAGTCTGTGAGACTTGGCCCCTTTGTTTTATTTCATTGTAAATATTTCGGATATTTCATGATGACAACACTATGAGCAATTGAAGACGAGTGTCTTCAAATAAATCGCAATTTGTTTGCCCAAATTCTGTTTAAACAAAGATTTTATGGGGGGGGGGGATTCTAAGCTGCTATTGTTTTGGTATTTCCGTGCTCTGTTCGCATGAAAGGCTAACTGAGGTAATCTGACAATTTTTGCGAATCCGTCGCAAACTGCGCCGGGCGTAATTTCTATGACAATACATACAGCGAAGAGATATGTGCTAAATCACCCTGGTAAGTGCACTAGATGCAGCGCTGCAACAGATAGGTAGATAACGGATACAGGGCAGCATTTCACGGTTACATGTGTGACTGTTCATTATCAAATATTGTCAGAAAACAGCCGTGACCTCTCTGTCTATAATACCTGGCTGGCAGAAAAAAACACAGCCTCCACAACCCTGCGGACTGGAGAATGATAAAAAGAAAAAGCCATGTTGTTAACGAGTAGGTGTGAACGCAATACGACAAAGCCGCGGGGCGGAAAAACGAGCTTGTTCACTTCTATAGCCCGGCAAGTTATCAGAAGTCCCTGGAATTGTCTGTGAGCTTGATCAATGTCCACAATACATCGGGCATGTTGTATATAAGCTGTTAGCCGGCCCGTCAAGAGGGGAGTTGCTCCAGGCGAACATGTCTGCTACCATTAGCACGAGAAACGTCCCAGCGGGTTAAATTGTGCCTACTAGTCCAGGCAGGTGATAGTTCCCAGGGGGGCCATAGTTCGGGTCATTCTGAGAAAAGATACGCAGACAATCTACAGAACGTCCCCTTGTAATGGCCCGTTATTGGTCTTCAAGAGAATACTTGTTTTATGCGTATTCCCTCTGGTCCTTTCCCGCATATGGCCGTGCTTTCCTGTAAAGACAAGTGTCCGAACCTTTGCAGGTGTATGGAGACGTTCGTTGTATGTCCGTAAAATCGCACAAACTAAACTTTCTTCCAAGTTTAGACTCACATGTAAAGAAAGATGCGTCCGTGTTCAACTGGGAACTTGTAAATAACCTTCCCTCCTTTAACAAAGCTATCTGACCTTCCGTTCTTTCCTCTAGTACGACACGCATTTGGTGTATGTGTGGTCGTAGAACACGTAGGTATTACACAAGCACTGCAGAGTCACAGCAGGAAACGATGTGTTTGGCTGGGATTTGGGCCCTTTTGTGTTACATGAACGCATACACAAACCAATCTGACATTCGTTATTCACCTTTAGATCTTTAAAATGCCGCTGGAAGTCAATAAACGCATAGACCACTTATAACACCACGCAAAAGACCAATTCCCAAAGATACGTGAAAGGAATAATGATTTAAATAGTAAAAAGAATTTGACAAAAAGTGAAATAAAGTCAACCCTCTGTTTCAGGACCTCTGATTAAATACTGACCTTTCATGTGCATATGCTGTAATTTCTCTGGAATTCACAGAAAGATTTTTTAATGATATAGTGGCGCATTGTGGCGACTGGGCAAAGTTATGTAAAAAGGTATATGCTTGACAAGTCGACAAGGCACTATACCAGAATTCAATTAATTAGAGCTGTGTGAACTACCAATTACGTAGGATGCACGTCATTCGCGGTTAGATTTATGAATGAAAGGAAATCACTTTGTCGGACATTGAAGCCTTTTATACATAAGTGGCCTCAAAACCAGCGGGAGATCGGTTCCAACACGCGATGGGAATTGTACTTATCGACTTTCCATGCCGTAGAATTGTTCGTGCACACGCATTGTGTAGCAGCACAAACCAGGGTTCTGCTGGAGAACAAATAGTCTGTGAGACTTGGCCCCTTTGTTTTATTTCATTGTAAATATTTCGGATATTTCATGATGACAACACTATGAGCAATTGAAGACGAGTGTCTTCAAATAAATCGCAATTTGTTTGCCCAAATTCTGTTTAAACAAAGATTTTATGGGGGGGGGGGATTCTAAGCTGCTATTGTTTTGGTATTTCCGTGCTCTGTTCGCATGAAAGGCTAACTGAGGTAATCTGACAATTTTTGCGAATCCGTCGCAAACTGCGCCGGGCGTAATTTCTATGACAATACATACAGCGAAGAGATATGTGCTAAATCACCCTGGTAAGTGCACTAGATGCAGCGCTGCAACAGATAGGTAGATAACGGATACAGGGCAGCATTTCACGGTTACATGTGTGACTGTTCATTATCAAATATTGTCAGAAAACAGCCGTGACCTCTCTGTCTATAATACCTGGCTGGCAGAAAAAAACACAGCCTCCACAACCCTGCGGACTGGAGAATGATAAAAAGAAAAAGCCATGTTGTTAACGAGTAGGTGTGAACGCAATACGACAAAGCCGCGGGGCGGAAAAACGAGCTTGTTCACTTCTATAGCCCGGCAAGTTATCAGAAGTCCCTGGAATTGTCTGTGAGCTTGATCAATGTCCACAATACTTGGAAAGCACTTCTATATCTGATGGCATTTAGTTATGCTCGTTCTACGGTCAATATTACGACAACAGTCAGGCCGCGGAGAACCTCTTGTTTAGATCTGATAATGGCCAATTTATACGAGACTCTTCCACCCGAATCGGTAAGCTCCCACTTACGCCTCGTTGATCAACCGTGTAAATCTGCTTCGACGTCAGCCAAGGCGAGAGCAAAAAGGGCCTCGCGATCACTGACGGGCGGCTGGGTTTGTATAACCCCTCACGCGACTGGTTGATTGTGGCCCGATAATATTCTACCAACGAATCAAATACGACGTTTCTAAACTCTCGGGTTGATATGACTAGCAAAGATATAGGTAACAATACAGCAGTAGCCAATCATATCGGAACTTCGTTCTATTCGTTACTGGGGGAGTCTAATGCCAACTGTGTGGTGAATTTTGATTGGCAATATTTTCAAGCCGTTTAAACGTCACAAGACCAATTTAAAAAACAACGTTCCATATAACGTTTGACGTAAAATATTTTAATGTTACCTGTGACACCGATGGGATATAACACGCTGCAGCGTAGAAAGTAAAACCAGAGCAGAAACGACAGACATTGCGATAGTTGGCAAATTGTCACTCGTCACCGGTGAAATCCGGCTTCTTGTTAATTTATCTCTTGTTCGGTTTTATTCTATCTGTTCCTCTAAGTGTTTAAGTAGCACTATGGCATAAACCTCTCTCATATGATACAGGTTGGTTCATACCGTTAATGCTAATGGGTGTGACGTCATCATATGTCCTGAGTGGATATTTTCACATGCCGTCTCAGCGTTCGCTGTTGAGATTCGTGCGGCCAGTGAGCCACCACGCCTTTCTTGCAATCGATGACGTGCTAGAATCTTATCAGATATCATCGCCCGCCCACGTCAGAGTGGACATGATTTCAGCAGTACATTCGGTTGTGTTTCTTGAACAACACCTAACCACACCTACCGATTCTGAGTTTCCTTTCGAAACGGGGTGCAGCATCATGAATTTTCATAACCCAGCTTTTGCATGGTGTTAAATAATCAGTGCCTTTGAGGCCCTAACGCAGACAGTAAGCTCCAAGCCATGTTCATACAGGCTTTATAAGGTACTACTATGGACGCGTTTACATGAATATACTTAAAACACAATCCCAAGTAAAGTAAAGACATGTATTTCACCCGTTACGTGTAACCATTTGCCAATTATCCCACCGTCTTAGATGCTCTGGTTTTGTACTCTGTATGCTGTAGTATTCTTTTTGTAATGTTAAAGTAAACACAGAGAAAAGAATTTGACATGTCGTTACCATATTGATAATATTGTACACAAGACAAACGAAATATTCTGCGAATCAACCGAAACCCATCAGCGTATGTGTTTCGGGTTAGAGTGTCAGTGGCAGATTTTATCCCTGTCCAAAATTCATGCATAGGAAATTGCCGTCTGAGCCAAATAGGTCATCGAACACATTCAAAACCTTTGACATGACTGACCCTCCGTGACAGAGCCTTACGGCATGAACCAATCACCGTCGCCCTTTCATATCTGTTGCCCTGTATTCTTTGTACCGTCTGGATTGCAGTCTGCAACACGATTGGTACAAAACGCAACAGACTCTCCTACAAGCCAATCATTATTCAGTTCGAGGACAGAGTGCTATTCCATATGCTGAAGCATGAATCTATTTTTTACACTATCTGTCAATGTTATTCCGACTGCTTCTGGCCAGAGTCCCATGTATCCTTATGAACCAGCCAGATATCAGCGAGGTCAAAATTCGCCACTGCCAGACGTGTACGTCAGGGATCTAATTCTCCAAACCATGATCGCCTTGGACGATGCATTCGTCTACCCGTCATGATACAATGTACAGCACATCTGGGATAGGCCTTAATATTCCGAGAAGTAGCCATGTTCTCAGTTGGTTCCTCACTGATAAGCGGCTGTTTCCGGAAAATCATTACCATATCGAAATCCAAGACTTATTAGTACACTTGTTGGTGTCGAATTATTAAAACACCAATCAAATAAATAACTCTTTTATCTTACCTTACATATAGTGGTAGGGTGATGTCTCCACATTGAATGCTACGCATATTCCTAATGTGTGATTTCAAGTAAAAGCCAGCTCGTGATTCAGACACAGTTCATTATAAAGACGACAAAATTTCCTCTTGAATGAAAAAAATTGTTTGAAATTGTATGGATTCGTTGCTGGCAGGCCTTCCTACATACGGCCGGAAAGGAAGCCAGCATGAGCTGGACTTGAACTCACAGTGACCGTACTGGTGGGAGGTTTCTGGCTCATTGCGCTGCCCATTGAGCCCCCGTGTTCATTGTGCTGTGGCAGGAGTAAGTTTCCTGATCATTTCATGTTATGAATTGGCATATACACTTCAGTTACAAACAGAAGACTATCAGCTTATTACAGACTCAGATGACAGGAATGTTGCGCTGTTGGAACAATTACGTTACCCGCCAGGAAAAAATGCCGTTCGACGGAACACGATCAGATGTCAGTTTCCACTGTCTTAGAAGGTGTTAGAAACAATACTTTACCGAAATAGCCATTAGTCATAAACAGTGCGTAATGTTTGACGTGTTCAATGATTGCGTTACGTCGTGCTAAATAGTACTTTACTAACAAGACCGCGACCCCGTTTATAAAGATGGAAAAAAAGACTGTATGCTATCAAATACTAACAAACATTCTGATGAAAGCCGCACGCAAACCAGCCAAAGCTGGATTCGAACACCTGACCAAACCACCCCAAAAAGTAAAACTTTCGGGTAGAAGTCATCCCCTTCTGTGTTACAGTACTTATTTACTTTTCGGGATATTTTGATTATATTCCCGACAGGGGGTTTCAAAGCTATTTGCGGGTGATTTCCCCCTGCCAATAACATGTTGTAATGAAAACTCTTCGCTACCCAGAAAAGCCCTGTTCAATTGCTCGGAACAAAAAGAAGGTAATTTGAGAATCAACTCTTCCACAGCCACCTAAATGTTTAGCTAGTTGTAGTTCTCAAGGCTTATTCATCACGGACTGTATATCAATAATGTGGAGAATACCGCCGAGGATCGCCTGTTAAGCAGAAAGTCAGGAAGCCTCATAAAACTGAGGCAACTAAACAATTTCTGTTATAACCCACAAAGCTGCTTTATCGTAAAGGAAAATGGCCTCCCTATCCTCCGGACATAGCCTTCTTCTCCTCAAGCAAACGAGAGAGTCAGACGTTCCCAAAGCTTCACCCCTGGCGACTGATTTACTGACACCTCGTGCTCAGATTCTATACTGACTCAGACGTTTCCATCCACCCATACTCCCAATAATGATTACATTTCTCTGACTGGACTGCTAGGGCTTTGGTGCGCCGGGGTGAATACGTACGCAGTTGCTAAATGAATAAAGTTTTAGACAGACGCTATGGGAAATCCGTGCCTTCCCAGAAGTCCATGCGATTGATTGGCCTCGTTAAGAATACAGTGGTCTGATCTGTGTTGTGAGAAGACAGTAAGGTATGAGCAAAACAAAAAAGTAGTATGAAACATGCTTCTTTGATCGCATGAAGATCACCTAATGTTCTTTAGCTACACTTGAAATCTAAGAAGACTGTAAAAAAACAACTAGAACTGATGTGAAAAAGCAACTTGAAACAAAGATGAATGATTTTGTCCAAAAGGGAAGGTAGGTTTTTGTAATATGTCTGCTTAAAAACGCTGGGTTGTGTAGACGCCAAGTTGTTTTCGAAAACGTTGTTAAAGCCAAGCGCATGTCTGCCAAAAAGTCTTCTCCATTGTTGTAACTTAATCAGTTTAACTTCGTATGGCAAAGTAACATAGGACAAGTACTTCCGAAAAATCTAGAAAACTGTCCAGATACAGAGTGAATGTTTCGTTTTTGTCTTTCTGCTTCACAACCGCTGCTCCCTCATTTCATAATGTTATTTGCGCGGGCCACGTTTATGCTGGGGACGAGCAGCATCGGAGATTACCTTGGAAGCAATTCATCAGCGCTTTTCTCCATTGTGGCGCTGGCGGTTAGAGCTCGATGCCGCCGTATTACATTAATTAAACGCCGATTAAATATTGCAGATGCAAGAGTTTAATCAGAAAAAGTAACGACTGTAGATTACAACTGACAAAGACAAAGCCTGTGGTCGACAAAACTTTCCCTACTGGGACAACACTGCGCTTGCTGTTTGGTGTCAACCTTCTATGCAGATATTTTATCATCAAAAAGATGAAATATCACAACCAGTAAATTCAAGTCCATGCATAAGTGTAAAGATCCCAATGCTTAACACCGACGAGATATTGTCACAAACCTGTTGCAGACGTAAAAAAATTGCTCACGCATTGCACTGAAATGAATTCATGCAAATGATTCGGGATCCAAAAAGGTATTCCTAAAAGGACCACTTAATTCCCACTCCAATAACAAGCTGTGTTTAAGACGAGATTAGGTGAAAGATCAGCCTGATAGATCTCTCTCCCTATAGTGGGGATATAAACTTGAAATTCTTACGCCTGGTTTCATCTTATCACACCACTCATTGCGTTCAACAACGGGTCATGTAATACAACACGAATACATCATCACATTTTTAAACCGCCATCACAGACAATGACAAATTGTATGTCTGTAGCCCTCGTCTGGCCCAAAAATGTAATCTCATGTTTTTTTTTCATGTGTTGAACTTTAAGTAACGCAGACGGAAATAACCACTTTGCTGGGATACATAAACGCACTTACGCCTCCTATCACGCAAGGCGATCTTACTTTCGCTCTTGAGAGATTACTCTTGGATAACAGACAGATATGATGGAGAACCGATGCTGTGTTGGATAACTTGTTCGTTGTACATGTATTTAAGAAAATACGCTCTATGGGGCTCTTGATGTTGGACGTGTGTCTGTAGACAGTTGCATTCTGGTGCCTCTCTCCGCAAAGAGCCTCTCTCCTAGTATATACTTCACGAAACGTAAAACTGTATTATTTGAACGTAGTGTGGGATATTTCTTCTATTTCCCAGAAGGGAGAAGCAGCAACCGTTATCACAGAAGTGTGCAAAATGTCGAACATTTTATAACCAAAAAATCACTAATTTATCGATACGTAATGTAGAAGAAACCATCCCTTGGGATTTTCTTCGGACAAGCTATTCCACACCGTTTGTTAACCAAATGCACTTTTATGTTGAAACGCTATCAGCGAACAGGTCTAAAAGGACGGAATTGCAGACATCTGAATCTCAGTACCTGTGACGAAAGTCATATTAGATGTGAATCTTTTTTTATGTAGTATAACCATATCGCAGTGATGTGATTTTCTGTTACACGTAAAAAGTACACACAGTGAGACAACATCGTGTTTATGGTGGTTCCCAATTTACCCATTTATGAATTTGGTTTATTTATTTATTTACTTGATTTATATTTTATGCGGTGTTCAAGAATATTTCACCCATATGACCTCGACCAGTATTATGATGGGAGGAAACATGGCAGAGCCCGAAGGAACCCTTGATCATCCGCAGGTTGATGGCAATCCACCACACCTACGACAGGAGAGAAAGCCAGCATGAACTATTATTCAGCTTCCACCGACCGCATTGGAGAGAAGCCCTTGAGTCATAGTGCTGAGCTAGCATGCTACACCACATCGGTCAAGGGAGCGTTTACCTTTTAACATGATCTTTATTTACTGTCAGTAACATAGGTGTGTGTGAGAGAGGGAGGCGTAAAGATTGGGCGAAAATTCCTGAAAAAACTACCGTACTATGTCAAGTAACTTAATGAGTATATTCCATATGTCTCAAACACTGATCACTGCCCAAATTCTAATTTTATGTTTAGGACTGGAGAAAATCAAGGACAAAAAATATGTGCTGCACACTTAGCAAAAAGGGTGTCAGAATAGACCTATGATAGTGTGATCTTCTGGCAGTCGGAAGCTGAGGGCAAGTGAACTCCAGCGAACTACTTGTACGCCCACCTATGGAGTCAGACGAGGGATGTCGACAGCTTGTTGACACCGAAGGCCCAAGAGCTTTGCAGTCGCTGGATTTTGGGGTTTCCTTGTCACATGGCGTGTATATGTCAGTTATCTTGCAAATGCCTTAACAACCTTTAAGGTCGAGAATATGCGTGTGGCAAATGGTATATCACAACAAAGAGTTTTAATGCACATTGAAACAATGAGTATTTTTATGTAAGTATCAAGTAAACCACAGAGTGCGCGCGTACCCATCATAACACAAAAAGCAACAAACGTAAGCAGGAGCAACACTGGCAACCGAACCTTAATGTTGACATGTCCTTTCCAATGATAGACGTGAACAATCATTTCACAGACGGCGAGGTATAAGCAAACAGACTGTACAGAGACTGAGGAAAAAAAAAAGATCCCTAGTACAAAATGGAATCCCGACCAGGCCGGAATCAATTTAGCTGTCAAGAGCTCTTGATAAAAAAAATCAAACACTATTTCGACCGCCTTACGCGGACAGTGTCTGGTCTCGTCAACAAGGCCCATGCCACAAGAACGACATCGAGCAGAACTCCTATGCTGTTTGTTTAACGCTGTGTTAAAATCAATTGTCCTTACAACGAAGAGAGACCTGTTGATCGAAGAGCAGCCCAGAATTAAGCAATTGAAGAAAGGTTTAAGCGTCCTAAGAGACGAAGTATTAACCCAGAGTCGTCAAAATTACTTCCTTGGCCAAAATCTAATTTACGTCTCAAACGTTTGTGCAGCTGCTTCCGTTCACTCTGAACTCCATGCCTATTACAACACTAATATTGCCAAAGTTTAGCCCTAACAAAGGTACATGTAGACCCAATCCTTCGATTGGCGGTTTCAGCGAAAGCCCGTCTTCAGAAATATGCCTGGCGTTGTATGCTTTCTCTACCAAGACAGTATATACATTGATGCAGGGTAAAACAAATGCAGGCATAAAATATTCCAACACGGAACTGACATGGCAATACTGGCTGGCATGCAGGCTGTATGAACTGAACGTAGTTCCGCATACACATTAAAACACAACAACAAAGCAACAGAACAAAAACCACAGGGGTCCTATTCATAATTCAAGCAGGTGACATTATCTTCAACGGCATCTTGTAAATTTGTCTTCTCGAGCGACGCTTGACTAAGCGGTTGACGAGATCCCAATGAAGGTTCGACAATACATGCTTGTATTATTCAGCCATTTATGTGTATATACACATTGTTGACAGTATACTTTGTATGCAAGAAAAACGCATTTACCACAATGGGATTACGGAAAGGATGTGGAAAGTACAGGATGCAGAGACTGCACGGGATGTTGCCTTATTGAATATTATTCTCTGGTGACCATGACAACACTTCGAACGGCCTTTTTTCTTCTTCCTATGACCTTTTATATTTAAACATCCGTATTCCTGAGGGAGAAGGGGACCGTAAACACAAATGACGTCAATGTCTGCGAGACTGTGGATTCTGAAGACCAGTTAATTACGTTTCGATTAATCTTAATATGTTAAGACGTGAAAGGAATTACGGTCATACTTACTAAATAATATTAACCTACACGACGCTTTATTTTAGCTTTTCAAGGTGTATAAATGGAGGGAGGCGAACATTCAAAATCCGCTCGAAAGCTAGCCAGCCAACCACATAATGTGATAGAGGTTAGACAAACTGGCAAGAACTAGAATTCAAACATGCGGTTTCTGTCGTTAAAAATGCGCGCTTGCTATCTAAGCAACACGACAGTGAGGAAGATATGTTAGATGGCAACGGCACCCATGTCCCGAGGCTTACCCGATGATAAGGCAAGCTCATTACACCTGGTACATCTGTCAAGGTGTTGAGCTGCGTTAACAGAACGTGTCGGGCTTAGTCCAAAAGCTTCATATCACGCGAAGTGGTAATCAAGGGAGGCAGGGGGAATGCAAACAGGGACAAAGTCAAATATCCACTTACCTCCCGAACAAGTCAATGTTGAAGAAGACATATTCGCCGTTGTCAAACTTGAGCTCTTCGGCTTTGAGCATGATCTCCCGTACAGAATTCGGCGAGGCACATAGCACAACAACTGCAAAAACACACGCAAGACAAAAAAATCAGGTTTGTAAATTAGCTCCATGTAAATATTTATATCGTCGTATTTTTTTTTTGCATGCATGACATAGTGATATTACAAAAACAAATATCCAGCATGGAAAAAAATGAAATGTGAATATTTAACATTGGCCATGACAAAAAATTTCAGCACAAATAACTGCACAGCAGATATAATATGTACCATTCGATTTCTAATTAGACGGTTGTCCTCTGAAATATAAGCGTGTCATTATAACTATGGATTTTGTTTTCTTCCCTGTGAGGAGAATAGTTTTATGAATGATAAAAAACCTTCTTTATTGAGACAAAAAAAATTGTTTTTGTTTTTTTGTTTTTGTTTTGTTTTTTGTTGATGGTATACATGAATTCGTAAGGCTAACTAAACCGTATTTACGAAACACGGCACTTAATTCCCCGTCAAAAAAATAGCCCTTCCTTGATGGCGATAAATGCAGACGGACTTCATAGAATTCTGGGTGCACATTTATTGACACAGTGAGTAAAATTACAGCTTGACACGACATACTTCTTTGAGTCTAATACTTCAGACTTGCCATCGATGGGCGATTGCGAATTCCTTCAAGTCTACTCCACTAGAACACTTAAAAGTACTATTGGACAGAGAGAGAATTACATCATGAGTACTTCATGACCAAGTGTCCAGTCTTTTTACAATGGTGTTCCAGGAATCACAGCCATGCGCTACAATAAAATTGTATGCCATTCACCTGGGTCATTAAATAATACCCGACTTCGAGCAGGCCATAAAAAACTGTGGGTAGTAATCCAGATATTTCGATGGAGGCGTCTCATATCCATGTCTATTTTATTATGGGAATGGGAATTCGACGGGGTGTACGTCCAGACTGATTTCATTTTGTTCTGCAAACCATAAAATCTAAGTCAGATCACCGACAGACCGAATTCCACACGGGGCGATAAAAAAGACATGATTGATGGCAGATTATAGGATGACCAGCGACAAGCGACCTATTTGTCCAAAGGACATTAAATTGCCGTATCAGCTGGTAGCACACTGGGGATCCAGTCCCAGAATCCACTCCCTTGTCACAACACGAGGCAACGTGATGTCTGAACAATATTATTTAAATTACAGCCAGGCACATCACAGGTACACCCACACAAATGCAAATCACATGGAATGTAAAATACAAAAGACAACAACTTTGGGAGTAAAGGCCAGAACAGCAACGACGGTGTGATATAGCTCTCGCTGTCCTGTAAGGCCATATGTGTCAGTAATCCCTCCGTGCCGTTTGTGCATTTAAAGATCACTTGACGCTTTCCCACCAAAATGGCGTGACAGTGTTCAACAGTGAGAAAGCTGCTCAGTAGTCTGCCAAGTGTGAATGGCTTATATACAAGGAATTCCGGTTTCAACAACGCTTGAAACTGAGTATGTTGTTAAACATCAATCAGGGAAATAATTAACCAATGAACCACTCAATCACATCGCGTAGACATGTACAACGATAATGTTATATAAGTTTGCTATACAAGCCTCATGGAATAATGACACCAGTCACAGCCATTTGGCTCTAGATATGAGAGAGTAAAATGGGCTCTTAATTACATCCTCTTTGTAAAAAGGTGCGAGGTGCGTTAACTGGCCATCAATGACGCGACTTCCCCAGCGATGTGCGTGCCTTTGCATCAACTGTCGATTGGTTTAAGGTGATATTAGACATGTTTGAATCGGCACTAAGCAGTAGCAGAAAAGCTAGATGTGGCTCCATCAATATATACATTTATGAAGCTGAGTAGATAGGAAAATGCCTGGCACGACAAAAAGGGATAAGAAATACAGTATAAAGTGAAACTAGGGCAAAAAGGGTGTCACATTAATGTGTTGTAATACAGTATCATGCCAACGGATCATTATCATCCGCTTAGTCACTTTGGCAAGGAAAGGATCAAAGAATCAAAGGCTTCCATCACTTTGAATGCCAGAAAAAAAACTGAACAAGAACTTTGCAATCGGTCGAATTCAATTAGAGCTGTTCTTGAGTTGACGCCATTCCTAAACTCGAATCCGTCCCATCTTGATCTCACAGACATGTTCCATGCGCTTTTTGTCGAACAGTTCGCACGCATCAGACGCTTTCCGTTTTTATTTGATGAAATACAGTTTCCTTTGCATCAGCAACGGAAAGGGTTGCCGCCTATCACCTTGATTTTATCAGCATATCCTTGTTTCCAGGTCCAGTAGGTCTGACACCAGAAACACGTTTTGGGGCTGATAAGGTATCTATTGTTACAGAGGTATCGGTGTATTTTGCAGGTAACACACGTCTCTGGGATTTGGGAGCCAAGATAGGACTGAAATACTGTCAACGAAGAGTAATACTATAAATGCTTTCTGAAAAGTATCCAAACCTTCTTATTTCGTGCGATCCAACTACGGATTGAATACCTGGGGGGGGGGGAGGGGGGAGGGTGAGTTTATTCCCGTCATAATTGCGAAAACACACTAAAATAACGGCAATGGTGGAGAAATCCTCTTCTCAACGGTATAAAACCAATCACATTTAAATGGCAACATTAACATAATCTCCAAGCAACTGTAATTTTTAATGAATTGTACGCCAATCGGTATTGACATAAATATATTCAAATCATAAAAGGCTAACAACTGTAAACTTGTCCGAAATTAATCTCGTCTTTTGTCGTCAAATGCTGATAAAGCTGATAATAATCGGCGATGTTTCACCAGTCAAATACCCAGGACTCTAAGACTGTCTCTAAGACAAGGTATCGTAAACTTCAGATAGATTTTGAGTTGTAGTAATTAATCGACTGGAGATCATTGTTTTATTTCAGTCACGAAGAAATACATAGTACAGACGACGCGTGCTTCTCGAACCAATTGCAATGTTGTGTGCAATGCCCTTTTGACTATTGCGTCTGTATATGTATAATGCATACATCACATGGATTCATCCGGAACATGATATAGCAATATAACACAAATGTAAAACACTGCGCATGCTTCGTTCATCTCTATGCAAATACCAAACCACTCGTAAAGTGACTGATGATTATACGGCTATACTGTCTGTGAAGCGTAGTATGTATAGGGTTGTGACATATAAAACGCGATGAATAGCATAGATGTAGACCAAAGTGCTGACCTTGTACCCGACAGGCGCTACAATTGTCTCACATCAAAGTGTGCTGCAGTGTGTTCTGTATGGCCAATTCTGCCCGAGGGAGATGTAACAGCCGGCGTATATAAGCCGTAACACGTAGCACCTACAGGGCTTGCCACCATGGCAAGCGAATGGTTCGTGTCATAAAGATAACTCAACTAAAATATTTGAAGAGATGATTAACGGAACAAGACAGAAACCAGGACATTACATCAACTTCATCCTGAACTGTTGCGGAATGCCCATAGAAGCGTGCAGCGTGTACCACGCCATCAAATACCTAAAAGCCACCTAAATCCTCGGAAAAAGCACCCAAAAATACCCAACTTTTCTGGTTATTCTGAAGATTCATTTTCAAGTAGTTTTCCATCATGATTGATGGCACTTGTTGTTATGTTTCTAACATCTCAATTGATTTTATTTCTCATCCTGTCTTCCCAATAATTTCTTGAATGATTCATAACTGTGGAGTGGATGGTAAAGTCTGTCACTTCTTGACAAATGTCCACCACACATACCGAACGTTATTGAGATGAATTCGAGTTATATAACTGACAATATTCAACCCTCGTCCATCATCAGCACCTTGGCCAGCCGCCAGATGGCTCTGCGAAGAAGGGTCTGATTCAGTCATCTAGCCAGATAAGGGCAAGTCGTCCTCAGTTTCGGCCTTGGTTTTGACCTTTATGGCTAGCGTTTGATGCCCGATTTTTCATGGATCTGACGTGTTCTATTCATTGCGATCGCGTGTTCGATCTCTGAGGTTTGACTCACGACGGCCGGCGTGTAAGGGACAGTGTGTCATAATAAGATTAGCTCCGTGGGGTCATTGACAGCCTTTAACCTGCCTTGTGATGACCATTCCAATATCGCGCTAGGAGATTAAGCGGGACTCGGCTTCATGCCCGCTGCAAACAGTGGGGGCAATTTCCTAGGAACATAGCTTGACGTCAGGTCACATGTGACCATCTCAGACCATCTCATTTGCGGCTTCCAGTCATGTAATGAGGATGTGTGCTATATAGTAAGCAATCACAACGTTGCCATCAGCTGTAAGCTTCATGAATTTGGAACCAATAACGCACATTTTCAACCTGCGTAGCTGAAATATTTAAATGGAGTTTCTTTCAAAACAAAAGGAGTGCGTTACGCCTTGCTAAAAATATATACTTTCAAGGAAACGACTTGTAAAAGGGTCTAGCATGGAACACTGCATTAAGTGTATGTCTTTAACCTTCAGGTATTTCATTTGACAGCATTTTATCAGCTCAACCGCCCGAATGGGGGTATAGACACATCGTTTACTGTTTCACAAGTTCTTTTTATTAAGTGGTTGGGTCTGCACATTTAGGCATGCATAGGCACGCGTTAGAATAAGCGAAGTAATATAAGATACTAGGGCTATCAATGGAATCAATGTTTTCCTGTTTTGAATTTAATAAATGGCAGCCTAATGTTCAATGTCCCTTACCAATCTGTTATATAATGTTGTGTGTCGTTCGTAAGTCCGTAAGAAAACTTGGTCTGCGGAACATTTGAAAACCGTGACAGAGACATTCCAAGGTCATTAAATACATCAGAATGGCACTATATTAAATACAGCTCATCCTTATCAACCCTCAGAAGAATATCTCCAGCTCCGCGAACTCGCCCTTGTGAAGGCTACCATTCGGGAGATAGTCCGCTTTGGAGAGAAACAAAAACCCGCTGGAACTATCTCAGAGTGGCTTCGTTTAGTATCACGACATTGATGCACACTTGAAATAGCCAGTATCAATTTCTCTGCAGGCACGTCTCAGCAGTTACAGCTGTCCGCAATGAGTGGTATCAGCACACAGGTTAAAAATACCGCAGGAGGTCGGCAATGCACAGCAACCATAATTCACAAGCATATGAAAACGCCTGCCAAGTAAAGATGTTGTTCTAGATGGTTTGTGTCATGGATGGGTATGTCAGTTTGGTACTTCCCCACGGTATGGGGAAGCTGAAAGCTGGTTGGGGGCAGGGGATGGGTGTTGCAGCAGAGAGGGATTTTTTTGACGGTTCCTCGGGGCAGCTAAAGCTTCTGACTTTTCTAGTGACCGTAGAAACAACGGCATAAATATTGGCACACGCAAGTGAACTCTAACTAAGTCTATCTTCCACCCACAAATGGAAGGAAATTACACGTGACAAAGAAAGATAGTGAAAGCTTATTCAACACATGAACACATCAACTGTGCACAAGTGCTCTTGTCAAAGGCGATATGTAGTTCTGATAAACGCCCAGCCATTTCGGAGATATTCCCCCGAAGTTTGCGCAGGATGTGTACCTGCCAACATAAAACTCAAGATCGATCCTCGCGTTTGATATTATTCATAATTCACATAACAGTCTTTGCTGGACCCGAAAAGAGAAATAGGCCTTCCGTTTTATTTTTTTCACTAAATTATTCACTGACAAAAATTCCACCCATTTCTAAAATACCAATGTAAAAAGAGAACCAATGTTGCACAGTAATTGTGTATCTTTACTGTTAGGCAATGTTTACCAATGATTTACACAAATCATGACGGCCTTCAATGAAGTGGACTCCAGTGTTTCCCATCATGCTCTTGTATAGTGCGTGACAATGAGCTCTGTGTCACGCCATGCTGTTTGCTTTTTATCAAAATTGCAAGAACACGAAATTGTTTGAAAAGTACGAGTGGTGGTAATTTGATACGATGGTGTCACTGCAGACTATATTTGCTTTTGTGGAGTGCCACACTAACTTTCAATCCAGCCTCATTAATCTTTGTAACAACACTGCTTACTCTGACCCTTCCCTAATGTGTACAGAGTGCCTGAATACAGCCGTTAATAAGGAGCAGTTTTAAATTGCCGGGCGGTGGGCTGGTACTCTTCGGCAAGAACAACACCCAATGCCGGTGCAACCATGAAACACAATACTGTTATGTAGGCAAAACCCTTAGCTTCAATCAGCCTTCCTCCATTTACATCATTATGCCGGTGTTTAGGCGCAGAAACTCCGTGATATATTTTATGAGAAATTGTGCCTCGACGTTCATGTTGTTATATGGCCCAACCTCCTATGTATTGCCCATGCAACATACAGCCCAACTTCCCATGTAGCACACAGATCAATTTCCCATATAATATGGGCTCAATTTCCCATATATTTCGTATGTTATATGCGATCCAAATCCCCACGTAAAACACGGGCTAATTTCTCATCCTTGCATGTAAATACTGCATTTGACTGTATTATATGACTTGATGAGGAGTACCCTAGTGGCCACCGGTCGTCGACAATCCTATATAAATTAACAAAGCATTAGATAAAAATTAACTTAATTTTGGATTGTGGTAAATTGTGAGAAATTGGAAACTTTACACTGACCCATTCAGGTGTTTATTTATCTCAAGTGCTTTACGCCGGAGCCAAGAAGATTTCACTCATACGACGGCGGCCAGCATTATGATGGCAAGAAACTGAGCAAGGCTAGAGGGAAACCCACGGGCATCTGCAGGCTGATGGTAGGTGTTCCCAAGAACGATCGGGCACGAAGAAAGCATAAGCTGGACTTGAGCTGTCAGCGACCGCATTGGTGAGAGGCTGCTGGGTCATTGTGCTGGGGTAGACGGCTAATCCTTCGGCCAAGGATGCCCCCTGTTCACGGATTATTGGGCATAGTTATAAGGCTGGGTGCGCCATGATATTACTTTCTGTGTAGATAAAGAAGGTGATATTATAACTATTTGGTTCCTGAAATGGATGTTAATCAGTAAATGCGCGTATGCGGGAAGCTGATGGGTTGTACGTGAAACATGGCCACTGCTCGAATACGTCAGATTACCACACACAGCAATAAGGAAGACAAAAAAAAGGTCACTCTGGAGCTGTGTTGTTGATGTAAGCGCTTTCCGGAGCATGGCGTGCGTGGTGTCAATGAATAGGACTATCCAAAAAATGGACCTAAACAACGTGTGGAATGGCTCCAGTAAAAACGACAAGGCCGCGAATACAAGATGTCCTCCGGGTATTCAGAAAAACACACTACGTACAAATAAAGCAGTGGTCTGTTGAAGGGAACAATGAGTTTGATATATGAATGGTCCATGTCGGGTTGTTAAAAAAGGCTAATTAAAACAAGGTCAGGAAAGGATAGCCTAAAAAGTATGACGGTGTTAATAAAGATGTGGGTTTCCTGTAGCGTTCACAAAATATTCGCGGAAAGCTGTTTTCGTGTAAGGCTTTAGTTAAAAGAGCATCCATTAGCTTTGCAGGTCAACTCGGTGCGGGGGTCTAAAGAGCTCATATGCTAATGCAGGGTTTCTCTTAACGAACGCGGAGAAGACGGAGCTGCAGATGTTAAACTCATGCGATTTAGTACAAGTAGGCTGTAAAAACACACTGGCTTTAGGCGGGGCTTTAGCAGTGTTTTCACAATCCCAATATCCCCAGCAAAAATGACACTGGGTCCAGCAAGTATTGAAAGATAGGAACAACACCATGGAAATAATGTTTTACCGTCTTGTTTTTTGTCCACTGTGCGAAGTGATCACGTCGCACATGATCACAGAAAGCCACGCATATATGCGATGTATATAGTCCGCCATGTCTTACATCGTTGTCAGAAGCTGATTTTAAGAGAATGTTCTATGACTTTGGGAACCTCCAGGTAGATCAACACCAGATGTCATTGTGGCAATCCGAGTTGCAAGAATCCCATGGTAGCGTTTTATAGGTGAGACGATATCTCAATGGTAAAACCTTTTTCAGTGTAAGAACAGAAACGTCTTTGAGGTACCGGGATAATACATTGCAGCACTCCGTTTCTTTCCCAGCTTAGGTGTGTCACATGGACATCGGATATACAACCGTTAACAGAATATATATATCAACAGTGGAATTTTCTAGACGAAAGATCTGACCATTAGGAAACCATACCATAAGGAAACAGAGATGAGGTGCTGAAGTGTTCCTCATAGAAGATCTGGTATACAAGAATAACCGAAGACCATCAGTCGTGATAACAGTTGCCCCATGGTTTTGAAGCATTATAAGGTAGATGTCATACTACCCCAGAAACCCAAGACATCATTAAGCAAAGGATGGGTTCAGAAACTCTACGACCAAAGATTTCTGAAGATGCTAGATCCAAAGTCATCATTAAGTGAAAGACGATGTTTCTTTTCTCTTGCAAACTGATACATCAATAGCCAAAGAACTCCCATTTAGTGCTATCCACTGGCGCAGAGAAACAAGATGTATTTACATTTTTCTAGGGACCAGTATATGCAAGCTATGTCAAGGTCTAGCAAATCTTGAAGGAAAACCATCGCTGATCCCAAAAACATGCACTAGCTTTAATTTGTGCAGAAAATAGCTGCTCTAATTAACACATACATGAAGAAATTTGTCATTTCTATCGACCGTGGACTCTCCAAAAGGACTGGGGAGATTTGTCCGGTTTATTTTCCTTTCACGGTTTAAGTGCTGTGCCCAGCCGTCATGCGCGTAGACTGTGCTTTTACCTACTAGCTTTGCTTGTTCAGACCGCTTACGCATGCAGCTGAGAACGAGAAACACTGTTTGCTCTCTCTAAAACAGGATTATACAAGGATTCCGTTATACATATCAAGATTGCGTTCTTCGCTTGCTTTGGCTTCGTTGCTCGCTGCAAAATAAACGTATTATTGCTCTAAAATCTCCTACTCTATAACTTTGCTAATTATATGATTTAATACCATTTAGTTTGACAGTTCGACAGCATGGCACCAGAACATTTTATCAGTTATATTTTTTATGTTATTCAGAGAAATCTGTCCGCAAAACTTTGATTTTCTTATGTAATATTCAATGCTATTTCCTATGTAAATGGCCTTCCATATCCAGGGAAATATTCTCCCAAACAATTTCGACCCATACGAAATGGTTTCGGCGACTAGATAACAGGCTAACCATGTTAAGGAGGCAAAAACACTTAGACAAATAAAATAACAACTGTTGTACTTCTTAAGATAAATACAGTAAACGCATTTTATCACCAAGAACACATCTTCAGATATTTGCACCAAAGCGGCTGCTTAACCTGCAAAAATTCTCTTTGGTAAACTATAGTTAGCGTGTGTATAACTGGAATCCACATATTTGCGAGAGGCTTTTACACTTATTATCCACGTGAATCAGATATAATGTCTTACTACACCTTTTCTCAGGTAACAGTTGTTGCAAGAAGCGGTTCAGCGGAGCGCACTAAGCAAGTTATGAGACATACTAATGCATAGATGATTTAATTTCGCCAACGGCTATACAGATGACCGCGACTACGCCAACGCTTGGAGATGTGATTAGAATTCTATGCTGCATAAATGTAATTCCAGTGTACACTGGGGTATATCAGCTTTTGTGATCCCGAGAGAGAGACAGTTAATAAAAACAGAGATATACCCAGATCAAACTAGATAGAGAACATACACCAGAGTACTAAGATTGGCTTAGCACAGTATGGACACGGGCCAGGATAGAAGAAAAAAGGAGAGAAAAAAAGCGAGGCATTTTAGCGGCCATAATGTTAGCAACCGGAAAAGGATCCGTTAAGTTATTAACCGTCCGCAGGGCACGATTTCGAGAGAATGTAATTGGCTAAATTTAGTGGATTTCTCCGGGAGCTATAAAACAGACACGGAGCATCTCTAGCGAAATACTGAGGGATATGTTGGCAAACAATTCCAATCGAATTATCGTTGGCTGAGGTCGTGTCGATATAAATGGCATATCCGATCCAACGCCAGGAAGGTCTTAAAGCTTACCCGCGGCAGCTGTTCAAAAACTGAACCCCGGGTATAGTGTTAGAGCTAGTTTAAAATGAAGCTATAGCCGCACGACGTATGGTGGCTGTCACCGTAAATCAGATTGTAACAAGGCATCGTGATCGAAGGCGCACTTGAAACGTCTTCAGAAGATTGCATGCGACCGGCGCTACACACGCTTTCCAGGCACAACTGCTGGCTTGCAGTCGATGGAGTGAAGGCAAGCAGTGTCGCCATTGTCCCTTGGCGTAACATCGTTGACGGCCGACCTCTCCCCAAATGCCCACACCAGATGTTCTCAAGTTTCCCGACGAATTAGACCCCGGGTAAGATTTAATGAAGTCAAAAGCAGAGCGCCAATACGTTTCCGTGCACAAAAAAATCTTCCCACCAGCCGATTGCGACAGAAGAAGAAAACCCTTCGAAAAAAAACCCTCGAAATTCCTGTTGGATAGACTTGACTTGAACTACCGACTGACACAAATGGAGTTAATTTAGCGCTTTCGAAATAAACATGAAGATGCCAGGTAGTCATCAAACTGCTGTTAATATACATCAAGACTCGACAATGATGTCAATCGAACATCCTTCGCTAAAATAAACCTTCTTGTTTCGAATCGACTTAGCTGTCATTTCGCCTTCCGTTATCTCGCGTGCCAAGTCCAGGAGATAACTGTTGGTCTTCAGTATCGGCAATATTTTAGGGGGTAGGCTTCGTTATGCAATTCATAGAGACAGATCTGGAGAGAAGAGTTTCCGAGTTGCGAAGGGTTCTACTCGACGCATACACATGTGAAAGATTTAATGGGGCCAGGTGACTACTAGACTACTCGACATCAGTCACAACAAATGCTGATGCTATCGTCGCAGCTCACAGTTTACTTTCCGATATTACATACTGGAAATTTCTGCATATCTGATTTAACATGAAATAGCATGCGATTGTATTTACACATTCAGTTTTGTAAAATCCTACCACAAAGATATACGTGTGTCGGCATACACCTTTGTATATTGCAAAATATCATAATAATGTTTCTTTTCGTTATTTTTATATAAGATAAAGAGTTCTCTGTTTCTGATGTCCTTTTGTGTTTTGGTGTTGAGCATAGGGCATTGCAGTACAGAAATGGCATCAGCAGAATTCTGTAAAAAAGATACAGTGCTTTTCATTGCAATCAATCAAACATCACCTGTCTTCCCAATATTATCAAATATCAAGAGTCCGACCCATTTTTCAGTCAAAGGAAGGCTCGGTCAAGTATCTAGATCATTTATAACCAGCTTCCATATTTAATATTCTAGTTCTGCAACAGTTATTAAGTAAAAGCCGGTGGAAATATGCGAAAACATGGGCTGGGATTTATTGGGTGACAAACGCCGTCCTTTTTACCAAATTAAAATGGTTGTCATCTTTCCACCTTTTTGCTAGGATAAATCCACTTATTAAAAGTATTACCAAATGTATGGCCAATATTAATTGATTCAGAAGACGGGAAAAAGTGGTTGCTTTGTTTTAAATACCTGCCCGGCTGACCGACAAAAATTTCAGTAAAATATCAGGCGTATCTGGCATTGCAATGATTCATCGGAATCCTGGCTCTCAGACGTCTAAATAGTTAAAGATCCCATCTTCATAGTAATGCACGACCAGTGTATGGCTTACGAATGTTAGTATTCATTTAAGTGTATAGGTACCTTTATCGTGCACATAACATCGGGTTCATAATCTTCGAAGTTCCCCACTATTAATATTCACAAAGAAGGAATATCTAAAAGTAGCAGTACCAACTTATACCCCCCTTTCTGGCATATTTTCTTCACGGTTTCGTTCCTACTGTGTCATTTCGTTGAGTATTAATGTAAAATTATCCCACAATGATCTATGAGAAACATAACTAAATGCAAACAAAAGACACTGGATAAATCCGACATTCTGCCTTTACCGTTATGCTCGTCAGCACACAGCACAATTTCGACGCTTTGAGAAGGCGTCTAAAAAGCCGTAAATAAGTCTTAAATGTCAATAGCTATCTACTCTGAGTAAACGAAGCTCATTTCTCGTAGGCACACTTGCTACAAATGCAGCTAATTCAACACCGTAGCCGAAAAACCGAAACACTCGTACTTTTTTCTTTGGTTTTCCAAGCAAGATGTTGCACACGTTGTTACATAACATTGCTATAAAGAGTCTCTCCACCAAGAACTTTACACTGTAAGAGCTTATCGAGGACAATAACGCCGATGATTTCATCACAACTGTTGTACAGACAAGAGAAATTTTAAGGTTTTAATTTATGTAAACTTCGTTTAAAGTTCGTATTTCAGTTGTTACATGAGGCGACATGCGAAGGAGTCACAACTAGATTCGAGTGAGCGTCTGTCTCTATGAAGTTCTGTTTTGCACTTGAGATAACATAAATTTCTGGAACTAAAAATCTAAACAACGAGTTGGTTTTTTTATCAGGAATGATCCCGGATACTGAGAAATACTTGTATTTGTTAGGGAGACTGGCATGCACAACAGTCGCGACATACGAAACCAGTCGCTACAACAGTTTGATTCACTATCGTTTTTATATTTCTTGATGATTATTTTCGAACTTAATGAGGGGGAAGAATTGACTTCCTCTTTATGCTGACCGTGTCTGGTGTTATTATACCGTAGATTGTATTCGGATATTCTCAGCCGTGACTGTTATACAAAACCAAGGTAAAATTACACCAAAGCTTGGGTGTAATTTATTGTCATTTCTCCGTCTCGTCTGGTCTGTAATTGGTTTAATTTGACCAGATCCAATACTCTGGTCTGCCTAGTAGAAAGGTGACGCTGTCCAGCGTCTCCTTTATTAAAGACCGCGTCCACCCTAAGCCCCAAGTCTTAGCGCACGAAGTTAAGATACCGGTAACAAATGATGTCAGAACGCGGCTGTGACTGGCTTTCAATGATGTTACCTCTTTGGAGACATGTGCTGATCCATCGCTGTCAGCCTTAATTAAAACTGCGCATAAACAGACGCTTGGCTTCCTTTCAAGCGAACAAAATGACACGAGCAGCAAAACATCCGCGCTCAGTTGCAGAGCTCGAACTACTGGGAGAGGAGGGAGGTTATAGATGGAGAGAGGGGATCTAATTTTTCCAATCCTGTGCCCTCCTCAACCTTCAAGCCAGAAAGCAGTGGAGAAGCACGTCCTTACGTAACACTTCCGGGCAGAATTCTCGTTTATTAAAGTAAAGGATAATGCCAACGTGTCTTTATTGGAAGGCCCATAGAGAAAAACCTGTCAAAGACAGGATATTGCATAACTAATACTGAGAAGCCTTTGTGGTAATACCCCGATCGTAGCGAGTCATAAGTCCCTGATGAAGCTGACTGAAGAAAGGACAACAAACATACCGTGTCTTCAACGCAGATTCTGCAATATTCTGTATTGCAGCATCTTATTGTTTTTGCTAATTCATTGGGCGGATATAATTTTAACACAGTCTAAAATAAAGATACATGCCTGTGAACACTACATATGTTAACGCAAGAAAAAGTTTTCTAACCGAAGATAGAAAACTATGGCCTAATAAGTTTTTATTCGGGCTTCTTCATATACAACAGTTAATACAACTGTGAATGTTACCTTATCAGAATTTTGATTTTCCCGGTACAGTAAATCGTCGGGAAAAGGGACATTCTGACGAGTCGCAAAGAGAGCAATCACACCTGAGTAAATCCTCGTTGTCCCCATCTCTAACGTTGTACTTTAGGTGCATAACGTGGTTCCCTACAGGATCAGGTGAAGGCCGAGGGTGCGCAGCGCTGAGAAAAGAGCAACCAAGTTCTAAGGTTGGACCACCTTGCAAAAGAGGCGAAGAGATCTCTTGTATACACTGTTAGAAATGTCCGTGCTTTTGCCAATAACTCTGGTATTTCTAGGAGTGTTTTACCACTAGAGCTTTAGAGGCAAAACTTCAGTAATAGGAGAAACACGTGATCTGGGTGAGGACCATATGTTGTATTTCACACGATGGCTATTACGACCATATTGTTTACCGGATCGATTAAATTTTCTGTTTCCTTCGTATAATTGAAGCTGGCAAACAATGTTACATTTATCCCTTGATCAGCTAAAAACCGACCCCGTAAAGCCATTACATGATGTAAAAATCTCTAGGTGTGTTTACTTTATGTACATACAAAGTAAAACAACATGTTGATGACACCAGATGTTAGCACCGTCCACAACGAACGCCTCCTCGAGACCTGGTGTCGGGGCGAAATGAGATTGCGCTTCTTATTTCGTGATTGCTGCAATTCTGACTTTCTCACTGTGCAACCTGGCTGTAAATGACGGCGTATTAAATTCATTATCCGCTTTCGAACAAAACGGAATCTTAATGGCTAAAATTCAACCCACGCTTTTCATTTTCTTTGGCCCCCCTATTGTTACATTTTTCAGAGTGTTACTTCTCTCTCGTGTGACCTTTGACCCTTTGGCACATCAGTGTAATAAAATGCAAATTACTCTCTCCAAGCAGACGGAGCGTAACATGGAAATCCTGTCTAAAAATGAGAACAGGATCGTGTTGACGACGTATGGTAACAAGGGAGCGATAACAATTGGCGGTGCTTAAGTCAACAGAGGCTGCTTATATCCTTGAGGCCTATTTACTTGATGGCTCTGCAAAACGCTCAGAAGGCGATCATCCGACGCTAAACAATTACAAGTAAAACCACAGATCTTATTACACAAGGAGTGTACTTCCAATCGGTGTAATTGGAAAACAATTTCAGCAGCACATGACATGAATAGTCCGACGGAAAGCTATCGACTATCCATTTATACAGGAAGGTGCATGCACAAGTGGTCTAAAGCGCAGTCGTTAGACTAGTTGTTGTTTTTGTTGACCTATTGGTAGTGAATCCCGAAACGCTTCTACTCGCCCTGGTTTTACCTACATATAACTACGTAGATTATCTATTATCCGAGAATGCACAAAGATTTACGCCCCGCTGTGTTGTGTTTAATAACACAGAATCAAAAAATGTGGAAATGATTTTTTCCGTAAATATAGCTGTTCGCCGTAAATAACCACTAAAATACAAGCAGCCTTTCCAGCGCAATAGTGAATCAAGGCAATGTTCGCTCGAACCAGCGTTTGCATGTCCTTAATCCGTTTAATATATTGACTTGTACCGTGGTCTGTATTAGAATTCTGAGAATGTAACAAATATGCCTTCTTACCGAATTGCAATTAACATGCACATAACCGATGTAGCGGTGACTTTTGCGTGAGTACATCGCATTGAGCGATGTGCTTCAAACTGTCCTACACGAGTAGATACAAGTGATGTGGTATTACTATAGTGGGTCAAAACTTGTGATATATACCCTACCCACACATGATTTATTACCTCATTTGCATCGATATTACAAGCGTTACGCTTTATCAGATTGATGTCTCTGGGCGATTGGACGCATGGCCGCGTGTTATTGAAGGATTTTACATTATTAAGTCAAAATAATAGCCACACCGTTAGAAAAGTCCTTGTTTCTTCCAGACTAACTCCGGTATTTCTATGTTTTCTAGAGTTGTACTGTATGTCTCCTTAACCCTGTATATGTACCGACCTCACGTACAGATTAAGCTAAATACATATGTATTCAAGTCAACAGAGCAAATATTTGTGCAACAGAAATACGCTACTGGAATGTTATACACTGTGTTTATTGTTTCGGACCAAGGTCTTGCCCTTCTAAAGAACACGTTATCCTGCCCAGTAGGTTGGGCAAGACAAAGATGCACGCTTACTCACAGAGTCAAAGATGAAATACCGGGAGTATGGTGTTGTTCATGCCAAAATGTATTATCTTCTGCGGAAGTCTGCGGAACAGCGTCTATTTGAAATAAGATGGCGATATTCTGTGCGTTAGCTATTGTAATAAATGAATGTTCAAGATGTCAAGCATAAATGCTCCGGAAACCACATGCCATATGTATAAATGCAGTTTCGCCTGGGTTTCAATTCATGCCAGAATCAAGAATTCCTCTTTGTTGTCGGGGGCCAGGCCAGAGTGGTATATTTGAGCGGATCAAAGTTGATTTCTGTACCGGTAATATGAGCTCACACGATATCGTAATCTAGCGCAAAAATAGTATTTACAAGACTTCAATAAAAACCTAGAGTTATTGACAAAACAATTAAGCCTCGCAACAGCGCCTGAGAACAACCGGAAGTGGTTCGGTGTATTTCCAGGATATAAATGGGAAGTCGAATTTTTCGGAGGAAAAAAATGAACCATATGCTGCGACGGCGGCACTGATAGAAAGTCTTCGGTGTTGTCTATAATTCTGTATCCAAAATCGATTAAAGAGCCTTTATTTTTGTCTAATCCAATGCATCATCTCGGGAAAAAAAGATGTGGTCGTGTTTCCACGCCGTGCTGAGGCCTTTGTGTCACAATCAACTATTACCAGATCCTGTACTCTGAGCTTATAGCGATCACGACGGCAAAACAAGGCTTTCTTTTACAACAGACAGTGTCAAAACGGATCAGAGAACCTTGCTAGAAATGATCTGGCGTTTGGCTTTTAATTTATTAATGCGCCGAAAACTCGTATCGTTTAATACGAAACAACGGCTAGTACGAAACAATGGCACTTTAACCATTTTCTTTGGCAGGTGAAGCCTTAGCTTTAGTATTCGTATGTCGGAAACCGTCGCGTCGCGTCATATGTACATAAGAGAAACACAATACTATGAAAGCAGAGTATGACAACCGGCTGAAAGGAGAAGGGTGCTTCATCATCACACACCGGTACAGCCTGGTGTAGGTATTTCATTACTTTTGCCCCATCAATGTTGACTTTGCCTTCGGGTGACTATCTCTAATCTGTTGTTGCACCAAAGAATCAAGTTTGTCTGATACGAAGTTAATTTTCTGGGTTCAGACAGTAATCCGATTACTGCCGCATGCAGAAAATAAGCAAATACACACAGTCAAAATCGGACTATTAAGATCATGAAGAAAACAAATGTACGCAGTAATCGTGTGGAGCTTTTTACACGATGGCACGATAGTGCAAATGCACATAATATTTCGGATACTCAACACGGGCGTTCCGGGCCTATAGTCATAGTGAGTTTCTAAGACAGCGTTTAATACAAATCCCCAAGGATATAAAGACGTATATACAGTCACGAAGAATTTCTACGAGGCCAGAAGGCGATGAGGCATCCACTTGCTATTTGTCCCGGCCAAGTGCTTTGTACGAAGGCAATGTGCCGATGTATCAGCAAAACTAACGACCTACTGCACTTGCGCTGACGGAACCATCGCTTCCTTAGAGGTCTTCGGCAGAAGAAGCAGAAGGGACTTCAATTGCAATGGAGTAATTGTTTCTGGAAAACATGAGAAGCGGCCATATCCTCTCTGTTTACTGCTCTCGATACAAATGTAGATAGGAAGTGCCAAAGAAACACGACACTTTGCCGAGTTAACACGACCCTTTCTTTTGGACGGAATCAGTAGTCAGAAAAAAAATTACAATCGAATGCCATGAGAAATAGGTAAGTATAAATCACGCGGTACAGACACCTATCAGAATGGTAACGGCTTCCAGAACTAGCGAGGAACAGAGGCGTCCTGCTGCATTTCGGGGCTAGGCTGCCAGGGATTGTTTGTATTTGGGAGACTGGATTCAATATTCTACAGACACAAATATCCGTGTCTCTTTTGTACGTGATATTCGGCGGACTTGTTGAGATTTCACAAGAGAAGACGATCCCAGAAGGACATGATAACAGTGAAGAGGTGGACGTATCTCCGGTTAGGGGAGGAAATCGCCTCCAAGGAAAACTATGGGATCTGGTGTTGTAATTTCCCTTTACAGCTCGCGATGGTTGTTGTGTCAAAATACCCACTCATCTATTTCGCCGGTTATCTCTGATGACCGCCCGCTATCTGATTTTTGTGGATATTTCGTCTGCCCTTAACGAATTAATGGAAATGCCACGTGAATTCTTGAGCTCAAGAAATAGAGGCTTTCCCAGGAAAGTTGCTTATTATTGCCACATTTCCCATATTTGATGTTTCAACGGAAGCTGTCGGCGCTCCGGCCTTTATACTGGCGAATGCCTAGTGATATTTTGAACAAGTATGACCGAGCGATACCACGAGTTGGGAAGATGGGAATCCGGGTGGGGAGGGTTAGGAGGGAGGGTATGAGGCAATGGTGCTGTGCGTATCACCAGCCAGATCAATGATAAGAATTGCCTTTGATTTCTGCTACCCGTCATTTGGGTCAAACTGCCAGAAGACAGAAGCTCTATCTACGGTGTATTTGATACCGCACGTATAACGTGAATTTCATGGTATCGACGAAACTTCTTGGCTCGATATCTAATGACCGTCAATTCAGCGGATGTTGAATTGCCAGTGATGTCGATTTGAAGGCAAAGACGTGCAAAGGAAACTGAAAAGCTTGAAAAGTCATCCTGGAACATAATGCATTAGAAAGTAAGACGAAGAAGAATGGCTTGCAAAGACACTATATCTTATTTACAGAGCAACAGCATCTGTGTCATTTCAACACTTGTAACGCTTATGACACCAAGCCTCCCATACTGAATATCCCTCCTTGTTTAAGTCATAGAGATTAGTGCCAGAACTCGGGCCTTTTAATTGAGATTATAGTTAGGGAATTACACGCATACAAATTTACCACAAGCATTTTTATTAGCGGGATGCAATAGTACAAAGTCAGAATATGCTGACAATTATAATCAAGGCTGCATTTCTTTTGTGTATTTGAGTCAAAGTATGAGTTAACGTCTGAGCAGATTAAGACAAGAGAGACAAGTCATAAGGTGGAAGCCATAGGTAGGTCTTCGGACGGCAAAGAGCGTGGTAAGAAGGTCGTCAAAAGTCAGACGGTTTGATTTGAAGGATACCAAGCCATACCCATCACTATGAACTGGCACTAAACGAAGGTAACAAGCGACTCTGTTGGCGTTCGACCATTTAGACGAACTGTCAAGCAGAATCAGAAAGACTTATAGAGAATCGTCGATCCGCTGGGAGCCCGCCTGCCGGGCCTCCGTCACGGACCCGGTCCAGCTGAGATCGAATATCAACTCGCCTTGACCGCAGGGGTCGGCGTGCGTTGTTCATTTGACAAGCCTTGTCGGCCATATTAGTCACATCCAGGTCACTTCACCCACGACTTGTAAAGTTAACTGGGCAGGTTTACGACGCCGGGGGTGCCGGCTTAGACCTTATCGTTGGCCCACATGTTCCAAGCGTCTCTGAACGCAACCACTAAAACCTCGACCACTTCATGGCTGGGTTAGTTTATGGTTTAAGTGTCAAAGGTAGATTTACCCGGTGATATTATACGTTCAACTTGTTGTGACTCAGGTCTACATTTAATGCGATTTGTCCAACCAAATATGTTATAAATTATCACTGGTTGGTGTTTTGGAGAGTGGAATTAAAGTTGACCGTACAATGCTGAAAAGTGACCACGCAGTGGTTTACGGTTGCTCTTCTGTAATACAGCTGACGCTATGTGAAAACCTTTCTGCCTGGCGCCTTACAGTTACAGTAACACAACTGCTGTGTAGAAGTATGGGAGAAAGGATGAGCAATGACACTCAGAAAAATAACCCCTTGTTTTCGTTTCAAACCACGTACGTCCAAAACACTAGACGGACAAAAATAAAATTACAATACGTTTGCTGTGGAATTTTCTCTCGTATAAAGTGCGAAATTAACAAGTCTGCCCCGACGATGATCTGAATTTACGTGCAATGTAACCCTGTTGAGATAAAGAGACAAATTGCGTAGAATATTTTTCAATTTTGGACTGCGGGTGACGAAATCTAACTTCACTAAGATTCAAATGAATCGATGCTTTTAGTTGAACTCATTCCATCGTTATTGATTTGTTTTGTTTATTTATTGACCGCGAGGAATGCCATTTCAAATAATCTACGTCAACATGTGTGGGAGAGATGTAACAATCGCCTGTGGCGAAAAATATAATCGAAAATGATTTCATTAGTAACGAAATATTATCATCACTGCGAGAAGTCACACTGCTGATGGTAGCTCTTGCGTTGTTAAAATCAAATCTGGAAACAGTTACCTGATTTGCTTTCGCGGCAAACTTCTCGTTTCTCCAGTGTGAAGCTAATTACAAGAAGTACTACCACACATTTCCCATTTTCTTGGACAATGTGTCTACGCCATCAAATCTAAGCGATCTAATGTCAACTCGCAGTTGAGATAATCACCGTAAACATTATTTTGAAAAGTATTTGCTTCGGTGGTGAACAGACATTGAATTGAATGGCATGCTGCACAATGTTGTAGGCTACACCCAGTTAACAGGTTTTGAAAGAAAACCTGCTCCAGTACTCAAAATGCACTGATTCTAATCAGCATTGATTAGATGATTTGGTTCGGGGCGTTGATGAAATCAATAAGCCACGCCTAGTGATGATTGATTATGACATGTAACTATCATGTTGACACTTTATCCATCGTGTAAGAGGAGGATGGCGCACGTTCCGTTATAACCGTACACACATGGTTCGTCAATAAGAGAGGCACGTAATTCACCCATAGATATAGGTAAATGAGCGAAGAAATCCATGCATTTTCCACCTCAGTACCAATCGCTTTAGAAGAACAGGCAATATAGTGACAGATTTATTAATTAGACTGTGGCTTAACGCCCAACCAAAGATTCGTTCACTTATACGATGGCGGTCACATTTATTAGTGAAGTGACCCAGAGGGCCTTGCATAAACAGCCGACCTTTGGGAAGTCCCTGGAAGTTTTTTCCACATGTTAAATACATACATGCCCACCATGTTGATACATGACAAGTGGTCATCAACAACCGTTACACTTGGCAAACGGCCAAACGAGCGTCGTCGACCGATTTACTTCATCAAAGTCGCCATGGACAATGAGAGAGAGTTAAACTACAAAGCAGCTGTTCAAGACCGGGTTTGAAGACGCTACAGTGATATAGGTGCGATCCCGAAAGCAGGATGGCACTGAAAATAACAGTTCGTCATTTTTTTCCATTTCCTCATGACAGGACTTAACACAACGTTTACGGTCTTAGCGGTCTTTATCAATATGCATGACAAAGTAGTAAAGTTCAAACATTTTTTTTACCAAAATGTTTTCAGCATTGTCTAAAGTATAGAGCAGGAAAAACAACGCCCTGATCTGTTTAACAGTTTTGCTAATATGTTTTCTGGTCACAGGCATAATCGGGAAAAGGAACCCAGAAAAATTCCCTTACATTGTCTCAAAGAAAGCTGATAGGGGAAAAGTCGGGTGAGTTAGTGATCCCATAATGATAGTGGGCGGCTTCAAAGACCAATGACCTTTCCGTCGAAGGTATTTAGCACATCACTGCTTTGGCCGTGCAGGAAGTTTCGCGTCAACAACACCCATCACACGCAAACTCTGATGAAAACCTAAAGTAACATCAAACGATTCTTTCATGAATAAATTTGAGTACAAGGGTAATACAAAAAAGGTTTTTCCACATACATGAGGCAGAGGTTAGCGGTTTTCACCGTGCACAGTTGTGCTTGAATCAAATGGCCTAGGTCTTGTGTGAACGTTAATTGCCTTGAAATCAAGTGAACGTGTGCACCAGACATACATTACTGACAAGGTGTTCTCAAATTTTGCTAGTGTTACTTTTAATTAGGCTTCCCACAGTTTACACCAAGGCATGCATTATCCCAAGAGTACGAATATCAGACATTCGTCAAATTTATAAAGTATATCATGTTACTTTTTGTTCAATACGATGGCTACAAACATCTTTCAGTGATTCTAGACCATTGACGCCTAACAGATTGCATTTAGCATAACCGCATTTTTTAACCTAACTGTGCATAGGCCATGGTGTCATGGGGGTGTGCAAGTTGCCACTGCTTATGTATTTGCCCGAGCACTTAGAATAGAACCGTAACAATGGTGAATTGTGGTGAGTTCACGAGTAACGTGTAACTGTCAACAATTACACTCATCGCTGCTCTGCTTTTTAATAAGTCTGCCCCCGTGTTTATCATAAGGCAGATTCCATCAAGGTCCTTTATGATATGTCGGATATTTGTAATAAATAGCAGAAATTATTGGCCTGCTGTTCATTAACAATGATAAACACTGGGGCATTACATAGCAACAAAGTATTTAGATGCTTTTTTATTACATATGCATAGATACATGTCACAGATGTAATTTCTTATCTAATAGTGTTATATTAACATTGAGATACTTCACCTGACCCATAAACTGTTATTCACGATAAGATTCCAATTACACATAAATAGAGCTCTGATTCGGCAGGGTTGCGATATTTTATGCAACAATAAGTAGCATAAACCAAGCAAATATATTTACGAGGCCATTCGATGCGAGAGTGGCAAAACAATAAATGCATCGTAACATTATTAGTTGGAACGATATCTGCTGACTGTTGGTCCCCATAAACAATGGGCAAAAATATGCCCTCCATCTGGTATTCCTTCTGTGGCAGAAGAACGCCATTAGGTCCAGAACCAAACCATAGGTAGATTAGACAGCGGTCGTGTGGACATGCGCCTCTGTGAACGGCAACAGGTGTTACTCTTTTTACCTTATGTTCGCTTTCCTTTTTACTCCCCCCGCTGAAAATAGAACCTAGTTGTGAACAGATTTTATCGGAAACGATTTTCTGTTTTTATTCAACAGTGCCTTAGAGCACTAAGCACGGATCCTTCTTTCACCTGCTGCCGAGGGTGTTTTCCACTTTTTTTGGTTTGCCTTGCACTACAAAGTTATGGGTCGAATTATTCTGTAAAATCTTCAGGCGAACCAGAGACAATTTAAGCCGCTAATTACGGACTAGGTTTGTCACTTATATTGGAGAATGGTCAATTTCCTTCCATTTTCCCTATAGGACAAACAAAAACTTTTCCCTGCAGCAGAATTGCATAAACATGTAAATCGTTCTGTAAAGGGTACTCGACTCGCCCATTACCCTGCAAATTATCGCAATTGTCACGTTTGACATGTTAAATGCCCAGCTGTATTGTGGTTGATCGCTTGAATGAATGCTGGCTGCACTTAAAGTTTATGGGTTCTAGTCGGATGGAATGAACTGACATGGGATAAACCGCCCCGGGGCGCAGTCACCGCCGTTAAAACGGCTACACTCATCCGGGTAATTAGTGGTTTGATCCCACGATTTGAAACACCAGTCGTCTATGAACCCGCAAAAGCACAATATGCAATTCAAGATACAGACTTGCGACTGATCATACATAACTAATCGGACGAAGTATGGCTTCTTGTCAATCCGACTGAGTTTTTTTCTGACTCTTTATGTAAGTGCGTAAATCCAGGCGTATCCCAATATCACGGTATCACGGTATAAGCAAAATCAGCGAAACCAAAATGCATTAAGATCCTTGGTGTAGAGATACGCTAGAAACTTGTCACTCAGATCACTGTCTTACCCAGTTTTAGGTTATGCGACCTGACATCGTCTTTCGCTATCATACCCTGATCTGAGCTTGTATGTGTGTGAGGGATGGCTGGGGGGGGGGGGGACGGGGGCGATGAATAGACCGGGAGGTGGTGTGGGTAAGGTATTGCCGGACTGAACCTCGTCCCTTGCATGTCGGGATGCTGACATAGATATCAGCTGAGGACAAATGCAGATACCAATCGTATATCCCTGACACATAAGCTATAGGTGCCATATTAAACACCTCAAAGCATCACACGGGAACGTTCTAATGTGCAATCGATGTTGGCTGATGCTCGATATTCAGCATTTTGGGATGTCACTTACATGCTTTCACGAAATCCTGTAATGCTGTTCCATAAATTCAGTAAAACCTCGACTCTTGGACAATTACTTAGTTTAGCCGTTTGGACAAGTGTAATTTATTTTCAGTCCTGTTTCATTGAGTTCCTCCGGTAAGAGCTAACCCTTAGGGATCTATACTGTTTAATAACTACTTCTAATATGAACATGTGATGGCACTATCCTGTCCAACGCCTCGTCTTTGGTGGACTAAGAAGCTGACTGAGCACTTTGGTATATTAATATACACTTTTGCAACTAAATAGGGAACAAAGGTAAAAGAGTGCGTTGCACTACCTAATATTTAAACGAAAGGTAAATAGCTACTCGAGGCTGAGGATGCCCTCAGGAGTGACTGTTACCATGGGAATCATTTAAATAATGGAGTCTTGGACAGACACACTTTAGAGTGCTAAGTGTGTCCGATACTTCGAAAGGGCCTAGGACCGGACGACGGCCGGCCTGATTCCTTGTCTGCAATAAGATGAATGCTTGTATGGAAGACGTCTTTACTTTGGAAAACAATCAATGACACGGTAAAACCATTCATATGAAAAGCTGATAAATGCTAACATATGATGATTACTATCTATATGAATGACATCCAACCTATTTCAACAATAAAATATATATGTATAAATACAACAACAATATAAATCTTACTTCTGACTTTTTGCGCGACTTCCTGGAGCAGTTCCCCGTAATCCACGTGTTCTGTTTGGTCATATTTCCGGTTCCAGGGCCGGATTCCCAATTCCTGATGGAGTTCAATGAAAATGGATTCGATCTGGAAGTAGCACTTAGAGCGTTCCGAATTGGCTTGTGTTTTAATATCGTGATAGAGTAAACCGACGCGGGACCAATTAAAATGACGGACGACGTCAACGAAAAACAAACCTGCTTTTTCGTAAGACCCTTGGATCCGGGTTAAGAGTTTATATTGATCTTTACTTTTAAACGCCGCCACTAAGCCGCCGGCGCTGATCACGGGTATCCCCCAGGAGTAAGAGAACCGTGCCACTGGGGCCACGGCGTAAGCGCAGGCCGGACCCAGGAACACATGAGCAGCCTTGTTTACTACCATATCAATGGCGGCCAAGGGACCGGTGGTATCCGAGCAGTTAGAATCCTGAATGTTCAACACCAGATTGTGGTCAGGTAGCAGGGCTTGATTCCTTGTCACGGCCTCCACGGCATACTCTATGGCCGGTCCCGTTAGTTTTAAACTCCATGGGTAAGATTCGTTTTCTGGCAGAATGACCCCGATGTAGACGTTGGTTTTTGTGGTCACCACGCAAGGGCAAGACCAAAGGAATATAATCACGAGCACCAATAGTCCGTACTCACGTACACTGACCAAGGGCAACATCGTCCCCATAGCACTTGACATGACGGGCAATTCGGGCTATCAGAAAGACTCAAGGCCGATGAATACCAAGAACAACAAAACGTACATTTTACATCTTTGTCGTGATTTGGTATCGAATAGATCTGACTTGTAATGCTTGGAACATAGAATCAGATTGCAAAAATAATATATAATCCACTACTCCTTATTTATCGAAGTAGGGGCACAACCAATATATTTCCTCCGGGTTAAACACCGGCAACTTGGCCCTTGGTAACACAGAGCGGTCTCAATGAAGAAACAAGCAACACCTATCTTAATCACATAGACATCAGCACTGCCCCGGGCTCTCCTCGCGTCATGCTACACAAAATTAACACAAATGACACGTGATTGAGCCTGGGATCACATCCTGCTAGCACCAATTAGGACAAATAGGGAAGTAAAAACACTTAAAGCACCATGGGCAGTGGAGGAAGGTTAGCAGGAATTGCTTGGAGTTACATGGTGGATTCCGTTTCCAGTGAGAGAAACGCGTAATGCAATACTTTACAACGGTAACAGCCGTGCCGTCTCCCATACTTCGGACGCCTTGGCTGACGGGAGTTATATCTGGCAAAAGAAACCATACCTAAAGAGAGACGATCAGACAACGACGACATTGAAACGAAAAAGCTGTAATCGATTCTCGGGTTTTTAAAATATCCAGGGACAAATCACGGACTGATCCATCCAGCTGACTGAATCGTCTCTTCGAGTAGGGAGACATCTAAAAACGTCATGCTACTAGCTCCAAGGCGGCGGCAGCACCAATATGACTTTTCAGCGATATCAGCCAAGACTCTCCCGTGTCAACTCTGCGGCGAAAATTTCCTTTAAATTCTACTCAAGTGTTGAAGATTGCGCGCGGCTGGCGGAGCCCAGATCCACTTGCCCTCTGGCACTTGTTGTCCATTCCCAGCTGTGCTGATTCTCTCAGGGTTATGGACCACTATGTCTCATACGGCACCGCTTTAAGGCCCTGCTCTTTCTAAGGGCATCTAATCACAGGCCAGCCCACAAACGACAGCCTTAATATCTTTTAAATCCCAATCTTAATACTAATTAAATCGTTCGGCAGGAGCCCTGTGCAGTCACTTAGAGTGTAAAGTCGGTCAGTGGTGGAAGACAAACCTTGAGTAACAAAATGTATTGTGCAAACCAAGTAAAAAGACTTGGCCTCGTGCAGATCCTATCGCAGTGGGTAACAGGTATACACCTGCCCCACGGTGGGGAACAATATCTACAAATTTGATACAAGAATGCCTTGCCGATGGAGAAAAATCCGGCACCTTTTATCAACTGAGGAAATATCCACGTATAAAGGTAACAATACATTTAAACACAGTCACGGTAATGTGTTCCATCTGTACACGCTGAGGTCAAGGCAGACTCTCAAATGAAAACATCGGCTTGTTTCGCTGGCGTTTCTTATCCGCACACAGGCTTATTAGGATGACAATGTGACAGTCGCGGGTTTCACTGCTGTCGTCCTATCCGGATCGCCTGCGGTGCTGTGTCCAAAGTCCCGGAACGGAGGTCCCGTATCTCTCGGAACGTCTCCTCTCCCAGTATTCGCGATAATTCATCACCTTGCAGTTCCCTGGGTCCAGAATAAAGTTAATCCAACACGAAGGACAGCGCCATTAATGCCGAGCTGATCAATCTCTGATCAAATGATTTCCCTCCTTCGTGAGTGAGCGTATAGGTTCTTTATTTGCTCACATGTACGGCCGTGGTATATGTGTGTCCGCGCCGGATGTCACTCGACTCCACGACAATGTCCCATCAGCTCGGGAGGGGAAGAAGATCAATAACCTTCTATGACCAAGTGTAAACTTCGTGGCCCTGCACGCTTCGATTGTTCTGTTCCCCTCTTGCTTCTCGTACTAAAAGCCACGTGCTGGCGGCGGCTTTTGTGAGCGAGATATGAACAGGGCGCCTTAAGGTACCGGTACACTCTTCTCGTACCCGATATCAAGCGGCACACGTGGAAACAGTCACTCCGTACGCAACTCGCTCCGCTTCAGGCAATTTACTTCGCACCGTTCGTCCATGCACAACGGTTTAACAGCGATCGGGGCGAGCCTGTTACAGGAGGTAACCTGAAATTGCCTAGATTTATCTATCTAGAACAAAAGCTACGCTGACACTCCATCACCGGCAAAAGCGCAACGATCTGGTCCTAAGCCCGAGAAACTGGGCGGAATAGGACAAGGCTCGTTACGAACTTAAGGCTGGTCTTTGACCGTAATTTACTTAATGCGAGCATTAAGCCTTCCGATTCTGACGGCCTGTAACTCGATGTAATAAGGCCTGTTCCCTTCGGGACAGGGTTCCGACCAAAAGCCCGATTAAGATATTAGAGGGTAACATCACCAGAGCGGCAACGAGAAGTCCGTTGATTGTGGGGGGCATGTCCCTAAGAGCGCTAAGCTATGATTTTGTAACTTAGGAGGAATCTCCGTAAATTGGACCTCGGCGACATCGCTGCTGATTTCAGTCCTCCTGGTACTAGGAGATAGCCGCGCGTCTTCCTCGGCTAATACATGTACGGCCTCGCAATTTTTCTCTTCCCAGCTGACTGGCCTGACTGGCCTCGTTGATGTATCGAACTCTTTGAATTACCCGGGCATCGAGATACTAGCAGTAAAATCCCAGCTATATGCAAATGGCAACTGCGAAAGGAGTAGGCTTTAAGAGAAATGGAGAAAAGAACACAGAAATCTGTCACCGTTTGATTGATCGTTGCCCGAATAAATAATCGTATTCCTGCCGAATAAAGAGCTCTCTAAAATTCAACGGGAAATCCATGTTTTCAATAACTAGCCATAAACATTATTTTTTTCTTAATATCTCTAAGCTTGCTATGAAACGGTCTTTATTGTCGCATTTGCATTTGGTTGAATAGAAGATTCCGGTAAACGGCGTAAAAAAAATAAAAGATATGGCGGGAAAGGATATGAGGCATCTTTCAACGATCCGAATCCTGGGGAGAGGGAAGGGGGGCAGGGGAATTCGGCAATAAACTGTTTGGTACAGCTAATCGTTCACAAACCAACCGGACCCGTGTCACAAACACATGAGGGATTTACACGCCAACTTGAAAACTGGTTACTAAATCAATATTGGGGCCACCGTGGCTAAATCGGTTAGCGCGATAGCGCAGTGCAATGACCCAGAAGCCTTCCACTAATGCGGTCGCTCTGAGTTCAAGTCCAGCTTGTGCCTACTTTTTCTCCGGCCGTGCGTGGGAAGGTCTTCCAGCAAACTGCGGATGGTCGTGGGTATCCCCCAGGCTCTGCCCGTTTTCCTCCCACTATAATGCTGGCCGCCGTCGTATAGGTGAAATATTCTTGAGTACGGCGTGAAACACCAATCAAATGAATAACTAAATCAATCAATCAATTTAAAAAACTTGGAACTCCAAAACTTTCCAAAACTCTATACAATTAGCGCGTATCATCTTCTCTTTGGGGATGCTTTAAAGACGACAGAAAGAGATCTTTTCCAGAACATTTATGATCGTGATAAAATGAGGAATACGCGGGGATTTTTTCCAAAACGATGATGATGATGATGGTTATGATATAAAGAGAACGATCAATCTAAGTTTTCTAGCACGTAGCGTGATGAATGTGACAGTGGGAAACAAAAGCATATTTTTCAAGGGCGTTGTATCGTGACCTTGACAACAAGAGACAACAAAGTGGACTATACTGAAGAACACGCCTGTTTGTGTCATCGCCTGCAGTTCAGCTGGTAATTTTATGAATTAATTGTTAACAATAAGCCATCCATGTAATATCAATTAGCATCTCTTACTAGGGTAGCGCCAACTGCACAATAATGTATTGATTACTTTACGGGGTTGCTAACTGAGTTTTGAAAACACAAGGTGCCATGATTGTGGGTATCCGATTTTTATTTTGTAACTTTGATGATAAAATAAGGTTATGTTAATTTCTTCATGGTTCTTTTGATGTGTATGTTAAGTAACTCACGTACGGACAATTAATATTTTCTCTCATTTGTGAATGCTTGATTTCAGTGAACTATTGAGACATAATTCAACTGGAACGGAACAATTCTACTCTGTACTCTTGGTCGACAGTTTGTATATTGTTAGTTGTGGAAATTTACAGAAGGGAACTATGATCTTCTCTGTGATATGTCTTTTGGATGATAACAATCAGGGCCATGTGAGTTCATACACGCGGCCATCTTGCTCGGTCAGCACCAGTTAAATGTAACATTTATAAAGAAAACAAATGTAAATAAAGAAAAACTGTTTTTTTTTTCTTCTTCTTCTTTTAAACTGTTGGAAACAGACTCTCATATCACTTTGCAAGATATTAGAAGTATTCAAGCCAGATGTGTCACTGACGTTTTGAGCAAAAAAATACAAATAAAGATGTCGAAGTTTTGAGGCACGGAAACGAAATCCGATCAACATGCCCCCATCCACTGATCATATTTTATTATGCAACGACAGAACGGCCATATTGACGTGTCTGTCAGTGCCGGGAGCCTCGCGCTGCTTTAATGCGAGGCTATAAACAAGGCATTACTTTTATTAGGCACTGCGATATGCTCCCGAAATGAATTTAAAATCTCCTCATTTGGTGTCATGTTTCGGTCAAAATATTTATGCTAGCATTAAATACTGTCGAGAGAACACAGCTCGGTCGCACTCTCTGACAACAAACTACTATGTTAGCCTATCCGCACGTGGGGTAACGTGCTCTAATTCATCTCCGGAAGTGGTCTCCTAACAGCTTTAAGTCAGAAAGTTTACTGAGCACCTGCCGAAGGCCGGCAAAACACTCCAGGTGTTAACAGGTATCCAAGAATATTTCACCAATACGGCGTCCGCCAACATTATGATGGGAGGGGAAGCCAGCAGAGCCCGGGAGAAAACCAACGACCATTAGCAAGTGGCTGGCAAATCTTCCTGCAAACGGCCGGAACGGAAGCGAGTATGATTCACACCTGTACTCACTGGTACTGCATTAGTTAGAAACTAATGGGTTATTACGCCGCACCAACAAAAATGGGTCACGAAGGCCCGAAAATAAAATAAAAAAGTAAATCTACAAGTTAATAAATGAACAAATCCGGATTGGTCATACTTGTAGAAATAATACTTGTATCAAAGAAGTAATATCAGAAATAGCTTACGGATATGTAAGTATCAATATTCCCACAGAAAACAGAATATGGGAACCCACACATGTACAACCAAACATTTGTCCACGTAAGTTATGGGCACAATAATAGGTTTTCCTATCATACAGCTGCTGTATCGTGTCTGAAGTAAAAAGCTACAGAAACACGTATGTTCAGTCCTTGGTATGGCATGCAAGAACAACGGGATTTCGAAGATAAAAAAGGGCTATTTAATTTTAAAATCGACGTTTAAATGAGGTGCAAATTTATGTAGTCTAACAAAGGCTGATGAGGCAAGACTCGCGCACTCTCCTCGAACAATTTAAAATGGGTCAGTTTGTGAGATAGGTAAAAAGATCACATCAGCACTGCAGGACTGAGCTAACGCATTCAGAATATTTGTACCTGTGTGAAAGGAAACGAATTCTATTTTCATTCTTTGTCAGTACGACGGAAATTGTGGAGTATTCTCGGGCTATATGATTTTTTCCTGCCATTCGCTACAAATCCTTGAAAAAGATCAAAATTGAAAACTTTTGGGTTGTGGAACAGATTTAACCTCACTCATTAAGTAACTGGCTTTGTGTGACTTCCAAATTAAATCCAATGAATATGGCATCATGCGAAATGAACGCAATGTGTTTCATTTATTCCGTCAAACTCAAAATAGCGCCCTGTCGAACCACTCTGTCACCTCTAGAGAAGCTCATAAAGTGCCTATGTAGCTATTTCAAAACAGGCATCGCCGCTGGATTAAATAACCCGGATATAAATTTCCTGTTACGTGTAAGCGCCACACCCTTTAGAGGAAAACAGCCTTCATGTCGCGTGCGCTCCGAGCAGAAAACAATACGACCCCTCCCCCGTCCCCTGGCTAGCATGTGGCTTGTCAATACTGTGACCAGTTGGCCTTTTAAGCCGTGACTTCCTGTCTTTCGACAAGCCAGGCAACTCACTCGATCCCTGCCACGGGTAAACCGAGAGTGACCATTAAGGGTTATCGACATAAGATTTCTTGTTCGGAACTCTCTCACAAGACTAGACGCAAGCAGATCACCCCAATAACCACTATCCCCCTCCCCCACCCCCCGCCACTGAGTGACATTGTTGTGTGCAGTAAAGTAGAACAACCTCCATATAAAAGACACTCCTCCGTAAACAGGGTTTAAATGGGTTAGTTTCTTAATGCCGGGCATTAATTCTTTGTCTAGAGTCTCTAATGGTGCTAGGGCTGGGAGTGAGCTGAGTACAAGTACAGACAAACAAACACATGTTATATGTTATACCTTCATGTTGTACATTATATCACACTGCAGTGAAACAAAAATATATTTATTTAAAACATTAGTGTTTCACGCCGTACTCAAGAATATATCACTTATACGACGGCCAACAAAAACATAGAGCATCTCATTCTGAAGTTAAAACATTGTTGTTTTTTTTTTTAAACCCAAAACCGGTCTCGAGGTGAGGCAAATGAGAAATAATGTAAGACAATTCGCCATTAACGATATTACCTTATCACGAAGCTTTCCAGTTCATTACCGTCTTAAGAATCTATAGTCTATAGTAAAAAGCTAAGAAAAGTTGCCTAACCAAACCTTACACAACAAACGTCTATGAGCACAGAAAAATATCAAACCAACAAAAACCCAACATTTGCAAAAACAGCAAAAATAGAGATCAAACAAACTAGACCAAAATAGTCGGGATTTGTCTTGTTTTCTTTTTTTCTAAGATTACATGGACAGTTGTAGGCAGCAACTTTAAGGGAAATGTGGCAGAAAAGTTATGGTTTTACCAACGGCCAAGCGCTTAGCTAAGAACGGCAACCGAGGATTGGTAATAACACAAGCAATTCACACTTTTAATTAAGCATTACGCGAAGACCTGATAAGTTTTAGCGCGTGTCAAACCGTCCTTGTTGCTAAGGCTTCGAATCGTGCACGTGCTTTTGCCAATATCGAGTTCGATTATATCTGGCGACAAAGAATTCCTTTTAAGTATCCAATTAGGTTAGCTCAGCATTGACCCTCGGATCTCCTTGATGTAGACGTGCTGGGGTTTACGGGCACATCGGAGCGGGGAGATAAACCGTGCATTAGATAAAGTCATTCGATAAATCTATGCGGAGAGATGTCTCATGGAGATAAATATGCAGTACCTGCATTGATTGAACGGGCACCTGCTGGTTTAGAATTAACGGCCGTTTTCATGGCCAACTGCCGGTACCAAAATAGCGGCAATTTTCCCGGCACGTGTTGCCAAGAGTACAGCTAAGTGCAGCAGTGCGAAATACGCTTGATAAGTACCATCTGATAATTCCTCTGGAGTCATAAAAAAAACATTTTGTTCTTTTCAATTGCTCGCAAATAGCTTCAAGATGTTACAGGACGGTTCCTTTCATGGAATAAAATAATTATGGACCTTTAATTTCTCATTAAAGTCCAAGGACTACAATAATAATGACAATAATAGCAAGGAGAGTAGTAATAATTATAATAATAAGAATAATAATAGCAATCAACTTTATCAGCAGCAGCAGCGTACAAAGCACGATTTTTCTTTACAACAGCGGAATGCATGTTTTAGGGTTTCTTTTGTATAAATGGGAAGTTATGTTGGCAGAACTCACCACTTAATACAGGTTATGTGTCACAATATCAAAAGCCTTCAAGAGAAGGCATGCATTTATGTATGATAATACCTGATAATATCAACTGATAGGCCTGATATCGCATACATGTGTTATCGCGATACCCACGAACAGTAAGAATCGGATAATCTACTTTTTGCGCAAGAACTTGCACTTTGTGTGCCCTGTAACCATTGAAAGGTAAAGCACCCTGAATGACCCCACCATGCCCATCTCCTAACAACAGATATTAAACTGAAATTTACCAATCGCATTGTCGGAAGTGAAATCATGCTCTAGCTCTTGGCCTTCCAGGTTGCCTACAGTCTACCCCGACCATTGCACGAACCCGAAAACGGAGAGAATATGTACAGAGAAATATATAGATGACTAACCGTATTTCCTAATACGACACCCTCTTCCCCCACGGCCTCCATCAAAAGCAGGGTCCGTTAATAAGGCTTTATGATGCCACCACAGAGGTACACTAACACAATACCTTGTAAGCAAAGCGCCGGTTTCACGCTCCATGGGGGTCGATATCACCATGTACAGATTGGCTCAAAGAGTTATTTCCCCTGAAACACTCCCAATCCACAACAATTGGCATGAATTGTAGCCTCGTGTCTTCATTTTAGCAGATAACCTACTCTCTCCTTCCTGCAGCTGTAGAGATTATTGCATTTCCAGGCAAAGAAATGTATACCTTAAACCCAATTAAAGATTGTTCGCTTGTAAATGATACGGTTCCCAAGCCAAAAACCGACAGCAAATTGGCAATAATTAGAAGGACAAAAACGCTTGAAATTGCAGCATTATTTTTAACCCAATGAAGTTCATGCAGTTTACAATTTCCTTTACAACATTAGGCAATTTTATTAGGAATACTTCCAGGGAAGGAATGCTTGCACAGAATATCAACGACTTCTCGGGAAAAATTGATATGACTGATACCTGCGGGTATCGTGCTTTTTAAAGCATTTTCTTTACGTATTTCTCAGCATTAGAATCCAATGATTGTAGGCTAGCCTTTTGGGTAACGAACTGTCTATTCGCATGTGCCCTCTTCTTTTTATGCTGTAATAATCAGCCACATTAGCCAACAATATAACTTTTTTTTTACCAGAAAATAACATGGCCATGCATGTCAATTCACTCTTAACGACAATGCCTAATATCTTGCAGGTATGAAATTAGCATTTCAAACTCTTATATTACTGCTCCCCTAACCGATATAACAAGTATTACAGTAACGTTGCTACAGTTAACAGGTAAATAAAAAATCGAATTTAATAAGTAGAAACATACAAATACTTTGACAACGTTATTTAGACGCCACTTATGGGGATGTGCACTCAAATTTCAATTCAGTGTTAACTTCATTTATTTATTTTGGGGCAACCTATCGATAAGTACAATATCAAATCTGAGATTTTGTCGTTTTTACACGTCAGGGACTACACCTAGTCTGATGGCCTCTCGGTTGGTTTCAACCGCAACCCCGCTGTGTCTTGATCTATGAGGTCTCCGGTTGCAATCCATTTTATCCCTAAATTGACTAACGACTTACTCTGGTTGCATCAGTGGCATTTGAAAGCACCGTGGCTTTCATCCGCTGTCACACTGAATGTTATATCACAGTCAGTCATCGGTTTCATCTTGTCACATTATTCAGAATTCAACAATACAGCAAAAGTACGTCAAGATTGCCTTTTCTATTTTCCCGTCATGACAGGGTGTAAATCGAACCCTTGTCGATATAGGCACAAAACGCCAGTTGTTATGACTGAACCCTGGTAGAACCGTAGATTTCCTGCTATGTTGTCTAAGTGCAGTACGATTGTCACATCAGTTAATGGCTAATGCGATTAACGTAACACTTGTCTCCCATTAACGCCACATGACAGGCTACCAAGTTAATTGCCCGGCATAACACAAGGTCCACAATTCACCTCAGGCCATTCTCTCTCAAGCTTTAGAACGGCAAACCCCAAATTCCGTAAACTGGGTATTAATTATGCTACTGCCTAAGTCTTCGCACGTAACTCATGTCGTTATACTGCATCTTTCGGCAGAAATCTCCATTTACATATTCAGCTGCTGGGAAGAACGCAGATATTCTCTTCAACCTGCGCAATATAACTGTATTTGTGTGTGTAGGACGTAGGAAGTGCAAAAAAACCCAAGGCTGTCACAATGTTCTGAGCGCGCAAACCCTCATATCTCTCAGAAACGTCATAAACCAAACTATCTAACTAATAAATAAAAAAATTTCCTTGAATTTTTTCCGCAAACGTTTGTTCAGTCAGCGTTTATTTATCTATTTCATTATTTCACCAATGGAGTACTAAAATACTTTTTGTGCAGTGACAACACATATCTATGAACGTATAAATATCTAGATGACGGAATTAATATATTAGCGGGATTAAACCTCCAGATAGTTGGTTACATCCCCCTATTAATCGAGTGAGGGAGTAAAGTCATACGATGGCGGTGGTAGGAATGAACAAACCATAAAACAGCGTGGCAACACAAGAAAGGAAAAGAGAGCAAAACGAGAGAAGAAATATATAATCGTGTGCTTGTGTCCCAATATTACTCCGTACATCACTGGCTATTAATTATATTGTTGACAAAGTATGACTTAAGCTTGATTTAAACAGGGATTTTCAGCATACACAGCGTATATGCAAAGACATATTAATCGGCACTTTGCTAATGATCCAAGAAAGTGCCGTGTTAATTGTTAGAAACATACATACATACTCTGGTTTACGTGGCAACTCCTCCCCATGCGCCAACGCAGTAAGATGTGTTTCAGGGATTCAGGCTGTTCTAATCAACAATGGTCAGTCCATTAAAGAACTCTAGCTACAATGCTGCAGGTTTGGTGTACTTTTTTTCTAGAAAAGCGACATGGTAAAGCATTTTATTAGAAACATTGGGCGTTGTTTGTGCAAATCGGACAGCGTTGACGTCACAACGTCCCTTACGGCCACTGCACTAGTAATAGAAACATACTGCATGCACGGGAGAGTATCATCGACGGAAGTTATTGCAAATGTACAAAGAATTGCAATGACAAGGTGGGTTCATCGGCAGTTTCTTATGGGATCCAGAAAAAGGTATATTCTGGAGTCTCCTAAACTGCTCAGCATAAATGACCGAATATCAAACCAAAAACATAAAGACATCTACTCAAAGAACAAGGGACGAAGTACAAAAGACTGTCAGCCATCATCACCATAAAAAAAGTCTATGGGTTATGTCCCTTTTCACTATCAAGCGGTATCGTGTATGTATTCGACCACGAGGGCACAACGGCATCAAATCCTGGTCCCTTTTTATTCTTGATAACCACTGTACCTTTTTAACAAATACAGTCATCTTGGAATTGTCCAGTATTGCACCAAACATAGAAAACAAAGCACAGCCACTCAGCAGCGATCAAAATATGTCGTTTTCCCTCTATGCGAGTTTTTAACAAAAAATTTAGCTTGGATTAACAAATGTTGATAAGTTTTTGTTTAAATTTAATACCATAAACTGTTTTTCATTTCTTAACATATTTAGCTTAACGTTTAGGTGATCATAAGAGATATACACTGTTACAGATGAATATCTCAGGTTGAACAGTGTCTGGCCCTCGTCTCTATGTAAGTGCCCCCGGGAGTAGCGGGAGGGGGTAAAATGACACAGCTACGGGGTAAGGAACATATTAACTCTTCATCGCTTAAACTGAGAAATACCTGCAAAATATATACCTGAAAGTATGGTTTATGATCTTCCCGGTGGGTATAATAATTAATAGATCTAAAATAATGGTCTCATCAATTACGGGGCTTCCATGTTTCAACCACGGTTTTGTTTGTCTACATAATTATATACCACACACAATGGACGTCATTGGTGGAAAAATTCACCAATGGGTAGCCGTGAAATTCGATCCCGAAGGCACATGTCTTAACACGCGGTCTGAGTGACTATTTGACACATTACTGAAGAGAAGACATAAATACTGCTTAGTCAAGGATATCGTGTGGCTCAAACAGCCTTGACGGGGAAGCATACACGCCTGAACATACATTTATAGCACGATTAATGACGAGTGAATTGATACCTGTTCGTTCGAGACACATACATCGACTAGATAACATAAGCTGTTTCAAACGTCATTCTATGTTCAAATAATTTCTTCCGTCACGCGAGCTTCTCATTTCACACAGTTTAGAAGTGGACTACTTCTGTGCAAAACCCTCTCTTGAACATTTTTGGAGTCTTCTCCCTAAATGCGAACAATGTTGATGTTGATCTCATTTTCATAATTACAGACGACTATTGACCATCGCTAACCTGACTAACTGATTAAAAGCCTGGCGATCACCATCCAGTTGTTTTAAATCCCAAAAAGAGACAAATGTGCAGTTGACAAATCATAAACTCTTGTTTTATCCCAAACATACATGCACAGAACAATCGAACTTTGGGTAGAATATTACTGACAATATGAAACAAATCTTTCCCATCAAAGAGTTTCATAAACGAAATAAAAGACCGGTAAACAATAAAAAATAGACGTGTTAGCCATGGATAACTTTTTTCAAAGCAAAACAACCTGTTGTGTGTATAATGTTTTAATGATATTATATTGTCAATCCACATAAAATTGTCCCCAAAGCTTAAACATTTTTAACCCACTTTTTACTCCTTACCAATTTTCCTCTTTACTATTTTCCTTTTCTTCTCCGCGCTGTTTAATGATGTCTATAGGTTACAAATAGAGAATAATCACTACATTTTTCTGTGTAAGATGGGTAAATTGAAGAAACGAAAAGTTTTGTAAAATATATCTTTGTGTGGGAATAGGGGATGTTGGGATATAGCTGTGAGTAATCCAGAGTGCTCTATTCTAGAGTACGGCGTAAAACACAAAAGAAATACATTCAAGCTTACGGGAAAACGCTCGAGCTTTGGTCAATACGTTTAACAATGACGTTTCTTTGACCGTCGTGAAGGGGTGCACATGAGAAGGTAAACCCAAGGAGCCAGACGAACCCGTCAATTAAGCCTCGTCGTCTTTGAGGTCGAACTCTCCTGGGTAGCAAGGGCTTATTATTTTTTGCAGCGATCCTGTCCCTGGTGGCTGGAACATTAAGTGGACCGATAACACGTCTCATCAATAATTGACCACGCCCTCCAATGGTGGGACGAGGGGATAAAAATTGACCGTATATCCATTTCGTGGACTAGTTTGGGTGAAAACTCCGTGATACATCTCAAACAAAACACTACGCGATGGATGCCGGGGGGTGGGGGGTGGCTGGGGTGGTGTGGGGGTGAGACTAGAGCGATAGCCAGATGCTAATGGCTTTCGATAAATAATGCACGATGTCTTGATAAACGACGAAGCGGCCAAGTGTTCCAAGTCGAAGCAATTTGCTAGACCGGATTCGCTCGTTGCTTTCCGCGCTTCTATTCAGTGCAGCGCGATACCCAGCCGCCGCGAACATCACTCCGTGGCTGTGACCAGCATTGCCTTTGCCGCAGAGTCTGAACACGATGAGAGCGTCCCCGCGATATCAAATATACATATATTTTTATGACGGTGCTTAACCCGAGAGCTCCCAATAATTCATCATGAGAAATGAAGCCGAAAAGGCAGAAGCAAAACCAAATTACCGTTTTTCACCATAGACCATTTTCTCGCCAGATCAGATTCAAAACTTTCAACATTAATACTTATATGGAAAAGTAAGACTGGTGTTTACTCCAGACAGTTCATGATTAATGAAATGTACCCTTATATTTCTTTTACTGTTATAAAAACAGTCAGCAAGAGACACAGCATATATACATATATACATACACACCGGCAATTGATCCATCACGCTGTAGCATAAATTTGTATGACAAGGTCATTTCGATCAACTTTGTTTTGAACACACGTAATATTAATATTTACAGTAAAACTTAATTGACAGAGCCATCGCAACCGAAGCTACTGCACAAAACAAGACGCGGTGATTTGGAATACCCGCAAGATCAACAAGAAACTCGCGGTAAAATAGTGAAATATCAAGTCTGGACTGTGAATACCCTTAAAATGTAAACTGCAACATGATTTGTGCTCTGGGCACTCAACTGAACATGTATTACGAAAAGAAGATGAATGTGAATTGAATTGTTCTTGGTACAGTGTATACCGAAGGCTGTGGGCACATTAGAGTGTGGGGTGGGGCTTGGATTAGGGAGGGAGGGCAGGGGATACGACACCCCTGCGTCAATATCCAGGGACTTGTTATCGGCTTCTCCTTATAGGATTTTGACTTCTCGGCTAACATAAAGATCAATGTGATGTGATAGAAATCCAATCCGTATACGCATCCCAACATGTATAGTCCAATAAAACCAGACTACCGCCATTTTATCCTGTGTTTTGTCTCAAACAAATTTCTTTGTCTTCCTTTCTTGATGTTTCATTGAGGCGAATTGCTGTTCTCCGTCATTCTCTACATTTTAAATCGAGAAAAACCAGTTCTTCCTGTGTGATACAACGCTGTGGTCCTATAGCTGAAAAATGCAGTTTATCTTAGCTGATTGAACAATCGTGAGCAATACGGTTGTCATATTATCACAACGGACCGCTTTTTTTTCTCACCAAACTCAAAGGCACCACAGTTATTCCCAAGCCAGCGTTTTCCAAAATCATATATGAATGAAAGGGCAAAGCGTACTAAAACGTAAACGGTAGGTCTTGCTTTCAGTGCGATAATATAAAGATGATTGGAAGTTCACACTCGAAAGCAAAACTGACTTTTGGTATTTTAGTTTATGCAAAAATCCTTGGTCACATCTTTACTTTGAGAAATGAGATGTTAATGTTGAAACCGAAATCCGGGATACCATAGGTATAAACGTAACAATGTAATTGTTGAGTTTGGTTTGGATTACTTCCAGGGAGTCCAATCTTCAATTTAGAGTACTAAATGCCTATAATATAAAAGTCTACAACATAGAGGGTAAAAACAGAGCAGCCATGAGAGTATGTACCAAATAGTCACACGTTACACGTGAAATCCTGACTCGTTTGCATGTACCTCAGTTAGGGAGTCTGTTTACAAAGGAGCAACCTACACTGCCTCTAGCACCATGGCTAACGCATAATTAGGAATGTTGAAAATTTGTAGTGATGCAACATGCAGGGCATCATTGGTCTAGAATTATTCATGACGCTGTGTTGTTATCACATTCGATACGTGTACAAAATAATATGAAAACACTAGAAATGGGCCTCCCCTGGCGTAAAATCTCCAGCCGAGTCAGCGAGAGGTAGATTCAGTTCCAGGGCACGAGGGCCGATTCCACAAAGATATTTCTGAACATTAAAAATAAAAATGAAAATTAAAAGAAAAACCTAGCCAGAGTGTTTAGTTTGTAGGTGGGGGAGGGGGGGGTAGAATACTTAGGCATTTGTTCTAAGATAATATTTAGGAAGTGGTCAAAATTTTTATTTCTTGGGCCGAGAAATAACATTTTCGAACACATTCTGCATTTTGACGGGAGTCAAAAATACATTAGTGGAAGCTGCCTCCGAACCTAACGTGGTTTTCTTATAACCACCAGATGTCCCGGTGTCCCCTTGGGTTTCCATGTGCAGCAAGAATTCCGATTACAACAAAGTTCGATTTCCATTTGACTTTTTTATCTCACGCCCAATGCATCGCTGATTGGTTTTTCTTGCCTCTTGGTGGATTTCACAAAACCAAGAACACCAACACGACCCTTTCGGAAAGACAGACGGGCACCGGCTTCCTCCCAGTGAAAATTTGCTGGACGCCGGGGCTTTCCCTCCCTGGCTCCCCCGTGGCGCATGTCTATCGCTGCGAGCAGTTTGACTGATTAAACTGTACCCTATCAACAAGCTGTCATTAACCCGTGTCACTGCTCGAGAGACTGAAGCGTGAAATCCGATAATATTTTGCTTCATCGGGTTGTCGTATTGACTTCATCACCTTGCATTAGTGATAAGCTCGACGCCTTAAGCCTTCTTACTCTCTGTTTGTTTTGCGACCACTTCCAAGAGTGTAATGAGGAGTCATGGTGTTTTTCCCTTAAATGATCGCCTGAACTTCCCAGGGAATTTAGGCTTATTACTAACGTTTTTTTGATTTTTTTTCTGTAACCACGCAACGCAGTTTATCTTCGCTGTTCCTCCATTTTCTCAGTTTTTGTACCTCGCAAAAACTGGTGATTTGTGATTGCAGTACTACGTCACGATCAGCTTTTCTGTTTATAAATTCGCTGTGTAAGCCCAGAGAAAACGCGTCGCTTTATCTTTGTTAAAACAAAATCTTAACAAACATATAACATCTAGCCCCTCAGACGGCAGTAAAAACAAGGAGCCAAGTTTAGGATCATGACGAGATTATTATAACTTTTTCTTTTTAAGATTTTGATACAACGCGTTCTTGTATCAAAATCTTAATAAGAAAAATTTATAATAATCCAGTATGATCTGATGGAAATTAGTGAGGCTAAGGAAATAAACATGCATGGGATAAGAGTACAAGAATTTATTTATTTGATTGGTGTTTTACGCCGTACTGAAGAAAATTTCACTTATACGACAATGCCTTGCACTATGGTGGGAGGAAACCAGGCAGAGCCCAGCGATAACCCACGACCATCAGCAGGTTGCTGACCTTCCCACGTACGGCCGGAGAGGAAGCCAGCATGAACTGGACTTGAACTCACAGCGACCACATTGGCGGGAGGCTTTCTGGGTCATTGCGCTGTGCTATCGCGCTAACCGACTGAGCCACGGAGGCCCCCTACAACAATTTATGCAGGAGTCTTAACATGGCTTAACATACTCTTGATAAATTAACACACCCCATTATTTGATCTTTCAATCTAATCATAACATTTTTCCAAAGTTGACATTGGAAGGTGATAAGCAGGAATACATTGTTTTATTTCAGGAGATAAAAGACAATGAATTTCCTCAGCTGGTATATTGAGGTTACATACGTTATATATCTTATCAATTTTATCAATACATGGCTCAGTCGGGTTAGCGCGCTATCGCAGCACTATGACCCGAAGCCTTCCATCAATGCGGTCGCTGTGAGTTCAAGGCCAGCTCATGATGGCTTCCTCTCCGGCCGTACGTGGGAAGGTCAGCCAGCAACCTGTGCATGGTCGTGGGTTTCCCCCGGGCTCTGCCCGGTTTCCTCCCTTCACAATGCTGGCCCCCGTCGTATAGGTGAAATATTCTTGAGTAGGACGTAAAACACCAATCAAAGAAATAAATAAATAAATATTTTATCAATATTCCTCCATCTACATGTCTTAATTGATAACTGATAATTTGAGGTTCTAAATTTCGTCAAACATTTTCTTAACTCAGAGGGGAGAGAATTGAGGTACTACCTGATGATTATTTTTGTACTGAGAGTAACTGGCTGCCGTACGTGGGAAGGTCGAAAAGCAACCTTCGGATGCTCATTGGATAAGACGAGAGCCCCATCATCCCAGTCTGTCCATTATCCTTCTCAGCATCTCAGCTTTTAATTGTACCACTGATAACGCTGTCTTGCAAATCACACTGGTGCATTCATTCACAAATCATGACAAATGTTCTAAAATCATTAATGGCTGACTGAAGATTTATTATTGGATTCGCTAATTTGGTTTCGCATGCACGTTGATATTATATTTCTCAGCCAACACCAAATATGATAGCATTTGTTTTAGCACAGATTATAATCACACATATAACGTATTTTTATGACCATAGTTTAATACAGATACTGTCATGGTTTTGAAACACCATTTTTTAAATATCTTGTGAGAAGATAAAAGGTGACATAGAACGTAGACTTGTGTGTCATGTGTTGAGGTGAAGCGCGGACAGTTCAGCGACTCATTTGTATGTGGTTGGAGTATTGGCGGCCATCTACCTTGCCCTTCCTGTCTGTCAGCCTACCCGACGATCATCGCCGAGAAGTCTCGGCGGGAAAGCAAGAGTGTTAAAATCCGTGGTCGAAACAATGTAATCACAGAGTGAAATTGTCAGTGAAATATTACAGTCTGCAGAGTCTCCCTGTAGAGGCGAACACTCGCCGATAATCGCCCGAGTCCATCCGTTAGTCCCTCTATGTTCAAACAACATTTTGTCACTTGTGAGAGGACTTGTTGTGCCGGCTAATGACGACACAACGTATTTATTGTAGCATCAGCAGGATGTCCTGCGAGTTCAGTGTGGGTCAGTTAAGATGAAATAGACGTAGACTAATTCCAATGCAATTTTCTGCTGAACTTTTACCAGGGGTCGCAGAAGGCGTGGAAAAAAGCATCGGAGTGGGTATTAAGTTTTGACACGTGAGGGCGGATCGATCCAAAACCCCCGTGCCCTCCGCAGATGACCACAGACCGAGATACGGAAAGAACTTTGATTAAATATTTGCTTAGAGACGAAGGGATTAATCAAGCGTTCAGATAAAGGAGTGCGTGGTGCGTGTTCTTTAAGCAGCACCAAGAATTAGTCACGTGAGCACCCTGATCAAATCACAATGAGAACACGGTGGGATGTTTGCAAATTATCGGACAACTCGGCATGCAGAAGGCGCTATGTTATAATTACCTCCATGTTTTAAACCCGTATGGCCGGTTACCATGTGGGCTTCAAACATGTCGCTTTTTGCTTCGCAAACGTAGCTGTGAGATGCAAATTTGACATTTTTACACGGCGATTGGTGGGTGAAAGCTACAAAGAAATATATGCACTTCACTTCACGTTTTTGCCCTTTTGCTCTTTCCCAGCCATTAAAGTCACATGTATTCTCTTTTTTTTGGTTTCTAATCTGAGAGGAATTGTGAAGGTCTACAAGACTAGTTGTAGCGTTTCGACTGACCATTTTCAGGCTGTCCTTTTTTCAGCTTATTTGCTTTACAACAAAACACGCTAGGGTGCCTAATAATTGGTCGGAACGTGAAAGAACCTACTAGTTATGCCTCTTAAGTAACATGAAAGAGTAACGACTACCTTGTGCTGGGAAGTCTTTTACTTGTATGTCCGCCTTTTTCTCATCCATTTGTACGACATAAACCCGATGGCTTTGAATGATTACAATCAGCAAGAGTCCTGCTTCTCTCTCAGACGTTTGGTGATGGATAAATTTAATAAGAAGCGATCAAGCTTCACATGGAAGGATTGTATCAGCAGCAAATTGTCGCTTTCAACAATTCCATGTTTGTATATCGTAGGAAACAAATCAATACTAAATAGTCAATATGAAAGAACGCCCTCGTATTCAGTGGGAGAACGTTCAGGTCTGTCCGATAAGGCAGATTCGTAAAAATACGTGATTGGTTTTGCTGACTGCCTCAGTAAAAATCCATTACAGACTTGTTTTTAGCTGCTTCAGGCAAAACACGTTACATGTCTGGTTTTGTTACTGTCATGCAGGGTCCGCTGAAATCCCCAATATGTTAACTAGCGTCGAATCGATGTTTGAAATCAGATTCCCAGTCGGTGAAAGAAATAGACAACAAAGAATTAACCATGTTGGTTACTTATTACGAATGTTTTCATTTACTTGCTCCACACACACTATGTATTCTGCCCTGGAACTAACAGTCAACGACTGAACATGTTGTAGCGGTAGAATAACACTGTAAACGATTCAATAGGAACTACTGATATTTTGTGTTTATTCAGCATTACATTTGCTAAGAAGAGAAAATCTCCCTCAGCCTCAAAGTTCTCCCATCTCCATGTAATTAAAATAATGATGCCACAAGCTTCTGTGACAATCAAATAATGAGATTCACAGATTATATCCCTTAGTTTTTTAAGAACTTACATCGAATTTCTTTTTTCAGCATTGAAACTCCCTATCCCTCTAACAGCATTAAATTCTAAATACAGCCAAAGGCTAGGTAAACTTCAAGGAACTTTGATAGAAAATGCAAATCCCAGTCGATTCACAATGACCTTCTGGCTGATATTTTATTCTAAGAAAAAAGGTTTCCTCGGCTTTACCTGATTAGTTTTGAAATTCTGAGAAGGAAGGAAAGAAAATTTAGATTAGGTATCCCTTTGATTTTTGTGCCTTCCGAAAACTATTCCTTTGGCAACATTTTCCTTGAGCATTTGTATGGGAAAAGCTTTTATGATCAATGGGAATAAATATCCAATCCTGCACGGTGATATTCTCATTAAAATAAAGGCCGCCATTTATTGGCTCGGTACACTCCGAGCACATCTGGCGCGACTTTATTAGACTCGTCTTTTCGTCATCATTCGACCCTACTTTAGATTCCAATAAACTTGCCCAGGACAACGTGGGGTAAAAAATAGACATTTTGCACAATAGGCCACACAAATCGCCCCCTCCCACTTCCCCCCCCCCAGTACCACCACTAGCAGCACTCCTGGACTTGTATTACGGCTACAGCACACAGATCCCCTCCGCCTATTACACACAACGGTCTAGGCACCACAACCGCATTTCAATATGGATCGTTTCACCTCCGATAGACAAAATTGCGACATTCAATACATATTAGCTACATTCGAATACAGCTAACAAATGCAATTGTTGACGCCGAAAAACCGATCAAATACCTGCTACATTAAAATCCCCGGGGGAAAATGACTTCCATGTGAACTTTGATTGTCTATCATGTCTCTCAGGCGCACCTTTATTTTTTTTCTTCTGCATGACATAGCTGTGATTTTTTTCCTAATACTTTGTCCTGAATTTTGAAGTGAGAACGAAGGGAAATCCGCATACAATCCAACCGTTGGTGATGAACAATGGACAAATTTGCAGGGATTTTTCTCTCTTCTACTGAACGCCGTGAGAATCAATATTGTTCAAACATCAGAACCCCGGAAATTTGTTACAGATGATATTCCTGCTGCCCGCCTCCCCCAAGCCGATATACTCTTGCACTTAGGCCTAAGTGAGTGCGCATGTCAAATGATGCGATGTCATCATTGGCCAACAGAGTCAACTACAAATACAGCAACCTGGTTGTCACAGCTATAAGCGAGCGTGTTGCTTTCATGTCAAGAGAATCAGTTGCGGTTTCCTCTGGGTCCGCTGGGGGAGATTTCAAACTGTTTCAGTTGTGAGGTCATAAAAAAGTGTTTACAGCTATATATAGGATCCAAAAGGGAGGCAATTTCGTCTTATTTTATTTCAATTACAACAGTTTAAAGCCCAACTAAATTAAACGTAATTATGACACATTTATTTCATTCTACAGACAATACGCGTGCCACCATGGCAACTGTTTTGAAATCAAGGCCATATGTCATTTTTGCCCTCATATTCCCAGTCATCCAATTCATGTCCATCATCGATAAATGCACCGATGAATGGAAGCTAATGTCTACATTTGCAACGTCCAAACGGTTGCGCAGTGTGATAAATGATGCGCATAGATATTGGCTAAGCTACTTAATAAGTTCCTCTCTTGATAACTCGCCAAGGTACTTGAAACTTCGACCGATCCGTGCAGAGCAGTGCGAAATAGTGCACCCGACGTAAGCTTACAAATGGTCCGTGAATTCTGAAGCCATCGGGTGGAAAATCATCTGATAATCTGATCAAAGCACTGAAGTCTATAGCTCCTCTGATGCATGAGGTGAAACATCAGGAATGATTACCACCATCCCTATGGCGCCCCCCCCCCACAAAGGATCCATATGCTTAAAAGGTTCTTTTTCATAATAAATTAATCATTTCCTAACTTTTAACAATGAACGACAAACCCAAGCATCCGGGTTATATAATAAATATCCACCGATATATGTAAAAAATACTATGGGTTATTAATACAGTAATGAGTATACTGCTCAACACAGTCAGTGTCGGAATGATTGTTTTCTCCATGTGCCACGATGCTTTCAATCCCAACGGGACCACTCTAGCACTTTGAGTGTACAACTAAGATAAACATACAGATAGCAAAGAGTAACAATATTGTGCACAAAAGCTGAATTGCAACACTGCCCTGAAAGCCAACGCTGAGCTCAAAGGTTATCCACGAAGCCCCACAGCATTAACGAAAGTTCATTGGAACCTATATTTCTTCACGTGTATAAGGTTCGAGGATACGCATCGCGTACAGGGTTACATGGGATCCTCATTACAACACCACAAACAGCCACTACATCTGAGATATTTATTTATTTATTTGATTGGTGTTGTACGACGTACTCAAGGATATTTTACCTGTGCCATGGCGGGCAACATTATGGTGGGAGGATCCGCAGGTTGCTGGCAGACCTTCCCACGAAGCCAGCATGAGCTGGAGCATGAGCTCACAGCGACCGCATTGGTGGGAGGCTTCTGGGTCATTGCGTTGCACATCGGAGATACGGTGGCGTTAAAACAGATACACGTACACACAGCACAACGTACGCTTCATTTGTGCATGTCTAATACAGTGATAAAATGCTCGCTCTGGACCTTCTTGTACGAAAGGTTTTTTTTTACCATTTACACCTGACAATATGTCGTCACGCAATGGAGCATGCGCGAGAAAGGGCCTCGTGTCTGTCATGGGGTATTGCAAAACAAGTGTCGAATTGCGTTTGGCGGAAGTGCCCAATGGAAATCATTTCCTGAGAGTTATTGCTAATCAATTTTATGTCTGCCGCAGTTCCGATGCGAGTCACGCGATCCTGATGCGAGATCGGTGAATGTCCCTCTAAAACGTTTGCTTCTTTCGGATTGAAACTTATTGCAAAGACTGGTTGTGGCGCCGGGATTTGAAAAGATGACTTCGAATCACCTAAGTAGATGTGTCTGGATGACTTCTGACAAAGGGTCATCCCGCTGGCTCAGCAAACTGTTTCAGTGTCTGGATACAATGGAAGCTCTGGGGATGGACTGATTATTAGGAATCATTGCTCAGTACTTGTCAAATCATATAAAATTAATTCAAATGCTTAAAAACGGATCTGCCTCCGTGTAAATGTGGGGCATAGCAGATCATAACCTACTCAGCACAGAATGAAGGCCAATGAGAGAAGTTGTATTAGAATTGTTGTTACCGCCCTTTAGCGCAGGTGGCGTAACGCAGAGGTTTCTTTCGTTTTTAATGAGTCAGAGGTGTCGAAGTATATAAATGAAGGGAAATTTACCTTGTCTAACGAATAGTAGGACATGTAGAACTGAACCCAAGGCCGTTACCGATTATACTTCAGCGGAATCGTCAAAGCCACCAGGTGTTATAAATAATACACTACTGTGAAAGGAAACGCCGTTGCCACGTGGCGCAACTAAAACCGAGCGTAATACAAGACACCGGACTAGACAAACAGACGGAGAAAGAAGTGCTGACATAATGAACGGTGTGCTACACGCCTGTCAGAAGGACATCAATTGTGAAAACCATTATGCAAATGATTTACAGGAGTGTTATCCGTACATCCGCGATGAAGACACTGGGATGATTTCACCACAAACTTCTTAGGTGAGCCATATTTTAAGCACCACTGTCAGTTCCGGGGACCTACATGCATTGCTGAAAACAGGGTTTTTTCTCGGGCGTTTTTTTATCCAACAGAGCTGACTTTAGCCATAAAAATAGTGGGTTTTCTGCTGCAGATGCTATACTTTTCTTGTCTCAAATCAAGGCTCGTGGAACAATAAAGCCTTGTTTCAAAATATGTTATAAAACTAGCCTCGTTGACCCAAGTGTTGTACAAAAACCCCTCTTTCCGTTTTGTGCTTACATAACTGGCTAATATTTTCCAGCATGTTACATTGAGCTCGTCGAAGTAGCTTGGGCTTTTTTCAGTTGAGGCAGATTATCATGGCCCCAGGCGCCATTAACATCTACTTTGCGCTATGTATTGCTCCCGATAGGACTTTTAAGTCTTCTAAGTCATAGTTATGGATTCTTTCTTCCACGTGCCAGTTTCTCTTCGTTTGTTTCAACTGCTGCACATGGTTTACTTAATTTACAATGCTTTAAGGAAGCATTATTTTCACATACTATTTTGTTCGCATTAAGATAAATGTGTGTATGATAAAATTATGCTAGCACAATGATAGTTCTAATAACATGCACGTGCACACGGGAATGACACATCAATACAACAGCCGAAATATGTCTGTTCCCTACCCTCCTCCCCCATACCGATTTCGTCAATAAATACATATCTAGTCGTGTGTTCGCTGTCAGTTATGTATCTCTTTTCGCAACTCTTTTTCAACAGAAAGAGAAGTCAGTTAAAACAAATGACAAAATCCATGTCGTGGGTTCAGCTAAATGAAATTCCCTTACACATATAAATGCAGTAGGCCGATGGTAATAACGCTCACACTGATCTCCTCGGGGCCTCCGTGGCTCAGTTGGTTAGCGCGCTATCGCAGCACTATGACCCAGAAGCCTCCCACCAATGCGGTCGCTGTGAGTTCAAATCCAGCTCATGCTGGCTTCCTCTCCGGCTGTACGTGGGGAGGTCTACCAGCAACCTGCGGATGGTCGTAGGTTTCCCCTGGGCCCTGCCCGGTTTCCTCCCACCATAAGGCTGGCCGCCGTCGTATAAGTGAAATATTCTTGAGTACGGCGTAAAACAACAATCAAATAAATAAATCAAATAATCTCTTCACTAAATTGTTTAGTAATTGAGCGGTTGAGGACAAGTTCTCGGGCAGTTCTGTGGTGGAAATATGGCTGCTAAAGTGTGTCACCTAACGTGGTATGAGCTAGTGCCCAGGCGCTCTACGCTTCACTTGGTAACGTGTTTCTGTATTGCCAAATCGAATCGAAAAGTAAAACAAAACAAGTTTTATGTAAATAAAAAAGTATGCCATACCTTTTGAGTAACTGAGTGGATCAGGAAACTCTCAGGGGAAAACAAAGCACTAATGGTTGTATATTGGCCACTGAACCGTGTTACCAACGTCATATCTCTTTTTGCACTCATGCCATGAGCCAGTGCACATGCGCTCGCTGATGCAATTAGTAAACATGTCACCTCACCCTTATCATCGCGAACAGTAACACAAGAAAGAGAGAAACCAAAAAAATGAAACGAACACCACCCAGAAAGTGGAGCGGGTTTTCGCAACCAAACTGTCGCGTGCACAGAAACGAAACGTCGTTTTTCATTTCGCATGGAACACCGACCTAATCCTTTACGCTTACTGACGACAATTTCGCCTGGACAAATGCAGTTTCTGTGTGGTGCATATCCAGAACGGAATCACGTGTTGTTGTTCTAATCAAGGTTGCATGGAGGAACATATTTGGCTTGTTAGACCGGAGTGACTGCACCAAGGACACAGCTTCAGCGCCCAGCTCTGTATTTCCCAAGGGGAAACATGTCGCTTTGATCAACGATCGGGTATATGTAGAAAGCCAACCTGAGCCCAAATACGGCAGCCGACTACTTTAGGCAATGTTCATATGCATTAAATATGCATGGTGGTAGATCTACCGATGTAGATCTACGTCAATGATATCAGCGTCCCTGACAACTCACAATGGTCGACTGGGTATGACTAAAATAACAAACTGTTCTGTAAGCGAAAACAGACAGCGCAATATTGCTGGAAGTTACAAAACGTCCGGCAGATTAACTTGTCAATAAAATGGAACCCGTTAATGTGTGTGGTGCTGAAATAATGTCACGCATTAGACTAGGTGTGAAGTATCTGGAAGTAACCGTAACAACAGTGGAATTCAACAGCACATTAGCAGTTATAGGGTAGGGGATATTGAAACCATCCAAAGAATCTACTGACTTACTTTTTTGGGAACCCTTTCATTATAAAACGAAGCTAGCGTCTTCAATTTACAATGATGTCTGGAATACTATCACTTCCCGATTCCAGATGTAAATAACTGATATCCTTGACTTTACAGAAAGCTAGCCTAATACCCTGATGATGTACATAAGACAGATAGCTGATTTAATCCTTATCCTGAAAAGTTCCATCAAATTTAAACATGATGTAGAAATAAACCGAATTAATGACGAGGCTGATTTGCGCAGTGTGAGACCGAGCCTTGCAAAAACTATGACCGCATTTGCTGTCGAAAGCAGCTCACTGACTTCTTACTAACCGCATCAGACAAAGCGAGTACAACACAGGATATTGTCAATAGTGGCCTGAGGAAAAAAATGAATATTTCACTAGTTTGACATCCAAGGCAATGCTAAAATTAAGAGATGAGTAAGTCAGATTATTCAAGTTCACAAATTACAACGCCTAAAATCACAATACTAACACCAACCAAGTTCAGTTGACATAGGCCTCGATGAATTCCCATGGCACAATCAGCCACAGATACATTAGATGATCACATCCTTTTATGTGGAAAACTGGCCGTGTTTCTAGCGGCAGTGCTGGATTGTACACGATCGCGTCATGGTTGCCAAATGGTCACGCGTTATGTAAGTGTTTAAAATTATTTGTCGTCTTAGTGTGCAAATTTAATGGTAGTTAATAGAATTATTTAAGCCCACTCGAGGGTGGTGTTTTGTAACAGCTTACACTCCCCTAGCGCCATGGTTTAAGCAGAATTAGACCCAAAAAATAATATTACAGTGATGTTACCTGCAATTTATTAAATGTCACTGGTCTAGAATTACTCAGAGTGCTATGTTGTCATCGCGGTTAACACACGTTTACACAGTAAAATGAAAACTTGCGACGTTTACTATGTATAGTAATAGTGCGCATGAATTCTGTACGCCAAGTTCAACTTGTAACCTGTATTGCCCCGAGGCAGGCCCGTGGCGCAGATAATGAAAGCCCTCCCTCGCTGTCATCAACTATAAAGTCCCGACCATTATGTCGAGTGTTCGAATCCAGCTCTCGCTCTTTCTACTAAGATTGTATATATAAAGGTTTGTCAGATACCAGGCGAAAGTTGCTGGTTTATTAATGGTCAATAAACCCGACCTCCGTTAGATACGTGAACAATTGCTAGGTACGGTATTTAGCGTCAATCACTCAGTCATTCGGAATAATAACTAGATATAAATATCTGTTATATTTCATCGATACGATCGCTGTGAGTTCAAGTCCAGCTCATGATGGTTTCCCCTCCGGCCGTACATGGGAAGATCCGCCAGTAACCAACGGATGGTCGTAGGTTTCCCCCGGGGTTTTGCCCGGTTTCATCCCACCATAATGCTGTCTGCCGTCGTATAAATGAAATAGTCTTGAGTACAGCGTAAAACGCCAATCAAGAAAATAAATACATAAGCAGTTATATTTCATCGTCTTTTGTTTTTTAAATTTTCCGGATTAATACCCATTTCCAAAATTTTGGCTAACTTGGGAACGTTCAACATCGACTGACTAATTGATTGGAAGAGACTGAAAAAGACAAACCCAAAACAGCGTAACAGTTACATAAAGAGTTTTTAAAAAGATTGAACATACACTTAAAAAAGACAAATGCTTACTGCGAGCCGACAAGGAAATTTTCCTTAATATTTTGGCGTAGTTTACGTCTTTTGACGCCTCCGCGAAACTTTCCGCCGATTGCGAAACGCCCAGACTCTTGAATGTCGTTTCGTACAGCGCCTCCAGCGTGAAGTAGCACGGCGACCGCTCCTTCCCTTCCACTTTTTCGTACATGAGTCCCAGGTTTCTCCATTGGTAATGTTCCAGCAGGTTCGCGAAAAACATGCCCGCCTTTTCGTACGTTCCTTGCATCCTAGTCAACAACCTGTATTCATTTTTGTCGCTAAACGCTTCGGCAAGACCGCCAGCGGTCAGCAAAGGGATTCCCCAGGAGTACGAAAAACGGGACACAGGGGCCACGGCGTAGTCGCACGCTGGCCCAATGTACACATGAGCCAGTTTCTTATGCATGAGGTCAATGGCTGCCAACGGACCATACGTCGCGGAACACTGAGAATCTCTGACGTGCAAAGTGAGTTCGTAACCGTGAAGAATCGTTTGGTTTTTCCGCACCGTTTCTACTGCGTATCGAATGGCGGCCAGATTGAGAGACATTTTGTACATCCATGAAGCCTTTGGTGGATTTTCCGGCAAAATGACACCAAATTTCACTTCCTTTTTGAGCTTGGAGAGGCCACGAATCCTTGAAACTCCTAGGATGGCCATGATAGAACAGACTAGGCGTACATGCATTTTGACCAAATTTTCCACACAGACACACTTGTAAAAAGTAACATGCAGTTCAAGGGATCCTCGATGAAAACCACATCAATGAGAAAAACTCATCACAATCAATCAATCCTCAAGTGATTTAAGATGTCTATACATTAATCGGAACCTCCGTTGATTATATATGAAGGCACTTCGGTTACGTAAACGTTAAAATATTTCAAAGCATGAAATGTCGTCCGTAACAGGGGGCGTTTGCTTCAAATGTTCGAAACTTTTCGTATCAACTGGAAATATCGATCAACCTGAATAACAGACGACAAATGATCACAGAGCAGATGCCGACGGACAATAGGAACAAAATCAAAGGTAAATGCCAACTGCTTTGAAATTCAACTCCAATCCCGATGCATTAAATTCACACACGTACATCCAGTGGCGAATTCCACTCCACTGAAGCTTCCTTTGTTCTACAAGCACCCTTCGGGTATGTGGGATCAATTGGATAGCGGGTAATTCCAAACCCTACTGGACGTTAAACTACAAGGACGACCACTGTGTTTAAGTCAAAGACAAGCAACGACGGAATGGCATCGTTCTGTCTATGTTGGAGCCAATGGCGCAAATCTCTCTCCCACAAACCCGCTGGAAAAGGATTTTCAGCCGACTTACGGGGAAAGCTGTGACTGAATTATGTAAAGAATCGCCTAGGGCTTTCAAGTGGTGGCCTGCGTTGGTGAATGACCAGGAGAAAAGCAGCGCAGATCAGAGGTAGCGCTGTCGAAGGTATCCGATTCCCATGGACGTTGTGCAATTGACGATTAGTCCAAAATACTTTACCAATCACAGCTCGGGAAGGACAATCATTCCGGGCGGACGAGAGTGTCGCAGAGATCTGGCCGTGGATAGACCATATCGATAAATGGGACGGGAGAAGGGAGTGCGGACAGCCGGCCTTTGGCTATTGAAGAGAACTCCAACGCTGTCTGCGATGCGAGCAGGGATCTCCGGCGCTCATCAGTTAATATTTAGATTGTTGAATGGGCTTATCTCTGTGG